>CM037584.1:23078029-23678029 GCA_021018995.1 Chloranthus sessilifolius | reverse complement strand
ACTTTGCATGAATCAATCTTCGGATGACAAATTCCCATGAATAAACAAATAAATTGTGACGACCCAAAATCTTGAAACCAAACCCTAAATCGACCCGACTCGACTCAACCAAAAGCCCGTAGACCTGACCCGATTCGACCCAAAGCATGCGCACACACATTCTAACTTATACAAGCTGTATACATTAATTTTTCCTTTACCACTTAAAAGCCCAAATTAAATCCACGCATAACAGATGCCATTTCCTTCCGTTTGCGTTCTTCTTCTTCAATTCAGTAAACGCTCTCCATTACTCGCGGAGTTAATTCAAATCCGAACGGTCACCTCAACCGAGCCTATAAATAGAGATTCATTCCTTCTTCTATTTCACACCAAACCATCATCTCCAAGCCTTGCTCTTCTTTCTTTCCTCAAGGTAAGTTCTTATATTTTACTTTCTGTAGATTTAATTCTAGATTAGAATTGCTAATCTTTTGTTTTATCCCTTAAGTTCTAGTTTTGTAGATAAATTTTAATATTCTAGTTTAGTTCTAATTTTCCTCTTTATTTCTAGTTTTAAAAATTATCTCTAAACTTGTTTTAAAACAGAAATTCTAGTTCTGATTTTTAAATTCAGTTCTGTAATTAATCTAAAATTATAATTTGTCTTACAAATCTGATTTTTATAATATATTTTAAAATCTGATTTTATAATTTGTTTATATAAATCTGATTTTATATTTCTGGTTTTATAATTTTAAAACAGGAACTTCTAGTCTTATTCTGATTTTTGTATGTTTTAACTCTGATTTTTCACATTTATATCTCATCTTATAAATCTGATTATCTGTAGTTTAGTATTTTATGTCTGGTTTTATTTTATTAAATCTGGACTGGTGTTATATTCTATTTTATTTTTAATAAATCTGGTTGATTAAAATGATGGGTTAAATTCTAACTTTATAAATTGGGTTTTTATAAATCTGTTTTTATATCTTAAGGATTAAGTTTTTAATCTGGATATATGTGCTGATAGTGTATTTCAAAACTCAGTCATAGTAATCAGAAATTATATTCTGTTTTAATATGACTTTTATAATTCTGTTTTACAAAATCAGATTTTTGTATAATCTGTTTTATAGATCTGATTTTATAGAGTCTGTTTTACAAATCTAACTTCTTATAAATTAATGTTTATAATCTGTTTTACTTGTCTATTCATCCTAGTTTTATAAATCTGATTTTTATAATCCGTCTTAATATGTAAAGCTGATTTTATATTCTGTTATATAATTTGAGTTTTCGTTCAGTTTCTATTTTAGATTCTACTCTGTTTTATATTTTCATCCGACTATATATATATAGTCTGCTTATATGTTAGTCTTATATTAAAATATAATTATATTCTGATATTAAAAAGGACTTAAGAAATTGTTTAATACTAAACCAAGGGTTTTAAAACTGATTTATAAAGTCGTTTTAAATTAAGAATTTTAGATATTAAATAAGGATTTGAAATAACTAGTTAGAATCCAACTTTACATCGATAACCGACCCTAGTTCGTTCTTTCTTCTTGATCGAGTTCATTTTTCTCAGATAACTACCTGAAATCGTGAAACTTCACACCACCTTCACAAAACCTTTGAATCTGACGTCTGAGGCAAGTAGCCTATCCCATAGCATGTTTTTATTACGTACTTTATTAGTAATGATGCAATTGTTTTACCTAGTATATACAATAAAAAAAAATGATAAATAGATGGTTGAATGGTTATTGATAGCATGTATAATCCTAGACTTGTCTTATTCAGTCATGATTATTTCATTTTGATTAATGTTAGAAAAATGTAAATGTCGTAAGCATTGTATAGTCAGTTTATTCATCATATGATCTAATCAACTTGAAATATTATATTGTGAAAATTTATAAAGCACGCTGAAAATTTGTCAAATGAAACTGATATGAATGACTGTAGAAATGATGAATATTGTATGATTTTGATTAAGATCCCCATGGGGCCGCATGGTAGTATTGGATGAAAGGATCCATTTGCGTACTTCCGTAATACGAAGTAAACCCGTCAAACCGGATCGGCACGGTTGACAATGAGATTGATGAATGTATGGAGCCCTCCTTGTGATTGGCATCCATGACAAATGATGAATGATGATGTAAATGCAAATGCACTTGGATCGGTGCTATTGATTAACAATCGTACAATATATGAAGTACAATTGTAAATTAAGTTATTTTCTTTACATTGAATCATTAGATGGTGTAGCTAATAATAATTCTATTGACATGAAATTCTCAATTTGAAACTGATAAAAGTGACAAAAGAAGTTATATTATTATTGGGGGTTACTTGTTGAGTTTATCTCACCCCGTTGCTATTTAATTTCAGAAACCAGACCTCGTGGTTCAAAAGTTGCACTTCAGGAGAAGACCCTAGAAGACTTGTTGGTTTAGCCTTGGTTAGGAAGTGTTTAAACGTTGTAATTGAGAATAACTGGAATTTGAATTTTTTATGAGAATGAACCATTGTGTTTCCTTTATTTGAAATTTGATTATTGAATATGTTCATGTGCCGAAATGGATCATGTATCGGATTTCGGGGCGTGACATAAATAAACAATCTTGAAACTAGATATGAGAAAGGAAGAGCACTCACTACGAACGGAACGTCAAAGAAAAGCAGCCCTATATTGCCCTGGATCTCAGTAAGCGTGTCGAAAGGAATCGAACCCCTCGCCACATCTGCAATCAAATAAAACACATCATGCAACACCTCGACCCCATCGAGCCGGAGATTCGCGTCAACATACGAAACGCCCCTCGCCTTGACGCTCCCACCGCCCGACGTGACGAACCCGAGCTCCCTCCCGCGATACCCGATCGACACGAAGAGCGATCGGTAGTCGAGGGAGAAGAAGTCCCTGTTACGGACCTTGACGGTGAGGTCAATGGAAATTTCTAGGGTTATGGCATTGGAGGAAGGAGAAGGAGACTTGATGTCGACGTGGTTGAGGTGGAGGCGGACGACGGTGAGCTGGGGATGGGAGGGCCAGAGGAAGAAGATAGCGGTCGCGGAGAGGACGGTGAGAGTGACGATTGTGAGGAAGCAGGAGCAGTTTCCGCTGCGGAGGGCGATGCGGCGCCGTAGAGATGAGGGGTAGTAGGGTACAAGGACGGCGTAGTGGTGGGGGTGGTCGGGTGGTTGAGCGGGTACGGCGTAGTAGGGTTGTTGAGGTGGTGGTGACGATGGGAAAGAAGAAGTCTCGCCTTTTTTTCCCATCCTCGTCTCCCTCGAGGGGTTTGATTTTGAAGAAAAAACTTCTTAATTGTCCAGCAGGGTGGCTATATTAGCTCACCGCCCGAATTCCTAGGAAATCTATCGACCGCTTTGAATGGGAGTCTCAATGGGCAGGGCCGGTCCGGTTCCTGGCAAGTCTATAGGGCCTCTTGAAGCTAGCTCATTAGCGGTCCAATTACTAATCGGGCTGGGCCATCCCTTTTATTAATTGGGCTTACCATAACTTAGCCCATCCTTGGCCCATGTAGATCCCATCAATTTATATGTAAATTAAATATTTGATGGAGGGCAATTTTAATCAGGCTTCTAGCCCACACCCAACCCGGCTTACATATCGGGATGAGCTGGCCTATTAATGCATCGGGCCTACTTACCTTAGCCCGTATACGACCCATTGTGGTCTGAACCAAGCTTGCTAAGATCCCTAATGGAGATCATTTTTGTCTCAATCTTTCACGCAATGTATCTTGAGAATATGAGTGTACAATTAGTCTGACATTTATTCCAAGGAGCACACATGCCCAAAAAAAAACCTAAAAATAAGCTTGTATGTTAGTAGAGTCACTTTTGAAATTTCTGTCCAATGGAGTAAAAAAATTGACCATATAATGATTTACCTATGGTCTGTAGATCAACTGATTGGAAAATTGGAATGAAAAATGATCTATCATTGTCTAAGTCAAAAGAATAAATGATTTTTAGCGCATATGCTCTCAGTGATTTGGTAGGTGCTAATAGAGGCTACTGGTATTTGCAGTCAAATAGCAAATATGCTACACCCACAAGTTAAAACCATGGATGTCACTTCTCGGTTCAATCTTCCACATAAGTAGCCTTTAGATCATGGACCACTTGTCACACAATTAGACGTTGGTTCCATGTGGCATGCATTCCTAAAGGTAACCTGAGAACCCGTTCCCATGATACTCCCAATGTCACAATACTTTTTTAGGATTGTGTGACGTAGAATCAACATCTAGCCTTCAAATAAGTGATCTATGATATAAATATCAGCTTTATAAAAGATGGGGTCAAAAAACAATCTTCCTTAGTCTGATTCAAGGTAATCAATGATTTTAAAGTGCGAAAACCCAAGTTGTGATTGTTGAATCTTCAATTGCAAATACTAGTTTTGAGAGACAAAAAAATAGAAACAAAGATCAAATGGATTCCCTTTTTGGGCCATGTGGTACATATTTTTTTAGGTCACAACCCCCATTTAAATGATCTTACACCATCAATGGCTTAAGGTTTGGATGATCCCTACCATCAAAACAATAGATCATACCTTGATGTGCAACATGCCCAAAATGGTATTTTAAAGAGATTTAAGTCATATATAGGGAATACTATAAGTCTATAATATCAACCATTACTTTAGTTTTGATGGATAATATTAAAGCTCATCAATCGATTGGTTGAAATCCACTTATAGACATGTTTCTTTGAGTTGAGATATGTTTCAATAATGTATTGTCACTTCAATAATTTAGATTATCATAGATGCGTGTCATATGGCATAATGATAAATCATAGTTCAATTGTGTGAGATAAAAAATAAAAATAAAAATCTAATTTTCGTGGTGTAAGATAAATGCCAATCGGGAGTCATTATCCGATTTTGTACGAGTAGGAGGGATTCCTAGTAATTCTTGATTAATTAGGAAAGCAAATATATTTTTAATTGAGATCTGGAGAGGATGTTTTCCTAAGAAACCATGCCTTTAACTGTTATCGGAATTTATTTAACATAGTGTTACTTATGAATAAAATATCAAATCTTGATATGTTAGGCTACAATTGGGCACCGCATATGAGGTGATTGAGTAACATTGTGTCACTCAATCCCCGCAAGGGACTGACAATAATGGCGACTCAAATGGCTCGTGGTAGGTTTTATAGTTACTGCAACAGTATAAAATATTTCTATTTTCACGTCTGTTACGGTGGTGGTGGTTACGCGTCATAGTCTTATAGAGCATGGACACTTTTGGTTACAGCTAGGGATTCAAGTTTTGAACTGAACAACGAAATCAAGGGTCTTGAACTGGACTGAACCGCACCAAAAACCGACACAAACAGAATCGAACCCTAATTCGGTTTGATTTTTGTTTGGGTGGCTCAAAATCGAAAACCAAGGGGGTAGGTTGAGTAAACCGAAAAAGAAATATCCTAAAAAAAAAAAAAAGTAGGTATTTTACCTACATCGAACCAAATCGAATCGGTTTTGGATTCAAGTGAAAAAAAATTAACCGAACTGAATGGGTTTCGGTTCAGTTTCAATTTGGGGTGTACCGAATTGAACACCGAAAAAGCTAGCAAATTGAGAAAGTATGGAAAATAAACTTATCGAAAAAGCACGATGTAAGGAAAATATGCACAGTAAAATCTAGGGAAATTTTTAGGATCGACCTGTCAGATTTACCTTTTCATTCAGAGACCCTATAGTTTCACCTTTCACCAAACCGACCAGCTCCAAGACGAGCCAGTTCCAGCTAGCACAAAGAGTCTCAAATACCCCTTCTTACACTTTTTATCGTTCTACATAGTTTACAATTTTAAAAACTACATTTTTTTATATTTACGCGATGTAAACCAACATCTATGTTGTCTGATTTGAAGGCCACAATATAAAGATCGATAGTACCAAAGATTGACATGAAAAAAAGGCGATGCCGTCTCTTTAAATTTAAAAAAATGACTATCCTAGATAGTATAGTACAGTCGATTTTTTTTATTTTTTTTTGTTAAAGAAACGATATCACATTTTTTTGTATCAATCTTTGGCCTTCAAATCAGACGATATAGATGCTGTTTTACATTGAGTAAATATAAAGAAATATAAATTTTTAAAATTTTAAACTATGTAGAATGATAAAAATGTAAGAAGGGGTATTTGAGACTTTTTCTGCTAGTTGGAACTTGCTCGGCTTAAAGCTGGTTGATTATGAGAAAGATACACCTATAGAGTCTCTGACGAAAAAGGTGAATCTGATAGGGTTCATCCTGAAAATTTCTCTAAAATCTAATGCTTCATGCACATTCTGTGACTTAGAAAAATAAATCCAAAGAATTATAACTACAGGTCAACAATATATAATTATGCAAGGGCATGCTCTGAAACTGATATAAAAAGAGAAAAATGTAGCTTGATTCGATAAAATCAGAGTGACTATGAGTCACTTCTCCCCAATTCATCGTTTCACGGTGAAGATGTGAGCTTCCTTTTGGGATAACTAGTGTTTGAGAGGGTCTCAACTCTCAAACTCCCTCTCTCAAATTCCTAGAGATTAAAGTATATACCCAGGCTTTCGTGTAGATATCGTCATGAAAGGCACTCATTTAAGCCACATATGGCATACATATCTGAAAGGTAAACATTAAATTGATTCCAAAATCAAGTTTGGTCTATTAAAAAACACTCATTATCTTAAACGAATAAAATTCAAATAATTGAATTTTTTTATTGATAATAAACTAACAAAAGTAAAATATTATAATAAATCTCTCCTTGATTTTTCATGACCACGATTCTATAATACACTCACATCAATCAATGGGCTAAAATATCTTAATTTTACTTGGAAACCTTACAATTTTCAAAATGAATGACTATGAATCCAATAACGATGAAACATTTAGACAACACCCAATTAGATTCTTGTATCTATTTAGGATCTCCATGAACATCCATCAATGTTGATTAATTTCAATGGTCCATCACATCTCTTCTCCCTCTCTTACAGTACACCGAGTAGAACCCTAATCTCTCAAAATCCACCTCCTTTCTCATTCATCGTCATCTTTATTTTACAAAATAGGTCATCCATCATCATCTTTGTCAATACAAAACTAATAGATATAGTGATCAGGATATTGATTGAATCATGCATCTCCCTCTTCTGAACCAACGATGATGAAGAAACATCAACTGATTCATCTTTCTTGCAAACCATAAGACCACTTGATTCCTTTGAATAAAGAAGAAGAAGAAACAACGATTGATTTTCTTTTACCCACTCTCTTGCTTTTGAAATCAAAATTTGAATGACGAAGGAAAACATCCTTTAGGATTTAGGGCTTTCGAGGAAGTTTATTTGCAGAAGAGACAAATACAAAATGACCCATCCTTTAGGGTTTAGAGCTTCGGGGTTCGGTCAGGTCCGACTGGTTGGACTCTAAATGTGGTTTAACCAAGTTTGAGACCTTTAGATGCACGGGTTCCAAAAGTGAATGCAAACCAATCAAGAGAAAAGTCAAAATTCTCTTGCATCCAATGATCTCAAAATTGGTTGAACGGCATTTAGAATCCAACTGGCTGAACCTAACCAAACCCTTCAGAGCTCCTCTCTTTACTTTAACCTTGATAGCAAGTCTCCTAAGTGTCGAAGTACAAAATGACCCATCCAATCTTTACTTATGGAAACACTTCCACATAAAATATTCACTATCGCATGAAACAATATCCAAGTAAGTTGTTCCAATTTACCCCGTTGTGGATAAATTAGTTAAATGTACTCAAGGCAACGAAACACTTATAACACTTAAATAGTTGTCCTCAGGTTTCCTAAATTGGACATAAAGTTAGCCCTTGCACACATATATCCCCACTTAACAGTTGTACTCATGTTTCCTAAATTGGACATAAAGTTAGCCCTTTCACACACAAAAATGTACACATATGTTCCAACTAAAAACGACCTCTATAATATGATTCAATACAGTTAATTGTTGAATTAATGATAACAATTGATTAGTTGAATAAGATGATAAAAATTTTGCACCAATGATTTTTAGATTATGACCTTTGAATCAAACAATTTAGATGATGTCTTGACATAATATAAGTTCCCCAAATATGTTTTTCTTTTAAATTGTTAAGGGCCAATTTTATATGTGCAAGTAATGGCTACCTTTTTAAGGATAACCTTAAGACCATCTTCAGCTATTACTTTGGAAATTTCTACTACTTTCTATATTCATGCATTGAATGATCTCAATTAGACATACTTGAGTACAACCACCTACATCAAAGATCTAGCCCAGTTGATACCCTTCCTCCATTGTGAGGGAGGAGATCGTGGGTTCGATACTCATCCTCCACGCTGTTTTCCACCCTTGTCTTTATAAGGTGTGAGTTGGGTTCTGTTAGTTAACCCTCACCACTGTAGTTGGTGCTCCCTCACGCTGTTCCTCAACTGTTATATGTGTATGCGTGCCTGCTCTTCGGTTCTCGAAGCTGTCTCGGCCTAAAAATGACCATATAAAAAAAAAAAAAAAAAAAAAAGTACGACCACCTGATACTATATAAATTGAATGGCGTTACTGCCACGCTCATTTTTGTTACAGTGGCATATCTTAAGCAAAGCCCATAACCATTGACTCCTTTGTACAAGACAATGGCTATCAATTTTTTGCCCTAACCTCTCACACAATATATCTTTAGATTATGGGCCTACCATCAGACATGCAGATGTTGATTTAATAAAGCACACATCTCAAAAAGTGAATGTAAAACATTTGATGGCACTAACAATCACATTCACATTTTGAGATATGTATCATGTAGAAGCAATATTTAATCGTCAAATGGTAGGCTCATGATTTAAAGACGGGACAAAAAAAAAAGGAGCCATTACATGCACACGCTTTTCAAGTGATTGCATCATATAGCATTGAATTAAAAAGAAAGACTTGCAAGTTTGGCAACATTTGCTATGTGAAAACACCATCTAAGTCATTTGATTTGAAGGTCATGATTTAAATATATCAATTGCAAAAAATAAGAGCAAAATATAATTTTCATCATTTAATTAAATAGAGTCAAAGGCTATTATATAATTCAACAATTGACTATAATAGATCATATGACAAGTATCGTTTTTTGCTCCAATTTTATCTATCAGAGATTTATTGATCATAAATTTCAAATCAGAAGACTAATATTTCATTTTTATATCTCACATATCTCTAAAATGCCAAGTATTTCTTTAAATTCGGTGCAATCCCTTGAAAAATGTGTACAAATAATGGCTCCCAATAATTAAAAAAAAAAAAACTCCATTAATTCACATGAGTGAACGGTTATCAGTATAAAAAAAAAAAAAAGCGTGATGCGGGTGTAACAAGAAGGGTGGTATGCGCATGATAACTACCTAAAACCGCTTCACAGCGATCTAAACTTGTAACCACATAACTTCCAATTTCCAAAGGCCAAATAAGATGCAAATGAAATAGTTTTCTCGACAGAGGCTTGGCTGAAGGGCCAAGTTAAAAAGCCTCTGCACTTATGGTAGCGGAGAAAACGATTATAGCATCAAAGAAAGATCCGACGTTTGATTCGAATGCCGGCCATGGACGGCCATTTTGGCATCTTCTCCATCTTCATAGATCGCAAACATCCCACACCTTCTCTTCGCCGCCTCCGAAACCCTTATACCCCAACCACCAAATGTCTTGATTTCGCCGATATGTTACAAACCTCTCCACTTTCCTTCCTCTCCCAAACCGAAACCCAAACCGCGCCATGGGTTGCGTACAAGGGAAATCTTCGATGTCGTCGCCCCCTCGGGGACTCGAGAAGTTGAAGCTCGAGAACGGCTATGCGATCGGCCGGGGAAGTTATCAGAGGCCACCGGGAAAGGGTTCTGGCAGGATTCCCCAACCGGAACGGGCGAAAAATTGTGCCGTCTCGTCTGCGCTGTCTGACAGTGGCGGCAAAGATGGACAGTTGATCAAGAGACAAGGCGAGGGGGCTGACGTTGTTTCGCGCCGGATTTCGACTCCGAGAGATGTTGGAGTGGACGATCTCGTGGATGGGTGGCCTCGGTGGCTCGTCGATAATATTCCTAGAGAAGCTCTTGTTGGATTGGTTCCTAAGAGCGCAGAATCGTATGATAAGTTAGATAAGGTGAGTTTTTGGCTCTTGTAAAACTAGTTGAAGAATGTGTTTATTGCTATTGAAAAGTTGTTTTTGCATGAGGTTGATGACTTTTTGAACTGCATTATATTTTTGATCTGGTTTGAAATTGGATTGAGAGGTTGATTCCATTTTATCGGTTGCGAAATATTCATTTTTGTTAGCAGATTTCTCTTTTTACTTCTCATGATCGGGACTGTAGATGCTTAATTTCATTGCATTTAAGTAAATTCCCAAGTTTGATTTTGGATGAAGCTATTTCCTTTTTAAAAACGGGATCGACTCTCCTAACCATAGGAGTTGGGCTGAGATAAAACCCTCATCTTCTCATTTTTAAGCCACGTGGCACACTTTTTTTTTTTTTTTACACAGATCAAAGTAATCTAAGTGACAGAACATCTTATGACCTTTGTGCAGCCCAAAAAATTTGTCAGTTGTATGAACATGAATCCTATGGAAAATATGGACACCGATTCATATTAAACTTCTCAGATGGAATAATTTGAACTCTCTGATGAGCATGTTTTTGGCAGTGTGATCTTCATATGATATATAGCCACTTGGACAATTTGGATTGGCCAACAAAGTCTGCCACTGCCACATGGCCTAATCATTCATAAATTGCCACTGCTGACCTGTTTGCATAGCCACCAAAATACAAGTGAATTAGTTATTTGACTTATACTGCTGCCCCAATACACGGACGGATGAATTCTTGTCATTTCATTTATTTTTTGAGAGTAATGGGACATGGGAGGCATTTTCCATGAACCCATTTTAGGCCACATGGCATACTTTTTTTTTTTTTATATCATAATTTTTTTTTTTACATGAATGGCTATCGCTTGTAACATGCACAGCTGAAAAATCACTCACCTCGGAGCATTGGAACCGTCCGATTAGAACATTTTAATATGGACCATTCATATATGCTTAACGATTCATATTAAAGTGCTCTAATTGGATGGCTCCAATGCTCTAATGTGCGTGAATTTTGGTTGAGTTTGGTAAGTGATGGCCATCCGCATAAAAAACTTAAAATGGTCAAAGATGTATGCTTCATGGCCTTAATGTGTGCTTCTCATGGCAATATCCTCGTATCAATTATCATAGGACAGCCGCCTTAGGACCTGATCCTCTTTTAGGTCTTTTCATTCTATTGATCTCCAAATTGCCTTTGTGATAATGGTGGCTGGGTATCTTAATTGGGTTTGAGTGTTGATGTTGTTGCAGATAGGCCAAGGAACATACAGCAATGTGTACAAAGCTCGAGACCGAGATACTGGCAAGATCGTTGCTTTGAAAAAAGTCCGTTTTGACACATCTGAATCAGAGAGCGTGAGATTCATGGCACGGGAGATCATGTTTATACAGAGGCTGGATCATCCTAATGTCGTTAAGCTCGAAGGGCTGGCCACATCAAGGATGCAGTACAGTCTTTACTTGGTCTTTGACTTCATGCAGTCTGACTTGGCAAAAATTATCACTCGCCCTGATGGGAAGCTCACCGAACCTCAGGTTATTTTGTGCTTTGCAGTCACAATTTATTATAGTTGTTCCTTTTCTGATTTGGCTTAAATGAGCCTGAAAATTTGAAGATAAAATGCCTAATTCTAAATAACGTTTTGTATTTTGGGGTATAGGTCAAGTGTTATATGCAGCAGCTGCTTTCAGGTCTTCAGCACTGCCACGAGCAGGGGATTTTACACCGAGACATTAAGGGATCCAATCTGTTGATTGACAAGAGTGGCATGCTGAAAATTGCTGATTTTGGTCTCGCAAATGATTTTCATCCTAACCAAAAGCGTCCTCTCACTAGCAGGGTTGTGACACTCTGGTATAGAGCTCCCGAGTTGCTGTTAGGCTCCACAGATTATGGAGTTGGTATTGATCTTTGGAGTGCGGGGTGCCTTTTAGCAGAAATGTTTGCAGGAAGACCGATTATGCCTGGTAGGACGGAGGTAGGGAATTCTCAATATGTTATTAATAATTTCATGGCCACTAATGAGAACATTAAACCTAAAATCTTGTGAAGCACATTGACGCCATTCCTTTAATTAGGGTTTCCTTGTACCTGTGAGGCTGACTCCTTTATGTCCAAAGCAATCTCCTTGTAGTTCATGAAGGCCTCCAAGTAGCAGTTTGTTAACAACACTCTTTCACACACACACACACACACACGGTGATGCGGAATTTAGATCTGCATGGTTGGGTCGTGGCCGAGTCAAACGAAGAAAATCAATAAGGAGAAAATGGGCCCATGACTGAGTTTTTAAAAAAGGCCCGTTAAAGACCCGTGTGCACGTTATTTTAGGCAATATTTTTATCTAGGTTTAGTTTCCTTTTTTATTAGGATTCTTTTAATAAATGATTTATATTAGGATTAGTTTCTTTTTTTGAATTATTTAGGGGTCAGACACATAACTGATATGTGGCTGTTAATTTCTTCACTTTCTGCGCAATAATCGGAAAAGTGGTCAAAAGTCTACCAATATGTGTTCGAATTGTATGATTCTTGTCTTGTTGGAAAGCTACTTCGATAAGCTTTCAAACAAGACTAATTTCATGTCAATCGGGCATCGTTTGTCCCTTCAAAAGTGGTCGCGTAATAAAAAAACGGGATTAATGGTGAAATTAATTATGACCGTTAGATTAGAAAGTTTTAATGATTGATTAGGGGTTTTATTTTAAGTAGTATTTCTAGGGTTTCTTTTCTTTACAAATACATATTGTAATCTCTTATGAGAATTATTATTTGATGATGGATGAAAAAAAATTAAGTTGCTTTTGTGCATCTTGTGAAAGAGTGAATCTTTCGTAGAAAACTTGCGAAGGGTTTTCGCCTTTGAGGAGTGATTCTTCAAAGTTATCGTTGGTGCGAAGCCGACAAGCCTCTTTAGAGCGAATCCAAAGATCTTCTATCTTATTCTTCTTTTATTTTTCTGTTTTAATTGAGGATTGAGAACCCTAATTCCTATCGTGCGGGATTTATGCTATTTTAGAGTTAGTGTGCGTTCCGCCCCGCATCACACGGCCTATAGGTCTGTTGAGCACAAATATACTTGATGCTCATTTAAAATGTGAGTGGAAGCCAATGCTCACTTTAGTGAAATTCTAATGTGGTCATCTAGAATAATTAACTTTTGATTGAAACGTACCCCACACCATAGACGAGTAAGCAAGCATAGTAATTTAATTGAACATAATTGTATGCCTACGCAAATGCATGATCGACTACCAGTTTTGTTTATTCAAAGTAAAAGCTTACAAGCATGAGATTACAAGCACCAAGTTGGGCATCAGGTGGTGCTGCTCTCAAATGTGTATTGTTAAGAGTCCAACTCACATGCTTACTCATGCTCAAGGATCCAAATGCATGACAAAGTTGGGGATCTGGTGGTGCTTCTCTCAAGTGTGTATCGGTCAGGGTCCAAGTCCCATGCTTACCCACGCTTAAGGGTCCAACTACAATGCTTACCCAATTTTATTTATTATTTTTAAAGTTCTTAGAAAAAAATTTAACGTCTTTATTTTATCTATATAAAGGAGCTCGAGTCCCTCTGCTTGAGCATTATAAGTGGTGAAGACGTCTGAATTTTATCTATATAAAGGAGCTCGAGTCCCTCTGCTTGATCATTATAAGTGGCGAAGATGTTACATAGTATCACCTGAGAGCTCTTCTTTGGTTTTCCACAACAGTGCACTAGCATTTTTCAATATCAGAATAATGCCAGCTAATTGCTCCAATGCTCCATTTTGTCCATATTTCTTGTTGCTTCCACTTGTTTGGTAGCTCGTTTTTTGCGTTACATATTTTTTTATGTAAATTAATGCTTATGCATCTATATTATACGTGTTTTTCTTGCATACATGTTGCACATACTTCAAAAAAAAAATGCTGTGAGATCATAGTTTGGTCAAATTAATTTATGAATATATTATGCAATCACGGAAAGCATAGATAAATTATTCAGAAACATAAGTTTGTTTGGTTTGTTTTCTTGGGAGGGCCTTCCATACTTGCCACAAGGTCTAGTGAACCTCCTGTAGGCATTCATGCATGCAAGGAAGCATGGGTGCATCCAAAGATGTAGGCGTGCATTCCATAATCATGCTAGTCTGTATGAATACTAGTATAGAAAGTAAACCTTTTGATTGGTTTGGTGAAATGAATAAAATTATCTACTGCCATACAAGTATTTTTGGATGTTGTATATTGTAGTTTTTTGTTTTGCAAGAGTATTATTCAGCACGTCAAGCTTTTGATTCTTTCAGGTTGAGCAACTTCACAGGATCTTTAAGCTGTGTGGATCACCATCAGAGGATTATTGGAGAAAGCTGAAGCTGTCTACAAGCTTCCGACCACCACAGCCATACAAGCCTAGTATTTTAGAGGTTTTCAGAGATTTCCCAACTTCTTCACTGGGGCTCTTGACCACACTTCTTGCTCTAGATCCTGCATATCGTGGTAGTGCAGCTTCTGCTCTCCAAAGTGAAGTAAGTAAAATACCCAAGTTCTTTCTGGTTCCATTCAAATTTCTTTTGCAATAATGCTTTTATTTGGATAACTTTTAAAGTGGGGCTTAGGGGCATACTTGCCTTTCAGTATTTAGAAAGATAAAAATTTGAAACCATCTAAGTGAAGTGAATACCTAAATTGTTTTGCAATAATCACTTGGACTTTATATCTTTAATTTGCAAGATTGTGTCTACTTTTTGTTCATAATCATTGCCAGATCAATCTTGCACCAATTAACACTGCAATTCCACTTGCATTCCTCTTTGAATTTTTTTATCATATAACTCTTATTCTAATCATGCTCTCCTTCTATATTGATCTTATGGAAATATAACTCCATTATAGAAGCTTTTCCTATTCTTCTCACTTTTCAATGCTAGAAGAGATACATGTACTCCAAAAGAATTTAACTTGTGAACTAATCCCTTTTCCTGAAAGAGAGCAAGTGGTTGGGTGAATGTTGTTCAAGATTAAAGTTGGTTGCTAATGCTAAGGGTTACATTCAAGATCACAGATTCGATGAAAAAATCCAATCGCCATTATGATAACCTCTACATGCGGTATGTCATACTTTATTTCTATGAAATGCCACTTATGAGGATATGTTATGGCCTTTCATCTTGGTTTGAGTTATCAGCCTCGCACAATCTTACTTAAAAATAAAATCCATGCAGTTGAGGTGGTTGGGCTTGCAAAGTTAAGATTTGGCTCAAGGATCAAAATATCGGTTTCGTTTTCAGTTTCAAGCATGACCGAAACCAAAAATTTGACCGAAATTTTTGGCTGAAAATTACCCTTCCATACATTATTTGACCGAACTTTTGGGTCAAATTTTCGTTTCGGTGTGTACCAAAACCGATAAAATTCAGCTGATAATTTGAAATATTGGCCGAAATTTTGAACTATGATTTGGCTGGTCCCTCCTTATCAAAATATCTATGAATGATATCCTTCTCGTCATGCTATATGCAGATAAAATTATTGTTACTAGGAGTGACATAGGGGATTATCTAGTTGAGATTTTACTCAAAAGTTAAATTTTTAAACAAATGTTCTTAGAGGGTTTAGACTCTTCTTGGGTACGTTTGTCAATGTGGAAAACTCAATTTGGGAAAAAGGGTTCCACGGTTTAATGGGTTTTCCTCTGTTTGATGCCAACAATTTGCCCCCTAATTTTTTTGAAAACATTGAAAATAGGCCTAGTTAGGCACTTAGGCTAGGGCACGATCAAAGACAATTGCCTTCCTTCTCAATTTTTTGCTGCCCCCTTTATTTTTCTTTGTTTGACTTATCTACAATTTGTGCAGTTGCTCCTTCTAAATTTTTAGTTAGTATTAGGTACGCCTGAGCACCAATGTTTGAGGTACTCGGGTTACGTTTTGGGATGTGTCGTGTGGAACCATCATGTGTTCTGTGATTTGACATGCATGGACTCAAAATCCAATGGTCTCGGCAAGATCAATCGAGGGTTGGGTTTGCTGCAACATGCCTTCTTACCCGCCAGCTCCTCTATCTTTCGGATAGCCGCACGGGTACGATATTTAGATGTTGAACGATCCATCATTTATGGCTCGGATTGGAGGAGAGAATTCTGGAGGAGAAAATTCAAATTAAGCATAAGGAGGGTCGTCCTAAACCTATTTATAAGAAAAAACTAAAACCTAAATTTCTAAAAGGAGAATATTCCTAATTAGAATAAAATTGAGCCCCTAAAATACAATCGGATCGAGATGAGTTTCCTTGATTGCTCGTTTATCAACAGATGGCTAAAATTAATCGGCCATATAAGTTTCCGCTCGAGCATAATTTTTTTGATCAGATGCTACGAGCTTTAATCAATGGTTGATCTGAAGCTATTGGACAGTTCCGATGGAGATGTGTTGCCTTTATTGCCCGTTCACGAAATCCCAAAAAAATAACCAAGTACCAAGTTACTTGGCGCTCATGCCACTTACCTAATACTACCCATTTTTCGGGGTTGACCATATCTTGCCCCCCTTGGAAGAAAATCTTGGCTCCGCCCTTGCCCCCCTTCCCTCCTTTTAAAAAACAAAAACAAAAGGGTAAGTATTCCCTTCCCACAACCAGTGTCCCTTTTTCACAGAAAAGGTTGGAAAGGGTACTGCACGCCCACGTCCCGAGTACCCTTTCCCAGGGAAATTAATCATGCAATCACTCTCCAATGACCTCTCTCACTCTCACTATTGTCTTTTCTGACAACTCTCTTATCTTTCTCATAGCCAATCACTCTCCAATGACCTCTCTCACTCTCACTATTGTCTTTTCTGACAACTCTCTTATCTTTCTCATAGCCATAGTATCAAATATTAACCGATTCCGATACATATCACTTTATGGCCAAACCAATACTGATACCAGTTCCAGTGGTAGGGATTGATACCATGCAGTATCAGTTGATACATATCACAATATTGGCTGATACGAACAGAGTATAGACTGATACTGTAATTTTTTTATTTTTATTTTATTTTTTTCACCAAAAAAACAGTGTTGGTATCATCAATCCAAAGATTTGGCCAATACCTGATACCGATATAGAGTTTGATACCTTGCTCACAACTCTCTCTTGCAATGACACATTGACACCTCCATTTTTCATGGTCAGTTTTCACACCATTGCTTGCCCGTAGTAACCAAAAAAACTCTTCCCCTCTTCTTGTTATTTTTGTAGTTATTGTCTAACAAAGTCCTAAAAAACAAACATCATCAATGGCTCCGTTGTCCTGGAATCTTGTATCTTGCTTCAATAACTGTCACCTTTTCTCTTGCTATATTTTGTTGCGACATTCACATTGTTTGTAAAGTAGTACTAGATGAGATTCTTCAGAATGGATTGCTGGCTTTCTAGGGTTTTGAAGGGACGAGAACCACCAATCCAAGGATGGCGATGATTTTTGGATCTTTCTCCAATTCTTCCTTGTGACATTGGTTCTCATATAGAACGGAGTTATATCTAACTTTGTCAGGAGAAAAGCTATTTCCAGTTTTGTTCAAGAGTATGGTCATTGTCAGCCTCATTAGTTCAAGTTTGTTGTTATTTATAGCAATGATAACTCTCCAGAATGGAATCCTTACTAGTCGTCACTAAACTTTGTGAGGATCAACATATTCCCCACTTTCGTTTTAGTAAACTCAGGGTACTGCCATGTGTTCCTCAAGAACTCGATCTGAGGTTAATGGATGTTGGATTAGGTTGGTGGTGTTAGAGTTAGAGAGGTGGTTTTAATAATAGAAAAAGGGTATTAGGGTACGAGAAAAGTATAATAAATAAGAGAGAGTGATGAGAAAGCTCAGTGAGAAAAGTGGGCCTCACTAGCTTTAATATTTAGAGAATAAAGCAATACATACAAACCCATCATTATGGGTTACCCACCACATATACTAATATTATAGAAGTAGCTCATACACCAACACACCCGAAACATGCCCAGCTTGACAATAACATTGTGAAGAGGGCCTGAACCAACGGCCTTAGTCATTACATCTGCAAGTTGATGTGAGGAAGACACATCAATGAGCTTTAAGGATCCATCCCACACTGTTCTCGAACAAAGTGAATATCCACTTCAATATGTTTGGTTCTCTCATGTGGCCTGAATAAGAAGCAATCTTCTCAGCAGATTTATATCATAATTTAGAGGAATGGGGCAACAACAGGGAATCCAAGCTCTCAGATAGGAGAGAGCAAAGACACAGAATCTTGCATGTGCCATTAGCAATAGGTCTATTCTCGGCTTCAACACTAGATTATGAGACAATAGATTGCTTCTTACTCTTCCAGGCAACCAAGTTGCTTCAAAGAAAAATACATAAGCTTAAAGTGTAACAATAGTTAGTGACGAAACCAGCCCAATCTACATCTCTATACCCAGAAATACTCACATGACAATAAGTTCGATGTAACAAACCATAGCCCTGGCTAGATTTGATATTGAGGAGTGAAGAATATGATGGACAACAACCAAATGAGTGGTAGGGCTCTCAATGGACCGGCTTGTCTTTGCAATCTGGTCTTAATCAAACCCACAAAAAAGGGCTTTCTTGGTGTATAAGCTTGACCCGGTACCCAGACTGAGATAAGGATGGTTGGACTAGATGTTGAAAAACCCGGTCTGGATTATTTTATTTTATATATATATATATATATATATATATATATATAAATTAATCCATTGAACGGTCTAATTTGTGGGGCATTCTATTAAAATGCCACTCACAACTTGTATTAAAAGCCTCTACCGCCCTTGGCTTTGTTAAAAAACTGTTATAAAATAATATTTAAAATTATTATTTCAAAAATATTTTTAAAAAATATAAGTTTTCTGCTGAGATTAAGAGGAAAATAATTTTAAGCAATGAAAAATATAAGTTTTCCGCTGACTGTCATAGAAATTCAAGGTATTTCAGGAAGGTAATTTTGTCATAGTTCGGATAGGGCCTGAGAGATTCCCACATGGAGTTGCGAAGAAGTTGAAAGAACGCAGTGCTAGACCCCTCAAGATTTTTGTAACGAGTTCGGTCTGAATGCATATCTTCGATCTTCCACCTGACATGGGCATCCATGTGACATTCAATGTGGAAGACCTCGTATCATTTCTAGGTCCAGTAGTTGTTCCAATCAACCCATTCCTTGGTTCTTTTTCTGCACTTGAGCCTACCCTAAGCCAATTCCACCTTCCCACCTAAACATCTTGGAAAAAAATCATTGAAAGTATCTTGGAAAACCAAGTTGTCTCTACCAAACCAAGGGGATACCAAAAGTATCTCGTGAAATGGAAAGATACGTTAGTGTCAGGGAGTACTTGGATGACTAGAGAGGAGCTTCAGAGATTGGACCCAGATATGCTTAAGATGTATCACAGTCACGACTCATCAGGAATGAGTCTTTTAAGCCGGGGAGAGTTGATGCAGACATTGGACCCTTCAAACTGAACCGGAGAAGAAAATATTGAAAAGATCTGTGTCTCATATAGCACTTTGAATGGGTTGTTGAAGGTCTCTTGCATGTGCACCACTTTGGGAAGATGTGCAAATGAGATGAATCAAACCGTTGATTACCACTTTCCTTTATTGGATCTTCATCATTCTTCATTTAAGCCGTTGGATATTCACTATTCTTCATTCGCATCGTTGGATCATTGTTTTACTATATCTTTACCGTGGATCGTTGGTCGCGTGATGGACCGTTGCTAGATGTATGTGGATTGTTAATCATGTGGTAGACTTTGATTTTTGGTCCATTAGTTTACATAAGATGTGTTTATTTTATTTTATTTTAGTGTTTTACTTTAGGTCATAGAAGTCATGTACATACATCAGAATTGTGCGTTTCTTGGCTCATTGGAAAGCTACTTCAATAAGCTTTCGAATAAGGCCAGTTTTGCATCAATCTAACGTCGTTTGATGCTTGAAAAAATTGACCATACAGAAAAGTTATAGATTGAAAGTTGAACACACCGTGACTGTTTGATTAGAAGCAATTAATAGGTAGTTTAGTTTTTTTTTTTTATTAATTGGAGATTTTTTTTGTAAGTTAGCTTTAAATGTCTTTATGTAAAGAGACTTACTATGATGAATGATGAAGTTACGTTGTGGTCATGAATATTGAAAGAACGAGAGATTCTTGCCAACCCCAAATAGATAGGATAAAATTGTGATGATGGTGAAAGAAAAGAGAGATTCTTCTTCTTCTCCGAAATGTGTTTGGTGTGAGGCCAATGGTTCTTCTTGATATTTTCTCTAGTATTCTTGTCCTACGTACAAGGTAAGTAGTTTCTTTAATTCTTGTTAATGAAATTTGAATCTTTTAATTTTAGTCTTTAAAGGAGAAGATCCTTTTTGTGAATCTGAAATAGATCTCTAACTCTCAAAAATGTCAAACCGGATGAAATGTCTCATAATTTGTGGCTAACTTTAACCTGCTAAAAAATTAATAGTAACCTTGTTTGAACCCATTTTTCTTTCAAACCCTAGAATGAAATCTAAGAATGCCCTCATGGGATGTCGTTTGATGTCATAGGCTAGTTGAAATCAAGATCTATCATTTGAATCCTTGTTTCCAAGTTTGGAAGGACCGTCTGTGAGATTGAAACACCAATCGGACTCAAACATAGTAATTAAAATGAACTTCTTTTATCTTTTATTACATTCAAATCATATTCATATATTTTTCTTTATTGTTCCAAAGTTACACCTAGTCTCAACCATCAAAATTACGGTTTAGTGTTTGGTCTTGCATCACCTTGTCTACGGACCCTCACACTCCCAAGGCAAACTTTAGGGACCCATGCCACTTACAATAGTTTTTTTCCATAATTCTTTTTTTACTTAGAACTATTGTGATGAATGTTCCTATTTTCTAATACTTTCTTTCCCTTCACAATAGCCCCTCGTGTCTTCTGCTATAATTCTTCTCCTACCTCATTTGGAAACACCTTAGAGATTATTTTATAGATACTCCTCATCAGGCTAATAAGTTGATAGTCTCCTATCTCTAATTTTATATTATTCGGAATTATCATGACTACTTTTTCTTAATCCTTTTACTAATACACCCTCTTTTTTGAAACTGGTAGAAAGAGGTGGCATTTTCTTTAATTACCTCCCAAGGTCCAACAATCATAGTAGGATCACAGTTTGCCCTTGCTTATTTCAAATATAGCTTTCTCTATGATTTTGATGGCACATCTACACATGTCGCAATATATGCGTGTGATATATCCATCAGTACCAACACCCATATTTCAACGGTCATTTTAGTATTTTCTTTTCTAATTTCTCAGCTGAAAACCTTCATCTGATTATAAGCTGAAGTCCTAATATATATTCAAAAACCATGTTTTTTTTTCTCTCATAAGCTCAATTAATAGACATTCAAGTCTCAACGGCATGTGCAATTGAATGATAATGAAAGCTGCATGTATACAAAATATCTGACTTGCCTTCTGCATGAGCATGATAGCTATTGGTTGCATATGCAAAATGCTGCTATAAGGGCACATGGCTATATATACTTACACTGAAGTAGTTTGTCTTCTAAGGAACACCTTTTTGCTTGTAGTTCTTCAGTTCCAGTCCATTGGCGTGCGACCTTACAGGTCTACCTGTAATTTACAAAAAGGAAGACGATGAATCAATTCAATCTTACGGGCGGAAAAAGTAAGTTACTATTCCATACTATGGATGCTGCCTTCTTTATATCTAAATACTAAAAATAAATTTCTTTATATGATTGATTCCCATTAGGAATTAGAATGATAATAACTGGTATATTGGATGATAATTTAAAATGTGTAAATATGATACGCAATTAAATGATGAAAAGGATTTCAATTTTCAAATGCAATGGAATATTATGGAGGCGGAAATTTCTTGTGTGTCTTGGTAATTTTTATGAAACATGGAATATGTGGAATTGTTTCTCTTATAATTGTTTTGAAAGTTGAAACATAGTTTAGAGATGCTAATAACGATAATTTTCTATGGTCAACTTCAGCTACGTGCAAAGGAAGAGTGTACTAATAGTACTTGTATCTAGTTCTTACAAAATATATAATCCTTGTTCCCAGCCAGGGGGTGGAGCGAGGATTTTCTTCCAAGGAGTGCAAGATATGGTCGACAGAGGAAATGAGTTAGTAATTATGTAAGCGGAATGAGTGCCAGGTGAGTTGTTACTCAGGCCACTTTTTGGGATGTGTGTACCATCTGATAGGTGTGCCATGATCTAAAGATCTTTCGTGTAAAAGATTGGGATGAAAAACAATCTATATCACTTGATTCAAAGCCATCAAGCACCATCTAAAATTAACGGATACCATGTAAATTAACAGGACATACAGTTTGTTTAGCTTGGGTTTGACCGCATCGAATCGCACGATGGAGATAGTTTTTCGTTCCAATCTTTTACAAAATAGAACTTGAAATTACAGGCATCAAATCACGCAGAATACAATGTTTCACATGTCACACATCCCCAAAAGTGACCTGAGTACCAAGAGCATCAGTACTCTGAGTCAAGTATCTAATACTAGCTGAAAATTAAAAGGGGGCAACTCCCCATACCGTACGTAAAGAGGGGGCAACTGCCTTTAGTTAAGCAGCCCATAACACAGCAAACCCACCAAATGCACTTACATACACCCCGCAAAGCTTCTACGTGGTTCCGCCCATGATCCCAACAACTGTTGACAGATTGGAAATTCTGCAGCGATCCTAAATTCTCGAGAGCTGATTTCCATAGCTCTCTAACACTATTGAATAATTTCCTTGTAGAACAGATAGATATTTTGCATGAGCTATAGATTATATGAGTAGTTTATGGCAGCTCTTTATCAATAACAATTAACACCTAAGGAGCTGCTATCTCTTTTTATCAACAATTTTCAATTCACAGATACTCGATTCCTACTATATACAACAATCATGTGTTCGTTGGTTTTTTAGCCCACACATTTTGATGGTATATTATGTGTTGAAGTGTTTTATTTGTTAATATGTATGTGATATATCTGAAATTCTGAATGCTTTTTCATTCTTCCAGGAACAAAGCTTCAAAACCAAAACACAAGTCTCATGCACGCCGAGAGGGTCAAAGGAAAAAGAACCTAGATGTAGAAAAATCCAAAGGGGATTCCGGATCTTCCAAGGAGGTACGCAGCTCAGCTTAAACTATACAGTTTATTACCTAGCAGGAACTGGTTAAGCTGATCTCTCTCTCTCTCTCTAATTAGAATCACCATCAATACTTGTTCTAAAGGAATTCACAACTTTCATGTTAGTGAACTAAGGAACTAGTATGGCCTAACAACATCCTTTCCTTATTGAGTTCTAATCTGTTATGCACATCAAATCTTCTTCTTTTTAATGGGTAAGCTGGGCTCGAACCTGTGACCTTAAGGTTGAAATATTGTCAACCTTCCATTGTGCTACTGGCCCAATCCCAAATCTTTAATTTTAATATAATTAAGCTAGAAACGTAATGATCAAGACGGTCATTTTCTATAGCAGATGTGCAATAAACTATAATTTATACCTATGTCCCATCGATTTGATTGTCTAGAGCAAACAAAATTTACATTAATGGCTTAAATAGATAGGATTAATGTCATCTTCTATGGTGCTAAGCACCACCATATAAAAACACATAATGGTCCATTATCAAAGATGCACATAATGCTCAATATTTTCTTTACCAGAAATGTAATGTTCAAACTCATCCAGTCAATCGGATGTACCATAGCATAGAACTTGTATGTATGCTCATTCATTTTGATGGTTGGATTTAATGAAATGTACACCAAATGCTTATAGAGACAGCACTGTTATCTTCATTGTGACAGTCTCTTCTATATCACAAACTGTTTTCTATTCCCTATTAGTGACGGTCTAGATCAAACAAAATATAGACCAATGTCTTGTAAAAACAGGGTCTTTATCATCTTCGATGGTGCTAAGCAATATCATATATGAACATATTATAGTCATGTTTTTATTTCGAGATCGATTTCATAATTTGGATCGATGTACCTACATGTAGCCATCTAACAAGGATAGGTTATTTTAAAAAAATTTGCTGACTAGACCTCCATAAAAAGAAAACAAAAGCTCTAAAAAAAAAAAATATTGCCACTAGACCTCTGTGCCTGACACTAGCCAATACAGCTATTAAGAATAAACCTCAAGTCTGTTTTCTACCATTATTTATACCCTGATTATATAGATTTGATGTGGTTCAACCTAAATAACTTCTCATACATTATATAGATCGATAGATATATGGATAGGCGTGTATGACAGTAACACTAGAGTACAACTCTAAGGGTTAATAGCTACATTGGGGTCTTGGGCATAGATCAAAATCTTGGTTTCAGTTTCGGTTTCGGTCAGGACCCAAACCGTAAATTGGTCAAAATTTCGGAAATTTCTGTCAAAATCTCAGTAAATTTTGTGTATTTTTTAAAATATGCTCCGCACTTTACCAAACTTTTCCGAACTTTATTTTCTTAATTTTTTAAAGC
Organism: Chloranthus sessilifolius; assembly: GCA_021018995.1. Lineage (NCBI taxonomy): Eukaryota > Viridiplantae > Streptophyta > Magnoliopsida > Chloranthales > Chloranthaceae > Chloranthus > Chloranthus sessilifolius. The sequence goes on along the minus strand of CM037584.1, from coordinate 23,653,260 downwards.
TATTTAACATTATTAGAACAGATATATACCATGGATCAAAATATCGGTTTGATCCATAACCGAGATTTTGATCCATGACGGTAAGTGAACCATGATCTTGAGATCTAACGTGTGGAAGATTCAAAGGTAACGTGATCTCTATTTCTGATTTAAGAAAGTCAATGAATCTAATGGTGGAAAAGTTTGAGTTTCGTTAAATAATCTTGGGTGCACTTAAAGGAGGGTATAATTTTAAAAAGGGTGCCATTACTTGCACTCGGAAAGTTGGCGCTTGTACCGAACTTAAAAGAAAGACTTGTAAATTTGGCGACCTATGCTCTGCGAAAATATCATCTAAGCTGTTTGATTTGAAAGTCATGCCTTAAAGATATTAACTGTAAAATATTAGCACGAAATATATTCTTCATCATGTGATTAATGTAGTCAAAGGTTGTTTCTCATTCAACAGTTGACCACAATAGATCATATGAAAGGTATCTTGTTTTGCTCCAATCTTATGGAATAGAGATCTATAGATCATAAACTTTAAATCAGATAGTTTAGATTGTGTTTTCGCGTGATAGTGTCACTAAAATACCAAGTCATTCTTTAACTTTGGTGCATGGGCTAATTTTTCGGTTGCAAATAATGGCTCCCTTTTAATTTAAAAACCTATCTTATTTTGGTTTTGTAAACCAGCTGTCACCAGCCGTCCCATCTTCCAAGACAAAAAACAAATAAAATAAATATAAGAGAGGTCACCTCTCGTTCCTACTTCCAAGGCCAAAAAAATAAGAGAGAGGGAATGAGAGAGAGAGAGAGGAGAGAGAGAAGAAGAAGAAGACTGGTGGTTCCGGCGAAGAGAAAGAAGAAGAAGAAGACTATGGCTGTTCTGGCGAAAAAATGGCTAAATCCGGAAGAGGGAGAGAAGGAGGAAGAAGAAAAATAATTTTTTTGCAAAATCTAAGTTTTAATATTAGTTATTTTTGGTTTTTTTTGCAAGAACTGTGGTCTTGGCCGAAAATTTCAAATTATCGATTTCAAATTATCGGCCGCTAATTTGAAATTTTAGCCGATAATATGATATTTTCAGAGGGGGGCCGATAATATGGTATTTTCCGTCTTGGTGCAGGCCGAAACCGAGACGTCTCGGCCGAGATTTTGATCCATGGTCTTGGGTCACCATGGCTGACACCTCGATTCTGTGCCTGATAGCTGACACTAGTACACGTGTTTCATGTCTAGGTTCCAAAGACGAGCTCGTTTATCTCTGTTGAAGTTGTCATTGTAACGATCACTAATTTTTCATCAAGCATGTTATCTTTTATGTGAGAGAACCACATAACTTCCCACCTGCATAGTCAATTCTTGTTCTCAAGAATTTGTTAGTACAAGACTTTCGGGAGATTTCAAAATTTACTATCAAATTAATATCAGGAAAATCTCAGAGAAAAATAAACAGAAAATAAAATAGATAAATACCAAAAAAATAAAAAATCCTTACTCTAATTTTTACTTTTAGATGGCTTCCTGTTTTTGCTTTGCAAGAACCTAATGTCATTTCATGACAAAAATAAAAATATTTATCTTCTCGCAAAATATCGGAAGTCTCGGGATATTCAGAAGATTTGATCATTTTTTAACCATCATCATCATCATCATCATGTATGATATGTTTTTTTTCTTCAGGGGAGTGAGAACAATTTTGATCCGAACATGCGGAGCCAGGAGACGAATAGCAGTGCCGGAAGCAGTTCCTCTGGCCTAAAACCAAGAACACGCGAAGGGGGCCCACGCCCATCCCTATCGCCACTCCTGGCCGTATCCTCGCTCCTAAAGGGATCACCTAAAACGGAATGCCATCCATCAGCCACCAAGAACATCAAGAACTTCCCTCTGCCAAGCTCCAAAGTAAAATACGGCGGAAACAAAGAAGGCGATGATGACATTTACAAATCCTCTCTTATTGGGAGGTCTGCATCTACATCTGATTTCCGCAAAATGGACCCAGAAAAGATCTCTAAACTTTATGCTTTGGACAACTAACCCATGCGTAATGGAACACCATGGAGCAGATCCTAGTGATGTTCAGGCCGCATTATTGTTGTAGAAGGGATGGATCTGTTCTCTGTTGCACTTCTTATTAGTGTTCATGTTCTTTAGCTTATTGTCTTTTATGTAGACGAATAAATGAATGAATCCATTTTTAAGGGATAAATTCAGGCATTTGATTAGAGAGGTTAATTTAGTAGGCGTTTGGTTGTTTTGTTTTTGGTTCTTTTTCAGCCAGATTGGAACTGTAATAACTACTTGAATTTGTGCTCCTTCCACCTGGTTTTTCTAACATTTGCATGCATTGGGAATCTTTCAGGGGCCAAGTTTCAAGTGCTTGTAAGGAGTCAAATACTTTTCAGCGTAGGTGCCCTCAAAGATTCGGCGAGTGCAAATAAAGGAACCCTTTCACAAAAGGGTGTCTTTAATTTGCACCCCTCAATCTTCCTTCTCAACTTGAGTTTGTATGTGCTAGACCATTGACTGCTTTGAATCAGACAATGGTGATCGTTTTTTGTTCTAATCTTCCACACAACATAACTTGAGATCACCTCTGTTGATTCCACATTGCACACATCCCCAAAAGTGAACATGATACCATGTTTGATGGTACACCTGTGATCACATTTTACTATTTGTCATGTCACATGGAATTAACATTTGACCATTTGATGGTAGACCCATGATATCAATACCTATTGTATGGATGATTGGGACAAAAGATGTTCACCATCTTATGATTCAAAGCAGTGAACAGTTTACCTTGTGCAAAACTAATTGAGAAGGAAAATTTTCAAGTTGCAAATAAAGGTACCTTTCGCAAAACATTTTAAGTTATGGGAACCTCTGTTTGTGCCCACCTATTTAATGAAAGCGCCCACTTAATGAAAGTGCGTGTAGCGCCCACTACACGGTCGGACATCATGAACTGGGTGCGTACAGTAAACAAGTGGGTGCGAGTAGAGGTTACCTTATCGTCTACTTTCTCTAAGCTACCTTAGTTGGGTAATCCATTCACTAGTGCATCTGATGCAGATGCGTGATGCACAAAATCTGAGATAATATAGTCTGGCTCTTAGAAATAGGATCAACTCCGCAAATGTTTTAGTGGCTACTTGTATTAGGTGCATGTCTCATTTAACGGCGCATTTTTTCGTGCCCCATATAATTTTGGGTAGGAAATAAGACCTAAGCTCCTTTTTTCAAGTTTATCTATGACTCGATCATCATTTAGCTGTCCTCATGTCTCTAAATAAGTCCTCATATCCCCAAATAAGATTGGTTGCGTATCGCATAGGCTCTGTCATAGTAGAGTTCACCTGTTTTAGTAGGTTCTCATCCTTTTTGTTAACATCCAGATATCTGCTTTAGCAGGTATCCTTTTTCTTTGATAACTCCTTGCATAGCAAGATTTTATACAGGATTTACCTGTTCAATAATTCTACCCTCCTCTCTACTCACCCCTTGCCAGAGCAAATTTTATTTGCTCTGGTAGGGAGTTAGAAGAGAGCAGAGAGGTTGTTGCTAGAGCTGGTAAATCCTTCTTTGCAGGAAGTTAGAAAAGAGAATGGGAACCTACTAAATAAGGTGAACTCTCTTGTAGCAGGGGCTAGCAGAGACCTATGTCATATGCATCCCCCTAGATATATCATGACTCAATCTTCGACTTCATTATGTCGCTCATGGACTTGAAATACTCATCGACTTCCCAAATGAAGTTCTCAAGCTCATTTTCCTTACAAGAGCCCTGTTTTTCTTTGTCTCAAGTAGATGGGACTTCTCTAACTACATTATCATTGTCATCTTTTTAAGACGGCTCATCTTCCTTATAGGGGTGTATTCAGTTCGGTTTGATCGATTTTGTACCAAAATCACAAATCAAATCGGTCCTAATCGGTTTCTAGACTTTCCAACCAAACCAAACTGTCCAACTCTTAAACCAAACCAACCCGATTAGTTGTGGTTCGCTCGATATCGATTTTCTTATAAGCTCTACTTGCACATCAAAACTTTTTCAACTTCTCAATCGATTTTCTTATAAGTTTTACTTTACTGTTTTAGGATATAGGAATAAGCTAAAGACAAGGGTAAGGTTTTATATAAAAATATGCATTTTACTTAATTGCCCTTTAAAATTAATCAAAACCCCCGCCTATATATATATATATATATATATATATATATATATATATATATATATATATATATATATATATACAAACTATATTCGGTTCGGTTCGGTTCAGTCGGTTTCGGCTTGGGGAGGCTTGAAACCGAAGCCAAATCAAACTTTTCAATTTTCCTTTTTTCTAAATCAAACTCAAACCGGTACCCGTCCAAATCGGATCAAACCCGGTGATTTTCAGTTTTCCTTTTTCCCAAATCAAACTCAAACCGGTACCCGTTCAAACTTTACCAAACCCGATGATTCGGTCCGATTCGATCAGTTTGGTCGATTCAGTCCAAAAAATGCACAGCCCTACTTCCTGATATGCTACACTTGCCAAATGGAAGCATCACGTCCCCATTGTATACGACCACCTTCCTTTCAATTCTAACTGTCGATCGGTTCAATCGCTACTCACATCCTTCCATTCTAAACCAACAACGCCAACAATCCATTCATTCGAATTCTCGCTTTGATGCCAATTGTCGGGCCCCACAGGTGCACACCTCTTGTGAGACCTAGGTGCGTTACACGTCAAGGTCAGCTTACAACCTTGCTTTGATGGTCAAGTCGATTGCCTCTGTGCCTTTAGCTTCATTTATGTAAACTTGACCACAACTAGTGTTCCTTGCGTACCTCTAGAGATGCGCCAGGTGCTTGCTCAAGTTAGTACAATCCCATCAAAGAGATTTAAGGAGGCTTTAAAAACGCCCTTCAATGCAGCTAAGCCTGCACCATAGTGACCAAAGTCTGATATTTTTTTCCCATCTGATCAATCGGACAAGTTTTCGAAATTCTAATTTATTGATGATTTTTTCTTTATTTTTTCCTAGCTAAATTTTTTTGTTATGTCATTATGTGCAGGTAAATAACGACTTGATTGTTATAAATATTTTCTTTATAATGGATGACCATTTAATTTTAATCTCTTGAAATTTTTAGCCACATTTATATAATCTCTTAGAATTTGTATCTATTACTATGTAACTTCTTTGGAATTATGAAAGTGTACATGTATTCTCTTAACCCTTCATATTCTTCCAACCTTTCATATTCTCACATTGTAATTCTATATAAAGGAGTCTTGTGAAAGTATGAAAAACACTCAAGAGAAGTGAATGATATAGAGTTCCTAAAGAACTAATTTCATATATTGCAGTCTCTTTATTTTGTCTTCGTTTTCTTTTAATTCTACAACATGTTATCAGCATGAAGCTCCGATTAATTGTTGGGTCTCTTTTCTTTGACATAAAAAACTACCGGTGTAATATTATTCGTTGGCAGTATGTTTCTTTATAATTTAGTAATCGAATTTGTTGATTATTATGTTCTTTTAATATTTATTTAAAGTATTGAGAATCGTATTATAACATGCGAATATATTTTATATGAGATTATATAGACTAAAAAATCATCATATATATATATATTATTTTAAAGGAAAAAATCATCATATTATAATTTTAGATTATTATATTTTAAATGACTCATCTAATTCTCAATGTATTTTTGTTATAGATAATGTTAAATCTTATAAAACTCAAGTTTAACACTCTTGATATTTCTGATAACAATTACTTATCTTAGATCCTTGATGCTGAGATTCATCTTGAGGCTATGAATCTTGAAAATATTATTAAGGAAATAAATCAAGCATCTTAGTAGGATTGCGCTAAAGTCATTTTTTTTTATTCATGAAAAATTAAAAATTGAGTTCCTTATGATAAAGGATTCCTTCACTTTGTGAAATAGTTTAATAGAGAGACATGAGAACCAGAAGTCGTAATCCCCTATAAGCTTATTATAACTGGATGCACCTGAGATTGTAAGATTTTAAGACAAATAGCAAGTAGAACTCTGCACTCTTTAAAATTAACTCAAAATTAAAATTGTGCAAAGAAAAGGCCACTCAAGAGGATATGTTATAAAAAATATTTATCACTTTTCTAATGTGCTCCTGCAGCAGTAATATCGAGAGCATAAGCTTATAAATATTTTAATTAATATCTTATATTCTAATAGCTGAATAAAATAATGAGCTTTTGATGAAAAATTATCAATTTCGTCAAATCAGTTCTACACCATTTCCTGAAGCGAATGAAATCTCATTTCATAATTTTAAAGGAAATTAAGGTCAAAGACATAGTATGAGTTATTAACAATTTCAAGGGGTACGTACTCATAGTTATTCAAATAGAAATACATCATACCACCAAACGTGAAACCATAATGAGAGAAAATAAGGTGATCACAAAGGTTTATAGAATAAACTTAAAAAATGCTATGAAGATAAATGTTCCAGATGTGATATGAAAGGACATTGGTAGCGTACCTATCGTACGCCTAACAATTTGGTAAAATTATACCAAACCTCTATTTAAAAAAAAAAAAAATAATAATTGAAATGAATTTTGTTGATCTCCATGATCTAATAGATCCTGTAGTTTGCCTTAATAATCAAAATAGAGTGGATATAATTAATCTTCATGTTTCCAATTTCTTTATAGACTATAACTAAAAAACTTACCTTTTAGTTTATGATGGATATGTTTATAACAACTAATATGTCTTTTTAGATTCTATTATATTTACATGTATTTCATTTTATCTTTATTTTTATTTTAAAGTAATATAGTTTAATATCTAGATTTTTTTATATATAAGGTGGCATTGTATTAATTGATTAAATAATTTTAAAATGATTGATGAAGATATTTGTCTACTAGATAGTTGTACAACTCACACAATTCTTAAAGATAAGAAATATTTTCAATATTTGACATTATATAAAGGTAATGTCAATATTATATCGGGTTCATTGAACTAATTAAAGGAGATGGAATAACAATTATCATATTATCAAGAGAAACAAATTTTTATATTAATGATGCTTTGTATCTTAGTTTTAAAGATATTCATGATGCTTTGTATTCTTATAATTTTTTCATGATGCTTTGTATTCTTTCAATTCTTGAAGAAATATTTGTATATTACTTTAATAAATTTAGGCTAGAAGCTCATAGTAGAACAAATGTCTGTCTTTTGAACTATATTATATGACCATGAGAATAATTAAATCACACATTATGATGCACCATAAGTGCTCTGATCCAAAGGTCTTTATGCTTTGTCTTGGACATCCGATATCAATTATGATGAGTCAAATAATTGAGAACTCACATGGACATCCCTTAAAGAACTAAAAGACTTTTTTACCAAGTGATTATTTATGTGTAACTTGTTCATAATGTAAACTAATTGTAGAATCACCTCTTCTAAAATAATTATTGAATCTTCATCATTTTTACAAAGAATTCATGGGATATATGTGGACCAATATATCCATCATATGGATCATTTAAATATATTATGGTGTTAATTGACGCATAAACTAGGTTGTTACATATTTGTCTCATTTCCATTCGAATTGCTTCTTTTGCTAGAATTTTTGCTCAAATAATTAGATTATGAGGATAATTTTCAAATAAAATAATGATTTTTGAATATAATTCTTAATCGATCGACCATAGGCAATTGATCGATTGATGTAGACCCGAGACAGGTTTTGATAATTGCTTAAATGATACGATCGATCAAATTTGGGAATTGATCAATCGAGTTTTATATAAAATTAGTATTGCCAGTATGCTCAACAAAATTTTCAAAAGATAATTCACTTGCAAAGTATTGTAAATCAATTATTAGATGCATTTACTAATAATAAGAAAATAGTAAAGTCTCATAACAGTAAATGAATCTAAAACACGCCTGAAGCGTGAAAGATCTATTGGTGCAAAAGATAAAATTCTCTAGAAGAGAAAAGTAAAATAAATGAAATCGATGCTCCTGAAAATGTCATACCCACTGAACAAGCAATATAAATATTTGATTCAACCAAACTTTCTGCACAATATTCTCCTAAAAAAGAGTTCCCTGAAGAGGACCTCTTGAAGAGTTATCCCGAAGAGGAATCTCCTGAAGAGTTATCTCTTGAAGAGGAACAAGTACCTGAAAATAATGAAATCTCAATAAATTACATAAGTAAAGGAGAAATACTAGAAGAAACAAAATCATTGTCGACAACGTTTTTAAATTTAAAGTTATTTTTGACATTACCAAAAGTAATGATGAAATTGAAGCACAAACCGTCGAAGAATGTCGACGTATAAATATTGGCCACTATGGAAAGAGGTAATTCATGCAGAATTGAACTCCTTAGCAAAGCATGAAGTATTTGGACCTGTAATTCAAACACTTGAAGATGTAACGTCTGTTGAGTGTAAGTGGATAGTTGTACAAAAGCGTAATGAGAACAATGAAATTGTAAGATATAAAACATGACTTGTTACACAATGTTTATTATAAAGATCTAATATTGATTATGAAAAAATATATTCTCTAGTAGTGGATGGAATTACATTCAAATTTTTTATTAGCTTGGAAGTCACATAAAGTTTGGATATGCATTTAATAGAAATGATTACCGCATATTTATATGGATAACTAGATAATGATATATACATGAAAATTCTTTCAGGATACAAAATGCCTAAAGCATATAATTCAAAATCTCGAAATATTTATTCTATCAAACTTCAAATATCTTTATACGGGTTAAAGAAATCCAGGCACATGTGGTACAATCGTCTTAGTGAATATTTATTGAAAGAAAGATTTGAGAATAACTCAATTTGTTTATGCGTTTTCATTAAAAAATCTGAATCCGAATTTACTATCGTTGCAGTATATGTTGATGATTTAAATCTTATTGAAACTCTAGAAGAGCTTTAAAAATTTTCTACTTATTTAAAGAATGAATTTGAGATGAAAGACTTTGGAAAAATTAAATTTTATTTGGGCTTACAAATTGAACACTTTTCAAATGAAATTTTTGTTCATCAATCAACATATACACAAAAGGCCTTGAAGCACTTTTATATGGATAAAGCTCATTCTTTTAGCACTCCAATACTATTTTTGCCTTCAAGAGAACAATGAAGAAATCTTTAGTCCTGAAGTACCATATCTTAGTGCAATCGATATTCTAATATATCTTTCAAATCGTACTTGACTGATATAGCATTGCAAACACTAGCTGCTATTTTTTCAAATCATTAAGAGATCATTGCAATCCATTAAACAAGTCAGGAATGTATATGGATAAGATCGGTTATTCAACACATTCGAGAAAAATATGATTTATCTGCAATAAAAAATAGTCCGACAATATTATATGAAGATAATGATGTTTGTATCACATAAATTAGAGAATATTATATCAAATGTGACAGAACCAAGCACATTTAATCAAAATTCTTTTATATACATAAGCTCCAGAAGAGCGAGGATATTGATTTTAAGTATATACAATCAAATGATAATTTGATGAATTTATTCACTAAAGCATTACCAACAATAATATTCAAGAATTTGGTGCATAACGTTAGAATGCGTCGATTCAAAGATCTTTTATCATAAACAATTGAGATTTGTGTTCTTTGAGAGAGAGAGTAAATAATTTAGCGGATTGTACTATTTTTCCTTCGTTTAAGTTTTATCATATGAGGTTTTCCTTTACAAGGTTTTAATGAGGCAATCTTAAAGCATTCAAAGACACAAGAATAATGTACTATTTTTCCTTCACATATTTTTTATCACCGGATTTTTCTTGGCAAAGTTTTAACGAGGTACATATTTTTTGTGTGTGGTCATCCAAGGGGAGTATTATAAATATATTATTTATGATAAATGACCATTTAGTTTACATCTCTTGAAATTCTTAATCACATTTATATAGTCCCTTAGAATTCTTATCCATTATTATGTAACTTTTTTGAAATTATGACAATGTGCATATCCTCTTAACCCTTCATATTCTCTCAACTTTTCATATTCTCATTGTAATTCTATATAAAGTCTTATGAAAGTATAAAAAGCACTCAAGAGAAGTAAATGATATAGAGTTCCTGAATAACTAGTTTCATATATTGCAGTCTCTTTATTTTGTCTTTATTTTCTTTTAATTTTTAGATAGATGATATATTTAATTTTTGTTGTTTAAATGCATATATATTGGTTTAGAACTTTCTATATATTTTAATAATTCCTGATTTTTCTTTGATTTCCTTTGATATTTTTCCCATTTTGCCGGGTTTTTCTGACTTTTCCCCTTGCCAATTCATTCCCGACTTGCTGACATGTCACTATACTTTGCACACATCCTCTTATTGTCTATGCTAGGCATTACTTCACTAGAACCAAATTGTAAGTCATCAAACCCTCCTATGTTATATATGGATTTTTTTTATCTCAATGTATGGAAAACAAATTAATTTTTAGAAGGGTCGCTCTGTTTGCACCTACGCGTTTTCTGACCCATAAGTGCAACCCCTTAAAAATTATTAATTGTGTCGGATTTGATGATGGAGATTATTTTTCACTCCGATCTTTCACACAATGGATTTTGAGATCATTTCGCACCTATCATACGGTCATTTTTTGATTCCACATGTCCCAAATCCCCAAAAAATGCCCCTTATACGCAATGACACACATGACGCTCAAACGTGATTTTAGGGGCGTATTTTGGGGATATGTGATATGTGGAATAAAAACTTGACTGCCTGATAGGTGCTACATGATCTCAAGATCATTTTTTGTGGAAGACTTTGGTGAACACGATCTCCATCCATCATCTGACCTGGTGCAATCAAGGGTTTTTTAAAGGATTCCAATGGAGGAGCTTTGAGAGGACGCGTGGGCGCGTTTAGAGCTATCCATTTTAGAAAGTAACGGGAAAATCTAAAACCTTTCGGCTTGACTTATTTTCCATAAAAGCCACCTTGCGAGGTTATTTGGTCCACACTAGATGCACATGTGCCCACCATAATCACCTTATTTATGTCCCAAAGCCAAACCATGTATCCAGTACTACCATATCGACAGTGCCCCACTTTCACAACCTTGGCCCTCTTGCTAGTGCCTCGCTCCCGACCCTAATCACAATCCTCGCATAGTAATACCATAACTCTAACCATGCCCACACCACTAACCGACGAGGTCACGCGCCCTCATCAACCCACCAACCGAACCCATAGTGATCCTCAATTAAGGCCACATCACATCATATCACTAGTTAGCATGATATTAAAAAATGGATGCGTATGGGCGCTGATAAATATAAGATTCAACAGATTTTGGAACCATTGGGTACAAGCGAAATCTTGACTTTGAACTTATGTAACTTGACATCAACTTTCAGATCCGTTGCATCCAACGGTTCAAAAGTTGAACCTCATTTACAATTGGACCAGTTGTATTTGACCAGAATCCTAACTAAAAGCTACATATTAACAACTATATGAATCTGTTTTGGGCCGGGCTAGATTCTCCTGACACTCATTTAAATGCTAAAATGGTATTTATATGATCTTATGCTAACAATAGTTTGAGATGGGGTGATCCGATTATAGATTGCTGTGCAATAGGCCTAAAAATGGTATGTTAGGGAGATTTAAACCATCCAATCTGTGGACTTTAACATCAACTGGTGTTTTCAGTTTTAATGACTAATATTAAAGTTAATCAATCCGATGGTTTACATCTACTTATAGGCATATTGATTTTGGTTGAAACGTTCCAATGATAGATTGTCACTTGAATAATTTAGATTGATTATAAATATTCATCGCATGGCGTAACGATAATCACACTTCAATGGTGTGAAATTAAAAAAGTCAAAATTTTAATAGAATAGATTAAATGTCGGTCATGAGTAAGGACCCATTAGCCCATTTGTTTTTAGTGAACAGGGCCCCTTATTAGTTCCCTTATTACATTGCACCTAGTCCCACCCTCGGCTGTCCTAACTTTGGGAAGCGCACAAAGATTTAGAAATACTTACTTCTCCCGTGAGTTAGTATTAAGGCTGTAAGTAGCCTGTCCCAGATATGTGCCATCTAATGGGTGTGTCATGACTAGAGAAATTTGGTGTAAAAGATTGGAATAAAAAAAAATCTCTAATGTCAAGAGTTTGTCAAATTTACTTGGCAGCCGTTCACTTTGGATGGTATTTGAATGCTTTTATTCAAATGACTGAAGATTTTTTTATCCCATCTTTAACACGAAAGCTCATATAATTAAATCCTATCAAATGGGAAATAAATATGATGATTTCAAGTGACACACATCTTAAACCGAGAACACAGTTTACTGTTGCTTGAGCTGGTAACCTATAACTAACTGTTTTTCTTTTGAAATTTTTTTAGGGAGTAAGAATCTTCCATCAAACTAGTTAGGAATGGTCGGCACTCCCGAAAATAATGAGTGCGGGAGAGTTCTAAAAAAAAGTTTGATGGAAGCCTCTTGCGCACAAAAATATCCTTTTAAATTTGGCAGGTAAGCTGTTGGTAAGCCATCCCCACCACAATAAATATACACTTAGAACAGTAGAGAAGTCATAAAGATAAGAGACATCAATCATGGCTTTAAATATGGAGACGAAGGTTTGAGCCTCGGTGGTGAGTGAGACAAAAATCGTACCTCGAGATGCCGGAGAGATTTTTACCATTTTAGAATGAGTTTTTATTGGGTACTTTGTTAGTTCACAGTTGAGAGCATATATATATATATATATATATATAGGCCCGGTTTCAAGCTGTTATGTACAAGATATATCATATATGTATAAGTCAAACCAACCGATATTAGAATATCCTTTCTAATTTTTAAAGTGCTTTTTCGGTATTTTGTTCAATTCATATTGGATACATATTGCCTTATATAACCTCATATGAGCTGATATTTTGAGTTGTTTGACCCACTATTTGACCTCATATTGAATCGGGAGTGTATCGTATATGAGGCCTAACACGAAACATATGGGCCGATATTTAAAATTATGGTTGAGAGTGAACCAATGAAGACTTCTGTACACTTGGCAATATTTTGGCCTCTTGTGGTATCTGTACTTCATGAGATGATAATCTAGATTAGATTTTTTCTTTAAAAAATATTTTTATAATCCTACTAAGAGTCTGAGTGCCACAAAAAATGAACGACTATCATACTTTATCCAAATCAGAGAAGGGTTTTTTAATACAATTCTAGGCTGAATTTAATCTATGCATTTACCCGAGTCATGTGGTACCCGAGTCATGTGGTACCGTGTAGGGTAAAAATAGTGGCACATGTACAAAATCATTAACATATTTATAATGTGTAGCTCATGTTTTAATTACTATATATAATTAATAAAATTAAGAAAAATATGGAGAAAATCCTTATATTTTATCATCAATATAGTCTTATTCCATCTATTTAGAGTCGGCTTTGTGAGTTCCAATTCTTCACTCGTTTACGATTACTGTTAAGTTCTTCGTAATCCCCTTCATATTCCTTCTCATGACTTTCATCCATACCTTCCATGGTCTTTCCCATCTCTTACGTCCTTATGCTTGTAGCGTCCGAACCCTTCATAGAAAATCCGTATGTTTAAAGTGTTCTAATTAGGTATGTGGCTCGAGCAACATTAGTGGTGCTCATGTCAACCCTCATTCACTAATTTTTATATTTTAATTTTTTAATATTCTTAAAAAAAATAATTTTTATTTTAAATATAACTTTTAAAATGTTTTGAAATAAACTTTGCGCATCATACCATCTCGCCGAGATGCATCTCTCTATGAGGCTTATCCATGGATCAAAATACCGGAAAACCGGTACGTATCGTCCGGTCAAAAAGCCGGTATGTACCGAACAATACGTACTGGAATAGTAATGTATCGGACGATACATTAAATGTATCGTCCGACATTTACATATATAAAGACGATACGGTACATTTAATGTACCATATCGTTAGGGTCTGATACCGATGCGTATCATCTGATACGGATGCGTATCGGACGATATTTTGATCCATGGGCTTATCCAAAAAGTATTGGATTTCCGACATTTAAAGCTATGACATCAACTCAAATAAATGCTTTAATAAATATTAGTGTACCTTCATCTACAATCCATTATTCTTCCCTCTCAATATGCATTTTATGAGCTTAAAATCATTGTCTATTTTGAATCATATGACGGAGATTGTTTTTCATCTCATGCTTCCACACAATGGATTTGAAGATCATGGGCATATCCTCAAACGGTAAGATTATGATTACATATGGCACACATCCCAAGAGCCACATTTGATGTACTCTTATAATCATGTTCACCTTTTGGGATGCATGCCAAGTGGAATCAAATATAGTCGTTCGATGGTAGGCACGTGATCTCATAGTCTCCAAATCCATTACATGGAAGATTGGATAAAAAAACAGTCTCCACCATCTGATTTAAAACAATCACCGATCTAAGCATGTGAAATGTGAATTGAGAGGGAAGAATCATTGATTGTAAATGCCCTAAGCCCTTGTTTGACAAAACTCATGGAAAAGTTTTTATTTTTTTATTTTTATTAACTTACATGAGTTTGTAAATAAAAAAACTCATGGGAAGTTTTATTTTTTGAATTTAACAATGGTTGGGTTTTAATTTTTTTTTGGTTGTTTGGCTACTGGGTGTAAAATTATTTTCCTAAGGTACCATTATTCACACCAAAGTGAACATGTAATTTCACCGCATCTCCTCGAGCTAAAAGGTACTAATCGCTTTGAATTAGACAATGGAAATTGTTTTGGGTAGCTCTGTTCGCGCTCACGCGTCCTCTAAAAGTGCTCACGTGTGCAACCCCTTAAAAATCATTGATTGCTTCAGATTTGATGACAGGGATTGCGTTTCAACCTGATCTTCCATAAAATCAATTTTGAGATCATGTCTCACCTATTAGACAGTCATTTTTTGATTCAACATGTCACATATCCCCAAAAAAATGCCTTTTGTGTGCAATGGCACACATCATGCTCAAACGTGATTTTAGAGTCTTATTTTGGAGATATGTGACATGTGGAATGAAAAACTTGCCGTCTGATAAGTGCGAAGTGATCTCAAAATCCTGTGTGGAAGATCTGGGTAAAACATGATCTCTATCATTTGATCGGACAGAAGCAATGGTTTTAAAGAGGTTTCGACGTAGGCGCTTTTAGAGGACGTGTGGGCACAATTAGAGCTGCCCAATTTTTTTTTTTTGTTTCAATTTTTTTCAAGATGGTCTTGAGATCATAGGCATACCGTCATATGGTTAGTTTTTTATTTTGCGTGGTGCACATCCCAAATAGTAACTCTAAATGCGCGAGCCATACACCAAGCTCAAATACAAATCACGGGTCATCTTTTGGAATGGGTGACATATGAAATAAAAAATCGTTTAATGATATACCCATGATCTCAAGATGCATCACGTGAAGGAATGGGCAAAAATCTATGCATGCTAGCCGAAGGAGACAGGGTGATATTACAACGTGTGAATAATGACACGACTATGAAGTGAAGTACATATTTAAATTCCCGTAATTCATAACACATTTAAACTAACACGTCGCTACGCGTCGTCAATGAGGCTTACAAGGGTGAGCGTAGTAAGGCAAATCTCCTACGCATTGTCTCAAAAGCGACTTAACCAGTTTTGAGTAAAGCCATCAAACAATTTTGACATCCGTAAAGTGTACATTTTACGCTACTTAAGCGAATTCAAACGTCCCCAAAGTTACATCAAAGTCGTTTGATATAAAGGCCATAATCTAAAGATTTACGACGGAGAAGAGTGGTGCAAACTCAATCTCTCTCATATGATTCAATACAATCAGCTGTTGAATTGGATAATGGCTTTACAGTGCATTGAGTCATATAATAAAGATCATGTTTGGTGCCAATCGTTTTCACTTATGATCTTTAAATTATGGCCATTTGATAGGTGGACCATGATCTCAAGATTTATTACACTGAGGAAGGGACGAAGATGCCATCATTTAATTCAAGAGAATCAATGTTTTAATGGTGAAAATTTCGAGCCCAAAAACCAAAATTTTTATTGGTGGACAGAAGGGGTGCATTTGTTTTTTCCTACATTGTGGGCTAAAAAAAGTTTGGGTTTTTTGCATATACCCCCCGTGTTATGCTAATAATATAAGAAACCCCCTAAGTTATGGGTATTTATTTTGCAGCCCTTACTTTTATGTTTCTGTTTCATATAACCCCCTGCGGTTAACTAGCTGTGAGTTTATGGACGGAAAGCCTATTTTGCCCTTAATGAAACCAATATTTTAAAAATACCACCATTCTAAAAGGCCCTTCATTCATCTATATTTACAAGTCATGCCATTAAAGTTTATCACCATTCTAAAAGGCCCTTCATTCACCTTTATTTACAAGTCATGCCATTATAATTTTTAAATTCACCAAAAATTAGTTATTTCCACGCCAAACATTATCGATCGCATTGATTGAATCAAACGATGAATATTTTTTATCGTCCCAATCTTTCATGAGATCGATCTTTAGATTATGGGTGTACCATCAGACGGCCGATTTTTTATTTCATGTGGTACACACCCCTAAAAGTGACTTTAATATCAATTTTAAGCATACACGTGATGTTAAGGTCACTTTTCTGAGATGTGTGTCACGTGAAATAAAACACTGATCGTCTGATGGTACGATCATGATCTCAAGATCCATCATGTGAAAGATTGGGAGGATAAATGATCTCCATCATTCGATTCAATTCAATCCACATGTTTCAGCGTGGGTGAACTTAAAGATTTAGTGGGTGGATTTAAAGGTACTCTTCTAAAAGGCCCTTCATTCACTTATCAGATTCAAGACTCATCTGATGGGTGATTCCCCTATTAAAGCATGCCAACGTTTGGACGAATACTCAACCAATGGAGGATTTGTGGAAAACGATGTAATTATTCTTCAAAAGAAAACCTTCAATCTACATGTTCCACTCAAAATACTCGTCCCTCCAATTTCCTATATGATTCAAGACTCATTTTTAGGAATTGAATTTCCTAATCATGATTGCATTGAATAAGACGATGGAGATCGTTTAGGCATCCCATTAGACGATCAATGTTTCATTTCGTGGCACACATCTCAGAAAAGTGACATTAACATCACGTATATGGTTAAAATTAATTTTAAAGTAATTTTTTTTGGGTGTGTACCACATGAAATAAAAAAACAACCATCTGATGGTCCAATTCAATACAGCCAACAGTCTGATGGTGCCACCATGATCTCAAGATACATTGTGTGAAAGGTTGGGACGATAAATGATCTCCATCGTCCGATTCAATGCAGCCAACCGTCTAATGGTGCCACCGTGATCTCAAGATCCATCATGTGAAAGGTTGGGACGATAAACGATCTCCATCGCCCGATTCAATGCAGTCAATATTTTTCAGCGTGGGTGAACTCAAATATTTGGTGGGTGGATTTAAAACTACTTTTTTTGTAAGTGGAGGGATGGATTTAAAATTACTCTTACCACGGGTGGCAATTTAATAATTTAATTTTAAAAAGGATAAATATGGTATTTAGGCTATTCTTTAACGGCTGGTTAACCATTTAAAGTAGCATCTGTTCAAGAGAGTGTTTTATGAACACCAAAATGCTAACTCAAAGGGTTTAAAGCAAATAACTATAATTAGGGGATTATTTGTAATATCAACATAACTCAAGAGGGTATTTGCAAAAAACTTAAAAAGTTTTAATAGATTTTTCTCTTAAAATTTTATCTCTGACCATTTTCATATTTTTTTCCCAAGCGAGTGGACCCATCGTTTCTCAAACGCAGAAAATATCCCAAAATCCGTAAACTAATAGCTTTTTCGGTGTTTTTTTTATTTACCTGAAAAACTTGTGTGGCTAAACAAGGCCTAAATATTATTAAAAACTGGATCATAATCACGAAGGATACAAGAGGGCGGCGCATCAGCCTTTTTTATTATTTTTTTTCCTTAATCGATAGCATCCCTCAAAAGTCAAAATAAAGAAAACTTATTGTGGATGCTGCGTCGAAAGGCTTGATACATAGCTCTTTTGTTGTTTTTCTGTTTTTTTGATAAGATGCGTAGCTCCTTAAAAAGTAGAATTTACACGTACCACAGTATATTTTTCTCTACGGTCATTATCTTTCTTTCTCAAAAAGCAAAACCAATAGCAAAAAAAAGAAAAAAGACAAAAGCAAAACCAATAGCAATTTGAAATTCCGGATAGAGCCAGTATCAGGTGATCCGCCCCATGCACTGAGGATGGTGTTTGAGTCATCCGTACAGCAGACGTGGGCATCATCATCACCTTCCATCATTCAGATTGCCTACCCAAATAATCGCCCACCATGTTGATTGTGAAAAAACATCTATCAATCTTAACAAAGGGCCTAATCAAGGCTTGCGATGGCTATAAACCAACGGCTGAACCACATGGGCATAGGTTTATATTTAAAATGAAATTGTGCATCGATCCGACGGCTACATTTGTTTGATCGATGAATTTTTGGGCTCCATGATCTGGATCAAGGTTAGCAGACACCCATTTGTCCATGATAGATGACCCAAGCACGATCCTCAAAGTTTGGGCCCAGCTACTAAATACCCATTTAACTTTTGTAAAGATTTAGGCTATGCTAGCCCTATCTACTTTGTGGTGGCTCTCACTTCCGTTTGGTCTCATTTTTTGAGATCGTTCCTCGGAGAGTTTCACAATGACATGCTCTACGCCAGCTCACTTTGATACTCTTTCCTAACCCCAGTTCTTAGGTCACCCTTTCTGTTACTATGATACCATTTGTTGATACCTAACTAATACTTCAAAATATGTCTAGGCATTAGCATGTTTGGATTTTTTTGTTTTTTGTTTTTCCTTTTGATAAGATGTTTGGATTATTGTTTAGCTCTAACTTCTTGGTTCTTTTACCCATAACACCACTAGTTTCCGGCTTCCTTTATATCCCACCATGGCTTTTAATGAGGTGGGGCTAACATGTTGGATGCCCCAACCAGCTAAGTGGAAGTGGCGGCGATCGTCAGCTTTCTCATCGCTCCATAACCACAAGATAAATTAAAGATGAGAAATGACGACAGGGCAACAATCATAGTACAAATTTCGTTTTCGGTCATTTTTTGGTGGGGTGTCTTTCGATAAATTTCGGAAAAATTCGGAAAAGTTTCGGGGATTGAAAATATATAAAATATATATATATTATAAAATATATACTAAATTACTAACATATTTATAAAAATAAATAAATAAAAACCAAAATTTCCCCAAAAAATACTAAATTTTTCCCGAAATTTCGTTTGACCTCATTTTCAGCGAATTTCGGTGAAATTTGTCACTATGGCAACAATAACATCATACCAATGGGTTCAACAGTTGACACAAGATCTACGGCTGCAAATGGATAGTGATGACCCAACAGGCTCAACAACGTTACCTGCCATGGGTCTGGTTTGGGTCCAAAATCCTGGCCTGTCGGGTTTGTTCAAGGTGGAATTCCCGACTGTTATTAAATGAGTCAGGTTTGGACCCTAGGTTCCTGACCTAACCCGGCACAAAGTGGCAATGACTTCTTATCTTTATCCAAACCCAATCTGGCCCAACCCAAACCTAGTTTTGCTAATTGGGTCCAGTCAGGTTGAGGTAGACCATAATTAGGACCCAACCTGAAGTGACCCGTTTGCAACCCTAGTTGCCTCTATAGTTACCAAAATTGGCATTTCTATGAAAAAATTTGTTTTAAACATTTTTTTTCATTAAACGTCGCGAACAAGTTTAAAAGATTTTTTGAATAAAACTTGTTTATTTAAAAAAATTGTGATTTTTGCATTTTAAAAGCATTTTGTACAAAATTTTCCCGAATTTTCTCTTACATTTATCTTTAAATATTTTTATATATTTTTAAAAAATCCGAAACAACCATCATTTCCAGAGATTCGGCAACTAGGAGGCATTTTGTCCAAGATCCCACTGCCTTAGGTAGTAGGCATGGCATTTGACAAGGCTCCACAACCTTCACTGAATTAAAAGCATGAGGCCCCACCCCACTAGAAAAATCCTATGCCATGCCCCACCGCTCTGCACGCCCACGAACTCAACCATGCTGTGCACCTGCAAGGCATCTCTCAGCTCCTCCTGAGCCCCACCACTACTCAACAGGGGCACTGATGCTGATGATTCGATAGTGAAAAGAATAGGCCCCAACATCCCCTATGGCTCTCCCACCACTCATGTCCTACTCACTTATGACACATCATTTACATCTTTCCCACGCAATATGATGCCACTCAACCATAATCAAGTTGATCATAATAAATCCACTCCCATTGGTGAGAGAGGTACGGGGACCCACGGGTGGTCGCTTTAGAGGACACAGTTATGTGATGATCGGTCCCACCTGCTTGTTCTGGCAAATGAGAGCGCATCTGAAAACACACTGTTTGCAGTTGCAGAACGTGTCATCATTGCCTTTAAAATGCTCCTCCTTTCCCATATATATGTAGTCTGTATGAGGAGCTGCTAGTCATCCAAAAAGATACCTGTATCCCATGGAGAAGAGCAGATCATTCCCGGAGTACTCGTCGTCCTACAATGGAGAATTCAGTTTCGAAAACAGATCAAATTCTTACAGCTTCAATGGGCCGAGAACAAAGGGCGAAGGCAATCCAGAGCTCCAGAGGCGGAGACGGGTGGCTTCTTACAATGTGATCGCCATGGAAGGCAAGGTTAAGTCGTCTGTGAGGAACAGCTTCAAGTGGATCAAGAACAAGGTCTCTGAAATCCGTTATGGCGTGTGAAGTGGAAATATACAACAACTCACTGGTCTAGTCTTGTATGTATTAAGTCTATGTACTACTACTACTACTACTACCCTTGTCGTGGTTGGTTTGTTTCATCAAAGCTTTTTTTTTTTTCATACTGGCTTACACTCCCATGTTCAAAACTTCAAATCAACATGCATGATGCACAATCAATTGTGAAAGGGAATGTAAAAGGATAGCCAATAATTGTATTTTGTTGAAGAAGGTGAATGAGTTTTGGGTGATAACAATAACCCCTGTGGGTTTATGCTTAAATGAACTGCACTTGGTCGAATCTAGCGAGTTCTAGAACCTAGAATTCTCTGTTATTTTGCCTACCATTTGATTTCTTACACATCAAGGGATTATGTTCTCACCTTCTCATTTCTCACCCACCAAGGGGTTGTTGGGTATGTTCCCCAAGGTCTCGAGTTCGAGTACCAACTCCCCTTCTGTGATAATGCTCCCCAAGGTCGTGAGTTCGAGTAGCAACTCCTTTTCTACTATAACAGGATGACCCATAAGGTCGGTAATCCATGAAATACTTGTGGCATGGTGTGGACGAGAGCATCGCTTAGAGATTAGTCCAAGCATAAGCTTGGGATAAGTTACGAAAAAAAGAAGGAATAAGTTTCGTAATATGGCTTAACTTATGATGCATAGATTCAATTTGCTTTCGTTTTAGAAAAATTAAATAGTGAATTTGACTTTCTTCCTCTGCATATGCAATTCTTTTACAATCTCAACTAAGTAGTGACTAGTGAGAACAGTAAATCGTAAGCCCTAAGAGCTTTTTAATTGGGTTAATGATGTATTTCTTTGTAAAGAGAACATAGCAAAACTAAAACGCATAGCTACATAACACCAATCCAACTCAGAACTATGAAGTAATACATCAATACTCCAAAAGACATCACCCCCCTTTTCTGAATGGAAATGTGAAGTAGACTAAGAAAGGTAAAAGAAAGAAAGACAAACATTTGCATGTGTGCCCAAACATGTACACATACAGAGTGTTCGGTGGATGTGTATAACTCATGTCCATCACCATAATTATTGTTGTCCCATGCTACTCCTATAGCTCAACTTGTTTCAGTTTAGGGCTGAACCCTATGACTTGCAATCCTTCATGTCGCTTCTTAGAACTTCCATTCGAATCTTTATTGGTCTTCCCTTTAATGCCTTGTATCATTTCAATCCTATGCACAAAGGATGTTTCAAGCTTATGGGCATGCCTAAAAACTAAACTAATACTCCTTAATTTCCTCTTTTATTGGAAGTATTCCTATGCTTTCTCTTATACAATCATTTTTAATTCATCTTTTCTTGTTACTCCACATACACATATTAGCATATGCATCTCAGCCACATGTACTTTGTATCCCAACATTCTACATCACATAGTAATGGCAGTCTTATCATTGCTTTATAAAAACAACCCTTTAATAAAAGTGGCATTCCATGATCACACAACACTCTACGCATCTACCTCCACTTTATTTATCTTGCATTTAACAAGTCTTTAAAATACCCTTTTTCATATTATCTTTATCTCATCTTCTGTTACCAAGATCTTTGATTTTCATTTTTACTACACTTTACTTGATCAAGGTCTATAGTGTTCCTTTCTCTTATCTTGGCAAGCTTTTAGAAATCTTTCTTTCCCTATTTCCCCAACTAATTGGCATATGTTTCATATTTAACTTCATTCATAGATTTCTTATATTCCTCTTTTTAATATATTATATCTGACAAGACCTTCCTTTCTCCATTTTTTTCCGTGCTTAGAAGTATGTTTTCTTTCTGACAATAGAATTTTGAACCTCTGCATTCTACCACCACGTTTCCTTACGCATACATCTCGTTTTCTTTTAACTCTCCAAGAACCTCTTAGTGATCTTTTTAACCAATCCGTCATGTATGCAATTGGATTTACACCAAGGATCATTTGGATTTCGGTTTAATAACCGATAATTTGGATTTCGGTTTTGGGACATGGCCGAAACAGAAACATTTCGGCCAATATTTTGATCGATGATTTACACCACAATTTCACACTTTTAGTTCATCAGTTTTTCTTTGACTTGTTATATTATTTGAGTTTTAAGTTCCACATCTTATATGTAGGCAACCTTTTGCCTTTTCCAGTCATTTTTTTTGTCATTTTAGGTTGATGTTTTTTATCCTTAAATTATACACCACATGTAGTTTAGATTAAGAGAGCAGACAATTTGCATGGCCTACATGGTCATCCCAAAAAAGTTTGGCAATTGAGCTTAAAAATTCATTGTCAGTACACTTTGCTTGTCATTCAAAACTGATGTCCAATAATTTTGCTAGGTGCAAATGCCTGATAAAGAAAAAGAGCATGCCAGTTGCACAAGGGATTCCTCCTACGACAAAAAAGTGGTAGGAATTGTTTAATTGGATCCCCCAGTTTGCGTAGAGTTTCATTTCTACCAAATAAAATTTTTAAGCTCAAGTGACGGGAAATTTACATCCGTCTGTCTGGATTGTAGCCGAATCAAGCGAAGAAAATCTACAAGGAAAAAGTGGATCAATACATGAGCTTTCAAACGACCTAAAAAGAAAAGTTTGTCGCTAAACGACAGACGTCCGTAGACACTTGAACTGACGTCCGTGGGCTCTGACGGATGTCTATGACCACATGACAGACATCCGTGAAAATAAGTGTTCACTGTTCTTGTGAACACCGTAGACGATGGACGTTCGTGACCCATGGACGGATATCCGTGAGATACGTTCGAGATTTGACAGAATAACGAATTTTGTAGCGGAAAATGATCATTTTGAGTTTTATTTGTTTTAAGACTCTTCTATTTCGAGTTTTATGTTTGTTTAGGGTTCTATTAGCCTATATAAAAGCTTGTAAAAGACATTATTGAAATTAGAATGATTGAATGAAAATAGAGTTTGCTTTTATGCAACCCTAAAAGACTTGTGAAGAGTTTTCAACTGAGAGGGTGAATCCTTCAAAACTTGAGGAGTGGGTCTTCATTTCTCGTACGACTTGATGCGAAGCCGATGTATAGCCTTGGTGCGAAGCCTCATAATCGTTGGTGTGAAACCGACAAGCTTCTCTGGAGCGAATCTGGAGATCTTCTATCTTATTTTTCTTTTTATTTTATTTTAATCAAAGGTTAAAGAACCTTAATCAACCCTTCCGAGCGGGATTTATGTTATTTTAGGGTTAGCGTGCTCCCGTCCAGCGTCACCAAGAGATCAAGCAAAGTTGCATAATCATCATAGACTTACCAAAACTTCAAGTTCAATCTGAATCAGGCAGCTACCAAAATTTCATGTTTGATCGAGAAATATTTCAAATAAAGAGATTTCTTTCCACGAGAATTTTACGGCAAAGGGAAATGATGAAATATATCGACAGACTTATGAGTAGTTAGCTGATACCAGTCACATCACCTAACATTATTCGTCACTAGATCAATTCATTGCTCCCATATTGGCAAAAAAAAGGAAATATGCTATGTATTGAGACTATGGATATGTCAATTCTAACAGATAGGGCATTGCAATACATAATTAAGCACTTTACATTTTTGTCTTGTAAATATATACTACAAAACAAATCAACAATGAGATGAACCAAATAAACAACGTACTCTAGATCCATGTCCATCCCAGCATTGATTCCGATCATAATGACTAATGAGATATTAGTAGATTATCAGTCATCTACAGACAATTAGGACCCAAAGAAATCTGCTCCATCCTCAACATCATCAGTTTTGATGCCTCCACTTTGAGCCATGAGTATTCTATAAACTCTCTTGGAACAAATCTCACCCAACTTCCTATCTTCATTACCCAACGTTCCCTCTATTTTCAAGTCCTTAAGCATAAATTCTTTCTCGTGCACCTGCCATAGTCAAAGCAAAAGTCAAGCATACAAGGCTTTCTTTATTGTAAGATGTTATTTAAGTCTGAACGACACTCACTGATTTAGTAGGATCCATGTACACATTCAAGAGGGATCTCATTGTTGGGTATTTCTTCGAGATAGCCATGGCAAATCTCGGTTGCACTTTTGGAATAGCTACTAGTGCCTTCAACCTGCATGTCAAAACTAAGTAAGGAACAGGGCCATTCGAGCTCCTCCTAATAAAGATCCAAAGCATACGAAGAAAGGTAACAAAAACGGGAGCAGAAACAATCTATGAATGCATGCAGAAACAATCTATGAAGGCATCCAAAGTCCATACTAGTCAATATATTACAGAACTTATAGAACACTTTTCTTCTGTTAGTGCTAAAGGAAGCCAAACAGCTAGTTACATTAGCATTATAACATGACCCATTTCTCTTACCAATAATATAAGACCAGAGCTCGTGATTGCATGTAAAATAGCAAGTACGTTGGCAGATTTATTGAACTACTTTCATAGTCATCACACTCGGCATTGTCCCATAGAATAAATTTCAAACTTGAGCCAAGCAAATTAACATAGAGACAACACAATATTTGAGAACCTATCACTTGAATCTACTGCAGATGCAGATTATGGAGTTCCTTCTGCATTTAGATTTTCATGGATTATGTTATCAGCTTTCATTGAGCCCTATTCATAGACTACTTTGGCACCCCTGGGAACAGGGCATCATGTTCATCGATTTTTGTTTGTCATCTCACTTTCCATTGAAGGGGAGAAATTCAGACGGTGGCTTGGATGGGGAGCTCTATTGCAGCAGCCAAATTTTTATTATAAATTACTGATGATTAGATCTGGAGCTCATCAGAATATATGTTCACATTTAAATCAGATAAGCCCCATGAATGCCAGAGTTCATAGCTCATAAGTGCTACAAATATGAATAAGTTTTGTTGACATCATGAAGTCAACTTTTGTGTTCCTATTTTCAAGGATTAACGACTTCGTTGGCTTCATCACCATCAGATGTAAGTGTCATGTATCATTTCTGCATCATTGACTATCAGGCGATTTAGACATCACATAAGAATGGTGTTCAATAGTGAATATTCAATCAGATGAGGGGAGGCTTGATGCATATGTGCATTGACACTGGGACCACAGCATGTTTCCAAATATTGTATTGAATTGAGGATAGATGATAGGGTACAAATTTCCTGTACTCATGAAACTACTTCCACGGATGCACCAAAATTTAATGACTAGGGACTACCACATGCAACCAATAAATATCTAGTCAGGTGGACAGGGCATGAGATAACATGTCAGGTTTAATGCTTTTAGGGTCTGTTTGGATAGGGGGAAAGGAAAGGAAACAGGAGGAAAAGAAAATAAAATCCAATTATTTCTATTGTTTGGCAAAAAAATAAGGGTTGGAAATAGAGTCAGAAAATGGTCCCTTTTCCCCTCCCCTGGATATGACAAAATCCTATCTAAAACTTAGGATTTTTCCATTTCCGATGGAAAGAGTCGTGATCTCCCTCCCTCCCTCCCTCTACAATATATTCCGAAGTTTTGATTTGGTGTGTAATAAGTACACCAACGATGTTGCTTCCCTTATATTTTCAAGGTGTAATTCACAATGCAGATGCCAAAAAATGATGAATTCCTATTGAATCCAAAAGGGCTGGAATTCATGGGATCTTCAAATCCATTTCCACCATTTTCCTCGAAAACATCCAAACAGACCCTCAAGGAAAAACACGAATCCTTGGGTGGAAAAATAAAATGTCCCAAGTTAATAAATGCGTGCAGATAAGGACTATATAGATGCATGAACCTAATATGATCATATCCTAACCCAATTTATACAATACAATGATTACAAGAATGACATGCAAATATATGCAACACATTGATGACTGGTGCTGCCCCTCATTTAAAACAATAATTGACAGTTTAGCAAAAACAAATTAACAATTCTAAGGCATATCCATGTTGATTATGTATGCATCATAGAGTAATAAAGTAAAAGAACAATTCAATATAAATAGTAAAATAAAAGTGCATAATTTAGTCAGGTATGCAATCCCCTAAAAAATGCATCTTTCTAATTTAATCAATCAGCCTCTCTCGCCTTGTGTGTTTTAACTGCTTCTAGAGGTTCATGAATTTAATCAATCTCACATCATCATCATCAATAGTAGGCATCATCGTCAAGGATGAAACATTATATCCAGAAGTTAGTCATGTTTTAATTATGAAACTAATACAATCAAACTGGAGCAGGTTCTCAACACCAATGATGAGTTCATTTTAACAGCCCATAACCTGGCAGATTATTCATAGATAAAACCTGATGAACCAATCAGATGAGGAAAGTTGAATCCAGCCAAAAAATGACTAAGCATATAAACAATATTCACGGAATGAGGCTAAGAGTTAAAAATATAAAGAGTCCTATAAAGCTGCTGATAAGTTGGAGTATAAAGAATAACTCCACTGGTATCTATATTTGTGCTGTTAAAGCATGTGAAACCATATACAGCAGAGTTCTATAACTCAAACAAGTAACATAAGGAATCTTAGACCTTCTAGTGAAAATAATCAAAATTTGTGTCTTCAAATGAGAAATGCAAATAAAATATCTCCAGTGACAGGTTATGGACATTTACAAAATAACCATAACGGCTAATAAGAAAATTAGGGAGTGTTGTGGAACAGACAAGTATAAAATGAAAATGATTTTATAGCAATTGTAGACATGCTCTTATGTAATGCAATTCCCAAAAAAAAATTGGGAATTGTAACAAAATCCAAGAACTAATCCACTTCAAGAGAACAACAGAATCGAGGAAAACATTTTTCATAGATTAGAAAAGTGTACTACTTTAATTCAAGACCAGAGACAACAGCACATAGCTAAGAAAATGACCAGTATGCACTCGTAGCCATTTAAGTGTACCAGACAATATGACTTACCACACGCTCTTTTTTATTAGGTTCTTGTCAACAAAATCCTTAGGAATATGGGATCCATTCGCATTTACAGATAGACGTGTCAACTTCTTCCTGCAAGTAAATATAAAAGCAGACGGTAGATTCGAATACTATAACAACACCACAAAGAGATATAGATTATACAATCTGGATTCATTTACAGGAGTTTATAATTTGGATCAATTGCTAACTACTCAAAACACGTAGGTAATACTTCATTTTGTCACTAAAAGCAATGTCAATTCTCTTACTATAGTAACATGGAAAAGTTCATATTTTGGACAAAATACTAGCATATTTAAAACACATAGGCAATACTTCATTCAGCACTTAAAAGAATTGTCAATTGTATAAACAACAATTCATTTACAAGTAGCAGACATCTAATGCTCATATAGAATCCGCCGGAAATAACCGTTGTGCAATAGATAAAGAAATTTCTGATTTCACTTTTGCAAAGCCGAGAACTAGAAGGATGATTATGCAATGTCTTTGAGATTAGCACAATGGGTCAACATTAAATTTCAGTAATGTATGTTTTTGGTAAAATAGATAGAAGGAAAATTACCAAATGCTTGATGTGGCACTGACAGAGGACACCGTCCATATATTTTTACCATTAAGATTTACTGTTATCAAAATTATTTGGGGTCTTGCACAAAAAATCACAGAGGGAGAGAAAAATTACGACAAAGAAAATTCAAACAACAAATCGAGTAAACCTCACCTAAATTGGCAAGTAGCAAGGTTGCATGTTAGACCAACAATATGTTCGGCTAATTCAGCTTCATCCATGCATTGCCTTGAATGTACCCTAACAAAATGAGTAGCTAATTTTGCCAGCATCTGGAAGATTCTCATATATCAGATAGGTCTACAAAAGGTTGGAAAATGGGAACTTTAAGCAATACCATGCATCCTTTGTAATTGAGATATCAAAACGAGAGTTATGTCTCAATACCCAACCTCCTCAACTGGTGGACGTCTCCAAGAATTATGATTTGATGGGTTCTTGTACTGTCCCTGCTCCCTAAAACAATAACAAATAATTCATGTTTCACATAATTTTAATTTTAAATAGAAGCAACAAAGCTATCAACATTCAACATAAATAAAAACTGACAGGTTCTCCATTTCGATAGACATGCACTAGATAATAATGTTGCACAGTTATCGGGAAAAGATAATATTTTGAAAGCATCAAAACATTAACTTAGCTCTCGGGCAATAATTCTTAACTATGAAGGTTTTCAGCCCTCAAGACATATAAGTGGATTGGAGACCTCTATGTTCTTTGTCTCTCCCACCACTGAAATCGGCAAGAACTAGATATTTCTATTATCTTAGCTATCTGAGAGGACAGTAATTCTTAATTACAAAGGTTTCAAGAGCTCAGAGATTTAAGGAAATGGAGAGCTTTAAGTTCCTTGTCGCTCACAATCCTGAAATTGAATGTCTATTAGTCTATGACGCGGGACAATGACCCTAAAATGCGGAATATGATTTTTATGTAGATTTTGCCGAAATTAATGAAATTAAATCAAGTTTAATCGCAAAATTATCTTTGATACCTTTAGGATTTTGCAGAATTTTTTATGAGTAGATCACACGCGATCCAGGTAGGGTCCAGTCCAATGCACAAGTACTTTTCAAGTCGAGGGGAGATCAGCCTAGAGATAGAACTCTAGCTTTTTCCAGGCTTAGGCGCTCGTCTTCGGTCAGATGTAGATTCACGGATTTCAAGTTGGGTTGTGAAAGGGATTTGCAGTTTTCAATAGGCTTATGGTTTTCAGATCGGTTTATGGTTTGGAACGGGTGTTAGCTATGTTTGAATTAGGGTTTCAAAAGGGTTTTGGGTTTTGGGAAAGCAAGGAAACAATTAGGCTAAGGTTTTAGAAAGTAATCACAGATCGAGACATAGCAAATAGAATAAAGAAGATAACAATGGCTTTGGGAATCACTCCCTTGGCCTCACACCAAACCCATCTCAGGCAAAGATTACTCAAGCATAAAAGCATTCAAATAATCAATCAACTAACTAAAAGGTGTTTACAAGCCTCTATATATAGGTCGCCAATAATGAAGTTCGAAATAAAAGAGTTCTAATACTAATAAAATACAAAAAAATGGAAGTTTCGCATAAAATCCCGTATGAAGTCATGACGTAGCTCGCTCGAGCGAGGATTATCATCACTCGCGCGAAACTCGCTCGTGAGACCTTAACTGATCGCTCGCGCGACTTTAAAGCCGTCTCTGTAGCTTGCGCGCGAGGATTATCATTGCTCGCGCGAGGGCTCTCTGCGACGTTGTTCTCCTGGCTGTTTGTGTCTGTTTCTCCTCTGAGGCTACGTGTCACGGGGTCGCACTTCCGCAACCTCAGTCCCGTGCGGCACCTAACGCACGCTTCGCTAGGTCAGCCTACTTCTGATAACAATCGTCGCGAGGGCGTCCTTCGACGCGCTTTCAACCACGGTGCTTCCGCTTCGCAACTCAACCCATCGCACATCAGCTCGATACCACCCAACATGGTTGCCTCTGTTTCACGGCCTACCACTCGGCTCATCGTGCCCCTTACGACACGCCAATCTGCACCGCTTAACTTGGCTCGCTTGCTTCACCACACTGCAGTACTCGCCGCTAAACCAAGCCTGCCCCTTGTGCCTGGCGCTCACGTGCCCATCGAGTCCCACACAGCTTGCCTTTGTGTGCGTTCCGAATTACTAGCACACGTTCGTCCTTAGCCCACATGCTGTCGTGCTCAACTGAGTCCCACGCAGCGCCTTGGTGTTGTCTTGCGAGGTTGCCCGTGTATGCGCGTGACGCGTGGCAGGGCCATACATCAACCTCCCTCGGGTTCCACACATCATTGCGTCGACGTCCTAGGCCCACCCTTTCAGGCCTAGGAGACACTTGCGCCCCCTCTGGCAACGCAAGGCCCCATGTGCGGGGGAATAGCTCTCAAGCTCCCTTCCCCTATATAAGGGTAAAACAGTCATTCAGCCAGAATGGCAGGAGAACCTCAAACCTATTGGTTTGACATACCGCAACGCCTCATGCATCGCTAGCCTGCCTTGGCTATGTCGCGTCCGTGTCGCGACCGTGACGCTCCGCGTCGTACCCTCATGCGACCGTGTCGCGTCCTTGCAGCGCGACCACGTCGCAAGGCCAACATGGCCCCATGTCGCGTGCCCTCCTGGCACCACATGTCGTGCCACACGCACCACGCCGCAAGCTCGAGTATTGGCCCCGTCACATACGGTACTCGAGCTTTCTCCACGCTTCTTCCGATGCCGATAAAAACGAAGTGGTCCAAATCCGATGTCCATGCATGTGACGTCCCCGTCAATTCCCCGGACCAAATAGGTTTCATCGTCGATGAAACGCGCTCGTGGTAGATGTCAATCAGATCGGAGTTCAATCGGCGGACCTCATTCTCGTGGATCCAAGTGTTTTCGGACTCCGGTTTGCCAACCCATTTAACCAAGTACTTCTGGAATCCCCCGTTATGTGTAGAGACGACATGATCGTTGATTATATCCTCTATTTCATTTGTTCTCTGTCTGCTTGGGGAAAGGAAGTGGTAGAGGTTGCAAGGTTGGGTTGGGACTGGGACTAGACGATCGCTGGAGTGGATTTTCAGGAGGTGGGGTGAAACCCAAATAAGGAACCAAGTCCTCCACGTTGAACGTTGAACTAACCCCCGTACTTGGAGGAAGCTCGAGCACGTATGCATTAGGACCACTCTTAGCCAAAATTCTAAAAGGATCAACACCTCGAGATTGGAGCTTCTTTGCGGCTCCCGATGGGAACCGCTCAGGCCTAGCCCGAACCATCACATAATCGCCCACATGAAATTCTTTAGAACGCCTGTGAGCATCTGCAGATAATTTATATTGATTGTTGCTTGAATTAATTTTCTGTTTAATTTCGACATGCAAGCTATGAATATGTTGTGCAAATGCATCGGCAAACTCTGACACTCTATGGGATGCAAACATGGGGATCAAATCTACTGGGGTCCTAGGCCTATGACCATGCACTACCTCAAAAGGACTCATGCCTATGGACCTATTGACAGAATTATTATATGCAAACTCAGCTGTGAGTAGGATGGTGTCCCAGGTCCTAACACCGACAAGACTACGAAGGAGATTCCCAAGGCTCCTATTCGTGCTTTCGGTTTGGCCATCCGTTTGAGGGTGGTAAGCTGTAGAGAATTGGAGCAATGTGCCCATCATGTGCTAAAGGGTCTTCCAAAAATAACTAGTGAATTTAACATTCCTATCAGACACAATGGTTTTGCGCAACCCATGAAGACGCACTACCTCCGCGAAAAATAGTTTAGCAATATGAGACGCAGCGAAGGTTTTGGAACAAGGAATGAAGTGGGCCATTTTGGAAAATCGGTCCACTACGACATAGATGGAATCGTGCTTCATAGGGGTCTTAGGAAGTCCAAGCACGACATCCACAGAGAGGTCTTACCACAATGTGTGTGGCACGGGTAACGAGGTGTACAAGCCGGTATTTTGTTTGGTCTGTTTTGACACTTGGCAAGTACGGCAATGCTTAACGACCCGGGCGACATCTCTCATTAGGCTAGGTCAAAAGAACCTATCCTCTCCTAGCGCAACAGTTTTATTACGCCCGAAATGTCCTGCCATTCCTCTAGCATGTAACTCCTAAATGAGAAAGTCACGCAATGAAATGGGAGGGATGCAAAAGTGATTGCCTTTGAACAAGTACCCATCCTGGATGGTGTACACAGAGTGTGTGCTGGTCGGGTTACTAAGGAGAGCAGTGTACTTAACCCTAAAATCTGGGCACTCGGGGTACTCATCCTTTAACTTTTCAAACCCGACGACCTCGGTGCTCATTGTGCGCAAAGTCACCACTCGCCGACTAAGTGCATCAGCGGCCCTATTTTCAGCACCGGCCTTATGCTTTAGCACGAATGTGAACCCTTCAAGGTACTCAACCCACTTCGCGTGCCTTAGGTTTAACTTCTTCTATGAAGCAAGAAAGTGTAAGGCTTCATGGTCAGAGAACAACACAAATTCTTGTGGTCTAAAGTAATGTTTCCAATACCAAAGGGATCGAACGACCGTATAGAACTCCTTGTCATTGGAGTATTTTTGCTTTGCCTCGTTAAGTTTTTTACTAAAATAGGCCACGGGGTGACCCTCTTGGCTAAGCACTCCTCCTATGCCTACACTCGATGCATCGCATGCGACTTCAAAGACTTTGAAAAAGTCCAGCAATCACATGACGGGTGCACTATTCATTCGTTGTTTGATCTCAGCAAAGGCTTTTGTAGCCGCTTTGCCCCATTTAAAGTCCTCTTTTTTCATGCAATCTGTAATTGGGGCCATAATGGTGCTAAAGCTTCTAATGAAGCGACGATAGAAAGTAGTCAAGCCATGGAAGCTACGGACATCGTGTATGTTCTTAGATTCGGGCCACTCCACAATGACTTTAACCTTTTCGGGGTCTGCGACCATTCCATCAGCCGAGATAATAAATCACAAGAAAACAACAGATCGTTGCATGAAGGTGCATTTCCTGAGATTTGCAAACAACCTCTCGCCCTTGAGGGTTTCACAAACCAGCCTAAGGTGGGTCAAGTGTTGTTTCTTGTCATGACAGTAGATCAGGATGTCATCGAAATAAACAATAAGGAATTTGCCTAGAAACGGCCTCAACACTTGGGTCATGAGTCGCATGAAAGTACTCGGAGCGTTAGAAAGCCCAAATGGCATGACCATCCACTCATAAACACCATCCTTAGTCTTAAAGATGGTTTTCCACTCATCACCGAGGCGGATGCGGACTTGATGGTAGCCACTCTTAAGATCTATCTTTGAAAAGATAGTGGCACTAACCATCATATCGAGCATATCATCGAGCCTTGGTATGGGAAACCGATACTTAACCATAATCTTATTGATCGCACGACTATCCACACACATGCGCCATGTACCATCTTTCTTAGGAGTGAGTAGGGCTGGTACGACACACGGGCTCATGCTCTCTTGGATGAACCCCTTCTGAGGGAGCTCATTGACTTGCCGAATTAACTCGGTGTGTTCAATCGGATTCAACCTATAGTGGGGCAGGTTCGATAAGGTAGATCCGGGAACCAAGTCTATGGCATGTTGGATATCACGCAGGAGAGAGAGAGAGAGTTTGATAAGTCTTTCAGGGAAGACATCCGTAAACTCTTTTAAAATCGGCTCAACCTCCTTGGGACACGCACTATCTGATTCGGGTGCACTATCAACAGCGACAACTATGTACACCACACTCTCATCTAACAATGCTTTCTCGAACTCAAAAAAGAGATCGGAAAGAAGCCTAAAAATTTTGGACAATGATCCATCAGACGAGCTCGACAATTAAGAGATTAAATCAAGCCCATTAAAAGTTTCAAATAAGCCCCAATTAACCAGGTATGATCAATCTTTTTTTGTTTTCTCTTTCTAGGTAACTATTTTGCTAGTATTTTTTTTTTCTTCCTAGCAATTTTTTCTTGTTCGTACTTTTTTTTTTCATTGTGACAAATTTTTTATTTCAAATTTGAGAATCGTCAGAACCGCGGTTCCTAACTTGTAGGAACCGCGGTTCTTATACGGTTCCAATTCCGAAACGCGAGTTCGCGTTTCCAATAAGAAACATCGAGGCTACAAGGCAGTTCCTGCTACTAGGTTTCCGAGTGGTGGTTTTGAGTCTCTAATGCTTAGGAGGGAAGAGGAGGAAGGAGGAGAAGAGAAAAGAGAGAAAATAAGAGAAAAAGGGGAGAAAATGCCCCAAACCCGTGTTTGCAATTTGCGGGGGCCCACTTTAAATTTTTTAAATCATCGCCCGATACGGACGATATAGGCGATACGGGTGATAATTTGCCCGTATCGGGAGATAATTTGGTAATTTTTTGGATGCCCAAGAAATAGCCTATTTATCGTCTCGGGCTCTCCAGAAACCGATACGTATCAGTTTCGTTCGAGATTTTGATCTATGCTCCTAATAGCAATAAAACTCTTAATACTAGTAACAAATAAAAACAAAGTCAAACTTGAGAAATATCATCAAAATCTCTGGCTGTATTTTGCTTTTTTCCTGCTCGCATCTGACTTTAAATTAATTACGTGTAACCAATGTTTTAAAAACCAAATCAGTAAATGAATCGGCAAGGGCACTGGTTCAGTGAGACCGAGTCCCACTGGGTTGGACTGGATCGGTTCAACAATTTTTAACAACAATTCTAAACCTTATAAAATATATTAAAGAATTAATTACACTTGTATGTTGTATGATATATTTATAACGAAAATATATAATGAACTTACTTCATTAAACCTTAATGGTTAAGCAACACAATAGTAGAGGCTTCATCAAGTTAAAGGTTGGTTTTAGGTTCGAATTTTTCCCTCAACACTTTAAGGCTTGTGAACAAGGAGATTCTGTGATCCGGACCAATTCTTTAAAAAGCGGATGAACCATATTCTACCGGTTCAATCTTAAAACCCGTTAAAAATGATTCTTATGTGATATCAGACTGCTCGACCTGCCGGTTCTAGTCGGGCCGGTCAGTCTGATCCTGTTTTTAAGACATTGTGTGAAACCTATTTTAGCCTCCTTTGGTGATCATCACCATCATCATCATCATCATTGCAGCCTTATGCCACCTATTTGGGATTGGCACTTAGGCTCCCTCTGTGGTTTTACTAATCTGCAAGAACTTTGCATCTTAAAGAGTCCCAATTAAAACCAGCCTCTGACCAAACTTGATCTTCAAAACTTCTCAATTAACATATGAAAAAACGATCTCTGATCACAAAACTAGCAGTTTGTTAGTTGGCCTAAACTACCTATTAAATATACTGTAATAACATTTAAAGTCCACGAGAATGGTAACTCTTAATTCTAATTGCAGTTCACATGATTTATCATCCTCCAGATTTCCCACTTAAAGATCCCTATCAAATAGGGACTTTAATACAAAATCACGCCTCCCCTTTTATGTTATATCACGTGAGCTTTAATTGTAGCCTAATTAAAGGCCCACTAGTAACCTCTTTTGGATCTTATTTTTGCCCCATTTTCTCTTTCTCATTGATGCAGGACAAACGCTAAACTCAAATTAATGCGAATTTGGGATTAACCACAGATTAAATGGAATAATGGAAATAGTCGAAATCATCCAAACAAATAAAGCAATTTAATGAATTCAATTAAAACAATTAAATTAATTCCATTTAACGTGTGTATGCATTAATTCCCGATCTAGAAAAACGAATTGGCTAAAGGACTCGAGTTTCGATCTAGTTTAGGGCATCAAGCGACAATTGTGATATCGTCTCTTGACTCCTCTAGGGTTTAAATAAATAAGGCAATAAAAAGGGTATGACCAAAGATATAAATTAATAAAGATTTGGAGTTTTGGTTTTTATCAAAGGAAATAGGGGAGATATTACCAGACAATAATGAGAGAAAAGATAGAATATAAAGATATGATCCAAGGTTTCACATTAAGGGTTTCAAGGCTTCACACCAAGGTTGTACGTCGGCTTCGCACCAAGTTGCACGAGAAATGAAGATTCACTCCTCAGGTTTTGAAAGATTCGCTCTTTCGGGTGAAAACTCTTCACAAATCTTCTAGCGTTTGCTTTAGAAGAGTCCTAAAGCAAATAAAACACTGAAATGAAAATTTTGATCAAAATAACAAAATCCCGTCAAAACTTGCGCGATCGGTCAGTCGATCGATTCCAAGGTCGATTGATCGACTGAGAAAATAAATTAATTGTCCGAAGCAACTGACGACAATCGATTGATCAAAATTTTTGGATCAATCGATCAACTGAGAAACATAATTGCGCTCCAAATTTGTGTCCTCTGTCCACCATCGATCGAGGCTGGGAATCGATCGCTTGACTAAAGCATGTCTTCAGTCCTTCGAATATGGGCATTCTTCTTTCTGATTTTGACGATCTTCTTCCGCCTCCGATATATTATGGGTGGTTGCTTGAATCTGATGTCCCCATCACTCATCTTCCATTTCTCTCTTCTTTCATCTTCTTTTTTCTTCTTTTCTTAACCTTCTTGGTATGATCACATCAACCACAAATAGATGGGACGAGGCGGAGATAATGACCATCTAAAAGAAGGGATTGCCTCTCCTCACTGAGATCATAAGATTACAGGCAAGGGTCAAAATACCGGTTTTCCGGTACGTATCGTCCTGACCTCTCGGACGATACGTATCGGGTATCGTCCGATACATTCAATGTATCGGTTTGATACATTCAAAAAATCGTTTTTTTTTTTTTAAATCCCCAAAAAATCCCAGAAAATCCCAAAAAATCTGAAAAATTATATTTATTTATTTTGTATTTATTTCAACTATTTTTGCTTTTATTTTTGACTTATTTGATGCATTATTTAGATGAATATATAAGTAAGATGCCTATTTTGTAACTTAACCCAAGTCACATGCCTATTTTGTAACTTATTTTTGTCTTAAGATCACATTTTTAACTTAATGTAATAGATCTTCTAACATTATGTTCGATCAGCTGATCACATGCCTATTTTATTAACAATATTTCATAATTTGATCGACGCAGACACGCATAAAGTAAATTACAATATATATTGACAAAAATAAATTATATATTGTCAAAAATAATAGCTATGTTGATAAAAATAAGTTTAATTGTACATGAAAAACTTACTTTAGAGCCGCATTGAATTTCGTGGTGGTTCTTGGCCCTCATGATCATCGTCATCATCGGTGCGCGAGCTTTCCGGCCTTTGCCTATAATGTTGCCCATATTGATACCCATGATTATATGTGCCCCCTTGAAACTGAGGCTCAGTGTAGTACGTAAAGGCCGGTCCTCCAAAAATCTGACCAACGAAGTCATATGGCACCGAATAGGTTTGTTGTGGCTGGTAGTATGGGTTACTAGTTGCTGAATCTTCGGTATTTTGCAAACTGAATCCCCCGAAGCTAGAAGTCATATAACCCATATCCGTATCATCTTGTGGTGGTGGTGGTGGTGTTTGATATGATCCCGACGCTCCTCTTCCTTCAACCCCTCCCATTCTAAATGTAGGAGTGTCGAACTGTGTTAACGGCGTCGAGTCATCGTCCCATGCCGTCATATCTCTATAAGGATCAGAGGTATCAGCTTCCTCCCCTCCACCACTAGTGCCAACATCCCCTCCACCATCATCCTCACCACTCCCATCATCACTACCGGGCTGCGTTTCGTCATCAGATCCAACCACTGAATGACGATTCAATCTTCTTTTCCGCCTCGGTGGTTGGGAAGCTTCTTTGCCCGCTACTCTTCAAAGATTGTCCAACCGTTCAGTGCTCTCACTATCCAAGACTGGCTCTTCTCTCTCTTCGATCCATTCATTCAAAGGGTCATCCTCCTCGAATATATAATCCAACTGGATGGGATCAAAATAATCACCGTCTGCAAGGTAGAATATGATAGATAAATTAGTATAATATGTAAGTAAGACTTCATATAATTGAGGATCTAAGACTTCATGTAATTGCTTACCACGGTTGGTCCTCTGTATATTCCTGACCCTTAATCGCATGTTGTAGTGGCAGTAGACTAGCTTTTCCAATCGGTCCATAGTTAGTCTATTCCTTGTCTTAGTATGAATGAGAGAGAAAGTGCTCAATGAGTTGGACGAGGAACACGTTTGCGACAATACCCTCATTGCTACCCGCCTCAATATCGGACCATCACCTCCATAATGCATCCACCAATTAGCGGGTTTGTCGTGTTTAATTTGGGATTGCGCCAACGGGGTCCCAAATGACCCATGTCTCTTGCGAAACATGTCAATCTATAAAGATGAAACACAGTAAGGCACATATCAATAAATAGATGATAATATCACATGACATTTGACTTATTACTTATAAGGTATGATACTATGATCACTCACATCTCTTATGGCTTGGTCTTGGTCCGCCAACTCGTGGAGCATTCTTTGGATTACATTGAGCAAACCGGTATACACTTCATCGTTGTCGTCAAATCGAATCGTCACAGATAACGAAGGTCGGATTCAAGTAGTGTGCTACACGTCAAATATGAGCAATTTCATCAAGATATGAAAATAATGAATAAATAAATAAAAATCTACATAATTGTGCAACATGTTATACTGTTTGCATGCAAGTATCTTGGTGAAATTGTGCATCCCACCTCTTGTCGATAATCGCCCAAAGATCGTTTATATTTTGTAGGGCATTTGATTTTATAGCCAATTTTGCCTTATCCATTGACTCATAAACGCATTACCCCATTGTTGGTTTGTCATCACCATCAACCAATCTCAACACTTGGGATAGTGGCGCGATCGGTGGTCGACATCCGCCCAAAGCTGCGTCTTTGTAGATCGTCAAAATCAAGGTGCAAGCTAGTCTCTTCGCTTCGTGAGTCCTATTTCATGTTGATTCCATTCTTACGACACCATGCTTTTCAGCTCACGCCTATATCTAGCCAAACTCGTAGGGGCTAAGAAGCGTGTTGCAAAACGTGTAATCGCGGTGGAGCAACTCATTGTTCGTGAAGGCTCTCATTAAATTGAGACTTGTCCTTTGTTATGGTAGGAAGTCGTTCTTCCCTTTTAAATAGTTACCGTGCCTTGCTTCTCTTCCTAAATCCTCAAGAATGAGGTCCACGAATGTGCACGGGGGCCAGTACAGGTGACGTCTCTTCGCCATTAGTTTTAATCCAGCGGCTTTGTAGTTTGTCGCATTGTCTGTTACCACCTGCACAACCCGCTGCTCTCCAACCTCATGAACTACCATATCCATTAGTTTAAAGAGGTAGTCAGCAGTCTTTACGTGTTTAGAAGCATCAACTGATTTCAAAAATCGTCCGGCATCAGAAACCAAAAGTTTATCAAGCTCTTCTTTGTGGGACCCCCATCCATCGCACATAATTGTGCAACCTCTCATCGCATACATCCTCAAAGCTCTGTACATAGGCAGTTATCTCATCGTACTCATATGTTAGTAAGGGCCCAGATATCTCATATGGAGAAGGCTTTTTAACTCCTGGACCAACTTCTGCACTTGTATCAATCATGCTTTTGAAGTACGGCGAGTCTGCTACTTGGCACGGAATGTGGTTGTATATAAAAAACTTGGCAATGGATTTTCCAAGCTTCCTCCTCATTTATGTAAGTGAGATTGCACTCAATTTGGCTTGTTTGGAGCTTTCAGTGCGATACATGAATGGATCCATGGGGTTGTAGTACTACCTCTAGTAGACCTATAATCCCTCGGAATCTTCCACGCAACCCGACACCGGCTTCAACATCCTCATCAACATCAACATGTGGCCTATGACTAGATCCACCACCCAGGGTGCATGGATGGACCCTCAACTCGACCGAAACCGATAATCGGCTTCTTCCGATCTCGATTGTGCTTCCCTAGCACTCTCTCTCATAGCTCGCTATCCGCTCATCCTCATCCTCATCCTCATCATCCTCGTGATGTAAACTCTGGATCGGCCTCGATTCTCTCATACATTTCCTATATCACGATTTGACTTTTCTTTCCCTTTGCCGCTTGTAAACTAGCTCTGATATTTTCTTTGACCTCCCTGGGTACACTAGGACACCCTCTTGTCTCTCCCTTAACATGAGCCAGGTGCTCCTTTAATCGTGTGGTACCTCCTCAGCTTTTTTTTCCACAAAGATTACATTGAATCTGAGTCTATTACCATCTATTATTGCACCATATTGCACGCTGGATCATCGAACGCATCCATATTTATTTATTTCACCTGCATGAATGAGCAAACGATTGAAAATAAACATCTAATTTACACTTGAAAATAAAATTTACAAGAGTAAACATCTAATTTACACTTGAAAATAAAATTTATTTTTTAATTATTGCTATTTTAAAAATATCAGATTATATTTTATCAAATTTATTTGATATTATTATAATTTTTGAATATTTATTTGATATTATTATAATTTATGAATGTTTATTTGATATTATTTTAATTTATAAATATTTATTTGATATTATTATAATTTATGAATGTTTATTTGATATTATTTTAATTTATGAATATTTATTTGATATTATTTTAATTTATTAATGTTTATTTGATATTATTATAATTTATTAATGTTTATTTGATATTATTATAATTTTTTAATGTTTATTTTATATTATTTTAATTTTTGAATATTTATTTGATATTATTTTAATTTTTGAATATTTATTTGATATTATTATAATTTTTAAAAATTTATTTGAAATTTATTCCATATTATTCTAATATTTTATGGGACATATCCCATAATATTAATTACTTTAATTATATGTGATAAATACATATAATCAATATGGGTCACATATAATTAAATTTATTATTAAAATTAATATGGGTCACATATAATTTAATATGTGACCCATAAATTTAATTATATGTGACCCATATTAATTTTAAGTTTAAATTATATGTGACCCATATTGACCTTATTATTTTATTAATTATATGTGACCCATATGATATGTGACCCATATTGATTACATGTGACCCTTAATTATAATTATTTATATTATTTTTTACCTATCAATTTAAATATTTTAAATGGGGTCACATATAATTATTTTTGACCCATCATATTATTTTTGACCCATTATTTATATTATTTTTAATTAATTTAAATATTTTAAATTATTTTAAATAATATTAATTATTTTAAATAATTTAAATAATTAATATTATAGGTAAATGATAAATTTACCTATAATATTAATTAATATTAAGGTAAATCTACATTAAATAAGTGTAGATCTACCCTTATTTAGGGTAGATCTACACTTATTTAGTGTAGATCTACACTTAAATAAGGTAGATCTACACTTATTTAGTGTAGATCTACCCTTAAATAAGGTAGATCTACACTAAATAAGTGTAGATCTACCTTATTTTAGTATTTAAAATGAAATACACGTACCTTCCACGTTGATCCCGTGATATTTTGTGCGATTTGGCGCCGAT
Source organism: Chloranthus sessilifolius (assembly GCA_021018995.1). Classification (NCBI taxonomy): domain Eukaryota; kingdom Viridiplantae; phylum Streptophyta; class Magnoliopsida; order Chloranthales; family Chloranthaceae; genus Chloranthus; species Chloranthus sessilifolius. Next base: position 23,611,340 of record CM037584.1, on the reverse strand, counting down.
TTAGGGTGTAGATAATCGAAAAATTAGAGAGGAAGAAGAGAGGAAGAAAAAAAAGGGTTTACCCGACTTAAAAGTCGGGTCTATTGGTGGGGCCCACCGATATTTTCAAATTATCGGACGATAATTTGAAATTATCGTCCAATAATTTGAAAATATCGTCCGATACAAACGATAATTTGAAATTATCGTTCGTATCGGACGATATTTTGAATTTTTTTTTTTTATTTTTCAAATTTTAACCTTATTATCGGACGATAATTTGAAATTATCGTCCGATAATTTGAAATTATCGTCCGATACGGACGATATTTTGTCCGTATCGGACGATAATTTACTCATTTAAATCATGGTACGATACATAGGGTATGTATCGTACCGTTCACGCCCAAAACCGATACGTATCGTCCGATACGTATCGGTATCGGACGATATTTTGACCCATGATTACAGGCTTATGAATAGCTTCTTAACCAATGAATGTCTAAAGCTGATTTTCACATATTTTTGGGGCCTAGCTGGCTGAATGTGTCAAAGCCTCTTCATAAGCTTAATTAGTAGCGCGACAAACAATCATCATACAATCAAAGAGATTTTAGTCACAAGTGTCAATCTTCCTCTTATTCATTTAAGCCATCCAACTCATTTTATTTATAATTGATAGCCAACCTCTTGTCCTTCCAAGTCATCAACTCATGACCTATAGATCAAGCCTTGCATAAATATCAGAGCATCTGGTGTACCTTATAGAGGATTTTATCTATGAATTAGTTTACATCTTTTTCTATCTTAATGGGATAATGGAACATCTAAAATTTATCATGTCCTAACTCCTAAAGGAATTTATACAAATCTTTGTGTTAGATTACTCCCTCTCACCAACAAACCTCTTTGATTCAAAAAAATATGTTGTTCAAGAGCTGCACAATCATCCATCATGCAAAAGAGTCCGCAAAAAATCACAATTCTCACTGCAAGAACACCATTTTTGAATCGGTACATCCATCATAAGAACATATAAAATATGAAGTCGAGATGGTAACTCAGAAATATTTCCCCATTCTTAGCCACAAAGGTGCTCTATGATGCTAAAAAGCAATAAAGGGAAGATATTCCATTCCTGTTTAAATAGGCACATTCCTGGAACAATTACTTAATCTTCAGACTTACCTGTAGGCTTTAGTTTGATACTCATGAACCAAGCCGCTTCGATTCAAGCAGAGATAGGTCTCCGGCACCAGATTCAAGTAATAGTGATTTTGGAAAGCTGATCCCCTGATGGGTCATCAGGCTTCTGACTCTTCTTTAAGCTTAAAACTGAAATTTCTCAACAAAAGATTGGAACAAGGATTTTTGGAAGATGGGAGGATGTTTTGGAAGACGATGGCTTAACCAAGTGTCCAAATAATGTATATGTTGAAAAGAAAAGTAGGCGTGATAATGCAGCACTTTGACATGCATAACTAGTCCATGTTAGGTTTAATAGGCTTTAAAAAATTTCCTCAAATATGCTGTTAAAAGGGCGATCAAGATTGAGATGATCAGCAAGACAACATACATGAAGGGTTATATATAGGAGGTCACACCATTAGTAGCTCACTTTCAAAAGTACGTACTCTTCTGAAAGAAGTGTCATCATAGTCTTATCCCATCTATTTGGGATCGGCTTTGAGAGTCCTATTTCCCCAACTAGTTTCTGATCAGCACTAAGCTCTCTGAGAGTGATTGCAAGTCAATCCTTCCAAATAATTGGTTCCCACCATCTCCCCTTGATTATGCATATAGTTAGAGATTTGGAACGTCCACTTGTCACAAAGGAAGCAAAAGATTATTTTACTTTTTAGCTCAAGAAGGACAAGCTGCTGGTATGCAGCAGTTTTTGTGGCTTTAGTTCAGTAGGCTTCTTTTTTTTGGATGGGTAGGCTGGGATTGAGCCTGCAACCTCAAGGTTGCAACATGGGCAACATTCCGGTGTCCTTAGCTGAGTAGTTGTAAATGCATGTGGAATGAATTGTCAATTCTTTTAAAATTACTGAGGATAATTTGGGGCAGCTTTGAGGATGTTTGTCCCAATGCATAGAACACATCCCCTCTAGCTCTGTCTTAAAGGAGTCATTGAACTGAATCTTTGGTTGCTGTTGGTTATGTTAGATGTGTACAGTGTGTGCGTAGTAGTATATTGGTGTGCAGTGTATATTGGGCATATTTGTATTTTCTAAACGTAAACCCTAAAACTTTAATCTAAACTTGAATCCTTAATACCTTGTTTGTTAATTGATGTTTATGGTCTGGAGAATCCTTGGTCTGTGGGATATGGGGATATATTCCATGACAAAAGTTGGACTGTCCTTTCTTTTGTGGCCAGTTAGCAAGCTAAATTCTACAGCGGAAAGTTTCTAGGATGGTTATGAGACCCTCATCAAACATACGCAGCAGGAAAATGAGGCAGATTATCAAAAGAGGCCCCCTCGAAGTTGAGCTTACAAAGATAAACCCTTATTGCGAGTTTGGAAATGTTCATATCATTCACGCCTAACATAGGATGTCCATGCCATAGAAGATAACTTTGACAAAAGCTAATTAACTTATGTGTTTGGGAGTCGACCCTTAGATTTTGGGAATGCATTCAGTTTCTATAGGGGGTCCCCTTTAAATCAATGATTCTAATATATTCAAATGGAAATATAAGAGTGAAATAGAGATGTACATGGACAATAAATGGAATGAGACCAATAATAAAAAGTACATTAAACAGGCTTAACAAATAAAAAAGGAGATTGAGGAGGTATGATTTAAATAACGTCATCTCACCTTTTCTTGATGTAGGCCATTAATTTATTTGTAAGGTAGCAAATTGTGTATGATGGATAGTGACTTTGAACTCTAGAAACATGATCCATGAGAGATTCACTGATGACAAGATCACAGAATTCATCAGCCTCATATAAAATTACTACATATGGAACGTCTGATCCTTTCGACGAAAGCTGCAACAAATGCATAACTAAAGTCAATATCTATTGTGAAATATAGATCCATGATGATAGGATATCAAGTTTGAGATGCATCCCTACAACTAAAATATTTCTAAGAAATAATGTTAAGTATAATATTGATATATTTAAGTTCACAAGTTTAATGCACAAAAAATTATCTTCTCCTGTATTTCTCAGTCATTTTATTTTTTTTAACTGTTTTCAGGTCCTCTTCTTGCCTTCTCCTGTTCCTAAAATATTTATAAAGCCATTCAAAGGTTGGACTATAGGTTCCCGTCTACAGAAGCTAAGAGAGGTAGAAGAAGTAAATTAAGGGGAAAAAAATAAATTATGGATGGCGGCATCTATGTGTGCAGCAGAGACAAGCATGATACCTGTGTCTTTGATAAAATCAAATGACAGGATAGGATGGGTGCAATTTAACAAAATACGGTGTTTGTTTGAAAAATATGCGTATAAAACTTTTTTCTTTTGCCACAACGTACAAAATACATATAATACCTGTATTTTGAATAAAATGCATATTTTCACATAAATATGTGTTTTTCACATATTAAAAGTTTTTTTCGTCTATTTTACCATATTTCTTAAATTTTGTTTTAAATTTTTTTTAACATTATCTCTTTTTTCCTGATTTTTCCTTTTTTTGTCTTCAATATTTTACACTTTTTTTACCTTCCATCTCTTTCCCATATTTTTCCGACTTTCTCACTCACCGTATTAAACCCGTACCCATATTTTGTCACCTTGGATGGGTGGTTAGACTAATCTAGACAACTTTGGTGGCTTTGACACAGAATTACATGAGAAGTTACCAATATTAGGGAACCAAATAATCATGTTCATGGTTAGTAATATCTGTGATTGCCCTCTAATCCCTCATAATCACCTATATAGTTTGTAAGCCAGCACCTTTTCGTCTGTACATGTCCCCTAGTTTCGCTACTCCGAATTTTCACTTTCTGCTGTGTATTGTAGTTTGTAACTTTGTAAGTAGGCAATGGAAAGTAGAAATGGCTGGTTTTTTTTATACGTGAGACTATGCTATTTCCTTGTCAGGGTTTGTACGTGTGTACTTCGCAATTATCATGGTACTTTGCGTGGTTAGCATGGATCAAAATTTTGGCCGAAACATTTCAGGAAATCTCAGTCCATATTTGTATGAACTCCAACATTTCAGTCAAAATTTTGGTTTTCGGTTTTGGTCATGCCCGAAATTTTGATCCTTGGTGGTTAGCACTATCCTAGTGGTGCATGGTATGTCAATTGTGAGTTTCTAGTTTCCATAGTTTGACTAACTTCTAGTAGCCAAGTAATTTTAATATCTTTAGTTTTTCCACCAATTTTTTTATTTTATTCTCTCAAAAATGAACACTCGGCCAAGTAGTACCAGTTTGAGAAATAACTGAGTAGCACTGCCAAACCAATATACTCAAATTTGCTAATTATGCCTAAGTTTATTAGACAAAGCAGGACAATTCCTCTCTCCTTTAGAGGTAAATGCCAATCAGTGACTACTATGCTCTCTTTTTTTAAAATGTACGCAACACTGTCTACTTCTAGATATTTACAATAGAAAGTATGCAAACAGAACAAAACTAATTGCAGGAAGGGACTAAGCCCAAAGAAAAACTGATTATCATAGTTGTCTATGACCTTTCAGTATCCAATGAGATTGAAAATAACAAAGTGCTCTAGTTTCTAAAAGAACTATTAACAGATTATCAAGCACAAAGGGATTCAGTTTACTAGGAAACAAAATTTCAAGATGCTCAAATTCGTTTTCTCCCTTAACCTTGAAAAAGAGGCAATCAAAAGGTAACATATTCGCGTGAATTCAAATAACATAAACATGGAAAATCTAGTCGGTTGTCATACAAGTAAAAGGGAAGGGCATTTTTGGTTTGGGCGGCAGTTATTTAGGCAGTGGAACTCATGAATAATATTTTGGGGTGGGGATGGAAATAATAAAAGCTGAATTAATTAGTATATACGCTCTTTTTTTTGGAATCAAGTCCTCCGAACTTCTTGGCTGTTTATGAGTTTTGGGAACCTACCTTGTTTGTCACTGAGCACCCTAATGTAATTTTTATTTTAGTGATTCTTAGTCAAAATAAATAAATAACAATAGCAAACAAATGCTTGAAACGAAGTAGGGCTAATCATAGGTATAATAACTGTTAGGACCTTTGACGCCGGACGATAACCCTAAAATGCGTGATTATGATTTTATGCGATTTTGTCGAAATTAAATAAAATTAAATCAAGCTTAATCTCAAAACTATCTTAAATACCTTAGGGTTCAGAGAATTCAGGTTGGTAGATCACGCAAGATCCAGTTAGGGTCCAATCCGATACGCAAGTACTATGAGATTTGAGGCGAGATAGGCCTAGAGATAGAACTCTAGCGTTTTCCAGGCTTGGGCGTTCGTTTGCGATCCGATGTGGATTCGCAGGCTTTAACTAGGGTTGTGAAATGGATTTATGGTTTTGTAATAGGCTTATGGTTTGGTTTAGGTTTATGGTTTAGAAAAGGGTTTTGGCTCTGATTGATTTAGGGTTCAAAAGGGGTTTAGGATTTTGGGAACGAAATCAATAGATTGAGATTTAGAAATTTAAATCAACACAGAGAAAGGTTAAGAAAACAGAGATAGATAATAAAGAAGATAACAAAGATTGCTTTTGGAAGTCACTCCCTTGGCCTCACACCAAACTTATCTCAGGCAGAGAATACTCAAGCATAAAAGCATTCAAATATTCAATCAACTAATTAAAAAGTCTTTACAAGCCTCAATATATAGGCCACCAATAATTAAATTCGAAATAAAGAGTCCTAATACTAATAAAACACTAAAAAGAAAAGTTTTCGCAACAAAAAACTCAAAATTAGAAACCCTGTCACGACGTCTGTGACCTACGGATAGTGAGGGGGCAAAATCACGGACGTCCGTCACTATTTCACGGACGTCCGTCATTGTTCATCACGGACGTCTGTCACTATTCACATACGTCCGTCACTATTCACTGTGAACAATAAATTTTATTTTATTTTCCTGAAGTTGAAATTCTGTTACGGCTCAACTTCAATGCTCTTGATCTTGACGTCCCCGTCATTCTCCTCCACTCAAAATGTTTCATCACCGATGAAACATGCATATTGTACTCGGGCTCCCTCTCTTCTTTCGACGCCGGTAGAAACGATGTGGTCCGAATCAAATGTCCATGTATATGGCGTCCCCGTCAATTCCCCTGGACCAAAAAGGTTTCATCACTGATGGAACACGCTCGTGGTAGATGTCTATTAGGTCGGGGTTCAAGCGGCAAACTTCATTCTCGTGAATCCAAGTGTTTTCAGACTCCAGTTTGGCGACCCATTTAACCAAGTACTTCTGAAATCCCCCGTCATGTGTAGAGACGGCATGATCATTGATTATATCCTCTATTTCATCTGTTTTCTGTCTACTTGGGGAAGGAAGAGGTACAGGCTGCAAGGTTGGGTTGGGGCTGGGACAAGGAGGTGGCTGGAGTGGATTTTCAGGAGATGGGGAGAAACCCAAGTAAGGAGCCAAGTCCTCCACATTGAACATTAAACTAACCCCCGTACTTGAAGGAAGCTCGATCATTAGGACCACTCTTACCCAAAATTCTAAAAGGCTCAGTGCCTCGAGATTGGAGTTTCTTTGCGGATCCCGATGGGAATCGCTCAGGCCTAACCCGGGCCATCACATAATCACCCACGTGATATTCTTTGAAACGCCTGTGAGCATCTGCAGATAATTTATATTGACTATTGCTTGAATTAATCTTTTGTCTAATTTTGGCATGCAAGCTATGTATGTGTTGTGCAAATGCATCGGCAGACTCTGACACTATGGGATGCAGACATGGGGATCAAATCTAATGGGGTCCTAGGCCTATGACCATGTACTACCTCAAAAGGACTCATGCCTATGGACCTATTGACAGAATTATTATAAGCAAACTCAGCTGTGGGTAAAATGGTATCTCAGGTCCTAACATGATCACCGACAAGACTACGAAGAAGATTCCCAAGGCTCCTATTGGTGCTTTCGATTTGGCCATCCGTTTGAGAGTGATAAGCGGTCGAGAATTGGAGCAAAGTGCCCATCATGTGCCAAAGTGTCTTCCAAAAATAACAAGTGAATTTAGCATCCCTATCAGACACAATGGTTTTAGGCAACCCATGAAGACGTACTACCTCCGCGAAAAACAGTTTAGCAATGTGGGATGCATCGGAGGTTTTGGAACAAGGAATGAAGTGAGTCATCTTGGAAAAGCGGTCCACTACGACAAAAATGGAATCGTGCTTCCTAAGGGTCTTAGGAAGTCCAAGCACGAAATCCATAGAGAGGTCTTGCCACGGTGTGTGTGGCACGGGTAACAGAGTGTACAAGCCGATATTTTGTTTAATCTGTTTTGAAACTTGGCAAGTACGACAATGTTTAACAACCCGAGCAACATCTCTCATCAGGCTAGGCCAAAAGAAATGTCCGGCCATCCCTCCAACATGTAACTCCCAAATGAGAAAGTCATGCAATGAAGTGCAAGAGATGCAAAGGCGACTGTCTTTAAACAAGTACCCATCCTGGATGGTGTACACGGAGTGTGTGCCGGTCGAGTTACTAAGGAGAGCAGTGTACTAAACCCCAAAATCTGGGCAATCAGGGTACTCATCCTCTAGTCGTTCAAACCCGACGACCTCGATGCTCATGGAGTGCAAAGTCGCCACTCGACGACTAAGTGCATCAGCAGCCTTTTTTTTTTTTTTTTTTTTGAAGACCTGGGTATCCGAGCCTCTTAGAGCACCTGCCTAATCCCAGGGGCACGTGCGCACCCCAAATTAGCACATGTCAGGTCAGCACGGGATATAAATCCCTAGGGTGGCCTTAAAAGGGGGGGGGGGATTTGAACTCAGGTCTCTTGCTTATGGAAGCAAGTACCTGGCCAGCTGCCCTAACCCCTTGAGGTTTCAGCAGCCCTATTTTCAGCACCAGCCTTATGCTTTAACACGACTGTGAACCCTTGAAGGTACTCAACCCACTTTGCGTGTCTTGAGTTCAACTTTTTCTGTGAAGCAAGAAAGCGTAAGGCTTCATGGTCAAAGAACCAACACAAATTCCTGCGATCTAAGATAATGTTTCCAGTACCAAAGAGATCGTACGACCGCATAGAACTCCTTGTCATAGGTGGAATATTTTTACTTCGCCTCATTAAGTTTTTCACTAAAATAGGCCACAGGGTGACCCTCTTGGCTAAGCACTCCTCCTATGCCTACACCCGATGCGTCGCATGCGACTTCGAAGACTTTGGAAAAGTCCAATAAGTGTATGACGGGTGCACTACTCATTTGTTGTTTGATCTCAGCAAAGACGATCGTTGTTTTGCCCTATTTAAAGTCCCCCTTTTTCATGCAATCAGTGATTGGGGCCATGATGGTGCTAAAGCTTCTGATGAAGCGACAATAAAAAGCAGTCAAACCATGGAAGCTACGGACATCGTGTATGTTCTTAGGCTCGGGCCACTCCACAATAGCTCTAACCTTTTCGGGGTCCGCGACCATTCCATCGGCTAAGATAATAAATCCCAAGAAAACAACAAAACGTTGCATAAAGGTGCATTTCTTGAGATTTGCAAACAACTTCTCACCTTTGAGGGTTTCACAAACCAACCTAAGGTGGGTCAAATGTTGTTCCTTGTCATGACTGTAGATCAGGATGTTATCGAAATAAATAACAAGAAATTTGCCTAGAAACGGCATCAACACTTGGGTCATGAGTCGCATGAAAGTACTCGGGGCATTAAAAAGTCCAAAAGGCATGACCATCCACTCATAAAGACCATATTTAGTCTTAAAGGCGGTTTTTCACTCATCACCGAGGCAGATTCGGACTTGATGGTAGCCACTCTTAAGGTCTATCTTTGAAACGATAGTGGCACCAACCATCATGTCAAGCATGTCATCGAGCCTTGGTATGGGAAACCAATACTTAACGGTAATCTTGTTGATTGCACAGCTATCTATACACATGCGCCATATACCATCTTTCTTAGGAGTGAGTAGGGCAGGTACGGCACACGGGCTCAGACTCTCTTGAATGAACCCCTTCTGAAGGAGCTCATTGACTTGCCGAGTCAACTCGGTGTGCTCAACCGGATTCAACCTGTAGTGGGGCAGGTTCGGTAAGGTAGATCCGGGAACCAAGTCTATTGCGTGTTGAATATCACACAGAGGAGGGAGTTCGTTTGGTAAGTCTTCAGGAAAGACATCCGTAAACTCTTTTAAAATCGGCTCAACCTCCTTGGGACACTCACTCTCTTATTCGAGTGCACTCTCAACAGTGACAACTACGTACACCACACTCTCATCTAACGATGCTTTCTTGAACTCAGGACTCACAATATTAATGGCTTTAGAAGACTCGCCCTTCTTCTCGACTTTGTTGGTCAATAGTGCTTTGGGAGGCAAAGGTTGTAAAGTAATCTTCTTGCCCTTATGCATGAACGTGCATATGTTTGATCGACCATAAAGAGTCACGTCCATGTTGTAGATCCACGGCCTTCCCAAAATAATATGACCCACATCCATCGGCACCACATCACACCATAAGGTGTCTAAATAAGAACCTAACTGAATTGGTACACGACACATTTTCGACATGGAAATGGATGAAGAATTGACCCATGCGACCTTATAAGGTCTCGGGTGGGCTTCAGGTGTAAGCCCCAAGTGGCGTACAGCGTGAGTTGATATTACGTTAGTGCAACTACCGCTATCCACGATGACCCTACAATTCTTTTCACCAAATATGGCAAAGGTGTGGAAGATGTTCTCCCTTCGCCAGTCATCCTTTTCATCCCGTTGAGGTTGTGCAAGGGCACACCTCACAACTAAAGCATGACCAATAGCATCACCCTCCTCATCACTAGGTGTGCTAACCGGCTCAATTACCTCTTATTCGACCACTAGCTCATCATCATCCTCCTCTCCCTCAATAAAGAAAGTCCTCTGGGGTTCTTTCATAGGGCATTAAGCGGCAAAGTGTCCCATCCCATGACATTTATAACACTTTACTTGAGAATTAACCCTTGAGGATTCTCTGACTTTTCCCTTTTCAAACCTCGAATTGGTAGGGGCAAGTTGTGTAGGTTTGGAAGGAGGATTAAATCGTCCCTCACCGGATCGTTGCCACTATATTGTGGCTCGGTTCTCTTCACCACCTAAGTTTTCAAATACCGTTCAAGATCTTGCACAACGGCATAGTACCTTTCAAGAGTTTCTACGGAGTGAGAAATTAATTCTTTTTGCAAATCAAGTCACAATCCGGTGCGGAATCTAGAGAGTGATTTTAGGGTCTTCCGATACTTTTGCCCTCATCATGAACTCTTCGAATTTGGCAATGTAGTCAGTCACGAGCATACCACCTTGACGTAAATTTTGCCATTGGTCAAGGAGGTGTTGGTGGTATGATAAAGGAACATACTTCTCAGTAAGTCGTTCCTATATGTCCCAACGGATAATGGGAGGACAACCCGCATTCACCCTAATGCGCTCAACATTGAGCCAGAAAAGCCGAGCTTGACCAACCAACTTCATTTTAGCGAGTCTAACGCAACGGTCGTCATTCATGACATAGCAATCAAAGTGTTGATCCATATCGGAAAGTCAATCGAGGAAGACGGTAGGGTCCATTCTTCCATCGAAAGTCGGAATCTCAACTCGAACGTTCTTGAGGAGTTGAACTTCGAGATCATAGTCATCTCTACGATGATCCCTACGGTTCCGATTGTCTTTGCGACCATCATGCTCAAAGTTAGGACCTTCACGCTCTTGGCATTGATTTTCAAGTCCACCCATCGCTTCCAGTTGGTTGATTCGATCACATAATCTATCATTACCAACTCTTAGGGATGTTTGAGCTTGCTCTATGGTATTCAGACGTGCATTAATCGCACCCAATTCTTCTCGCATAGCTCTAAGAGTATCAAGAACCTCATCCGAAGCCATGGTGATCACAAGGTCTATTAGGGTTCTAATATGGAATGCAATATGGACTCACAAAAGAAAACAATGCAATAAAATAAATATGACAAGCAAAGATGCCCTAACCTAGAAAACTTAGGGCTTTGATACCAAAATTGACGCGGGACGATAACCCTAAAATGCGTGATTATGATTTTATGCAATTTTGTCGAAATTAAATAAAATTAAATCAAGCTTAATCTCAAAACTATCTTAAATACCTTAGGGTTCAGAGAATTCAGGTTGGTAGATCACGCGAGATCCAGTTAGGGTCCAGTCCGATGCACAAGTACTATTAGATTTGAGGCAAGATCGGCCTAGAGATAGAACTCTAGCTTTTTCCAGGCTTGGGCGTTTGTCTTCGATCCGATGTGGATTCGCAGGCTCTAACTAGGGTTGTGAAATAGATTTATGGTTTTGTAGTAGGCTTATGGTTTAGAAAAGGGCTTTAGCTCTGATTGATTTAGGGTTCAAAAGGGGTTTAGGATTTTGGGATCGAAATCAATAGATTGAAATTTAGAAATTTAAATCAACACAGAGACAGGTTAAGAAAACATAGATAGATAATAGAGAAGATAACAAAGATTGCTTTTGGGAATCACTCCCTTGACCTCACACCAAACCCATCTCAGGCAGAGAATACTCAAGCATAAAAGCATTCAAATATTCAATCAACTAATTAAAAAGTCTTTACAAGCCTCAATATATAGGCCACCAATAATTAAATTCGAAATAAAGAGTTCTAATACTAATAAAACACTAAAAATGAAAGTTTTCACAACAAAAAATTCAAAATTAGAAATCTCGTCACGACGTCCACAGACATCCGTAGTGCCCCACAGACGTCCATGACCTATGGACAATGAGGAAGCAAAATCACGGATGTCTGACACTGTTCATCACGGACGTCCATCACTATTCACGGACATTCGTCACTGTTCACTGTGAATAGTAATTTTTTATTTTTATTTTTATTTTTTTTATTTTTCTTGAAGTTGAAATTCTGTTGCGGCTCAACTTCAATGCTCTTGATCTTGACATCCCCGTCAACCTTGTTGTTGGCCTACTGGATAAGTCAATGGCACTAGCGAGCCCCATCTGAAGAAGCAAAATCAACCCAGCAACCAACTAAACCTCCTGCCATCAGAGTGTTCCAACATATCTAATGCATAAAAATTCAAGGGTTACTTGTCACAGGGTCACTCTTCCAACAGTGTCAACCCGTGCAGCACCTAACTCCCAATGTGTTAAGTCAGCCTGCCTCTGATACCAACTGTCGTGGGGGCGTCCTTCGATGCACCATTAACCCGTGCGGTGCCTCGCTACCGCATGCAGCGAAGCCAACCAATCTCTTCATCGGTTCTGATACCACTCGCCTAGAGGACGGGAACTCCCCCTCGTGGTTACCTCTGTTTCACGGTCTACCATCCGATGTATCGTGCCCTTACGACACGCTCAATTGCACCACTGTTCCATATTTGGCCTACTCAAGCTTCACCCTGTGGACTGCACTAGTACCTCGCTTCGCAACAGTATTGGCATGCAGCTCCCCATGCCATCATGTCTTGCTCGCATACCGAACCAAGCCCACAGTCGTGTGCCTACCTCATGCTGCAGTGCTCAACGGAGTCCCACACAGCCCTCATGTTGTCGTGCTCTACTGAGTCTCACACAACGCTCATGAAGTTGCCCAGCCGTATGCACCGCGACTCGTAGTCCGGGTCATACTTCAACCTCACCTTGGGTGCCATACGACATCGCTGCATCGACGTCCTAGGCCCACCCTTTCAGGCCTAGGAGACACTTGCGCCCCCTCTGGCAACACAAGGCCCCGTGTGGGTGGAAGGCATTCTCCAACACCTCTCCCACATAGATGGTCCAAAGACCATCTATGGGTAAACAACTAAAGGACCTCAAACACGCCGGTTTGACATACCCCCATGGCACACGTCATCTGCCCGTGGCACTCTGTGTCAAGTTCCAACCATCACGTCCGTGACTCCCTGCATCGTCCTCGCATGCAACCGTGTCGCGTCCTCGCAGCGCGACCACGTCGCGAGGCCCTCCTGGCCCCATGTCACGTGCCCTCTTAGCACCACATGTCATGCCGTCCCGGCACCAAGATGTTGCATGCCCTCTTGGCACCACATCGCGTGCCCCAGGCACCAAGTCACCACTGCCTCTACGTGGAGTACAAGCGGCCCAAGTGGCACTAAGGATGGCCCGGGTAGCCACGTTGCGTACCTCCGTCACATGCTACTCGCACACCATTTTTTCTTGACGCACACCACTTGATGAATTTCCTTAAAGCGCGCCACCTTTTTCTACCCACACACCAATTAATGAAAAAAATTAAATTGAGCTTTGTTGTGGCTAACGGAAGGCAAGGCAAATCAGCCATACTTATGGATTCACAGAAATTTTCATAAGAACAGTGCCACCAACAATCAATCCAAGCATAAAGCAGTCAGCAAGGATGGTCATTCACTGTCCAATCTAAGCTCATATAGTGATCAACACAAACAATAATTGTAGCAACATCTTGATTTTCCAATATTACAACGAGAATCCAAAAACAGCAATGTCCTTGAAATTCTGTACAATTTCTATGACACCAACATGGATGGTTTCAGCTAACTCCACTTCGTTGAGATGGAGATAATAATTGCAGCAAATGGGGAATACTCTGCCAGAAGAGATAAGTTCTTAGTAAACCTGAATAATTAGGTAAGAACTTGAATTTGCTGCAGCATCTAGAACAATGTGGGATATCCGCACAACCAGTGCTGAATCAATAAACTGAACCAATTTTGAGATATAAACAACCAGTGCTGTAAACCTCTTGATAAAGAAAAACTCCACTTGATAAACCACATTGTTATATCAATAACGAGTGCCATAAACTCCACTTGATAGAGAAAAACTGAACCAATTTCAGCTGTAAATACCATGGGATAGAGTACAAGACCCCCCAAAAAAAAACTGTTCGAGACCAAAGACATTGTATCAGACCAACTAGGGATAGTTCAGGTCACATGAGGAAGAAAACTGATGCACTAAAAGCCTCCTAACTTTCTCAAATCACATTGGAATTGCACGAAACCAAATTCAAAATATCTGTGGAGGAAAACCAAAGTTCTTACATATGATCCGGAGGAGTTTCAGGGCCATGATGATGTCTGGACCCCAGAAAATTGTGAAAACCATATTTTTGGGGTTAACTTTCTACTTGCACATAAACATGCAGATTTAGATGAAATTAAACAAATATTTTTGGGGATAGATTAAGCACGAAAAAAATCTCTTGAAAACTGTAGATTTCATTGCAATCCAATGTCCGTACTGTGGGAACAAGTAGCAACTTGCTCTGATACCAAAATGAGATTACTTTGCTAGGCTGAGGTTTAGGTTGGTAGGTTTAAGGTTAGAATAGGGGATATTAGGGTTACGTTATTGGAGAGAGAGAAAGAGATAGAAATGGATGCTTTCTCTCTTGTTTCTGATCAGTAGAGAGAGAGAGAGAAACGATTAAACGAGAGAAGAAATGCGTGATTTCCCTTTTGTTGCTGATCAATAGAGAGAGGTTGAGAGAGAGAAAATACCCTATTAGCAACAAAGCAGCGTCACTTCGCTTTAGGAGAAGAAGACGAAGGGCGCAGAAAGATCTTTTGGGTTTTTGGTGTATGATATGAAGCACCGATTAAAAGATGTAGGGTCGCGCGTGCGGGAAGAAATTTTTTTTTTTTTTTTATCAGTAATAAAGAGAATATATTGATAAGCAGCAAGGCGCCGACGAAAAACCAATACAACAGGACACGACCAAAAAACAGGAAAAAAAAACACAGCTACCTCCACTGTCACTCCCCCCGAAACTTAACCCGGGTCCCACCCACCCCACACCCCCCCCCCGGACCCCTCATCCCCCTTAGCAGCCCAGAACCACATTAGGTCACGGACCTGCTTCATGATCATCCCCACCGAACGACAAAAATCATGCGGTTTCTTTCACCCCATATAGTCCAGAACACAGCGAAAGAGGCCACCTCCAGAAATCAGGCATAGGACCATCGGCACGAGCGAGATCGCACATCAAGAATTGAGACAGGGGCGTCGCCGGCATCACCCAAAACATGCCAAAAGATTTAACTACAATACACCATAACTCATGAGCCACCTTACAATGTAGCAGAAGATGAGCAGCAGTCTCCTCATTATTACACATAACGCAACAATTCAGGATTTCTTTCCCCCGACAAATGAGCTGATCCAACGTTAAAATCCTTTCTTTGAACATAGTCCATATAAAGAACTTGATTTTTGTCGGAATAGCCTCCTTCCACAACCCGGCCGCTTCAAACCTGATCAAGGGCCGCGAGGACAGCAACGTATAGTATGACTTAATAGAGAACAGACCCTCGGTACTTGGCCTCCACCTACGTTGATCGCTCCCAACCCGATTACGCTGAGTACCATACAGCAGCTGCATCAAGTTGGCAAACGAAATCACCTCCTCATCGCTTAGCAGCCTTCTAGTAGTAACGGTCCACAGTCTCCCCCCCTCGGTCTCGGAGACGAAGTCGTCGATCATACCTTGAGGATTCACCGAAATAGAATAGATGTCCAGGAAGGAAGATTTAAGGGGCTCGTTGTCCGCCCAGATATCCTCCCAAAATCGTATACGAGTACCACACCCCCAGTTGTAACACAGGCCTTTGGAAAACCGCTCCCACGTACTACACATATCCTTCCACCATGCCAAAAAGCGTCTGTGACAGACCACCGAAATGCCCAAGTTTCCGACCAAATTGCCGTACTTCTCGCTCAGCACCACACGCCATAAACTGTTCACTTCTTCATCCCTCCCCGCCCGCCAAAACCACTTACCAAGCAGCGCTATATTAGTCGACTTCAAACTGCGGATACCCAGACCACCATAGCGGACTGGCAAAACTACGGTGTCCCAATTAACCAAATGAAACCGTCTAGAAGTCCCCGAGCCCTCCCATAGAAATAGTCTTTGGATTTGTTCAAGGCGCTTGATGACTTTCATCGGACATTTAAATAAGGACATGTAGAAAATAGGCATCAACGACAAAACCGATTTGAGCAGCACAAGACGGCCTCCACTGCTAAGCAACTTTACTTTCCAAGTTGACAGTCTTTGCTCGAAACTCTGCACAACCGGATCTCACTCCCTAGCTGTGGGAAGAAATTATGCGTGTAGCAGCCCTCAAAAATTTCCAGAAGTTAACTCTCTAAGAGGTGAACTTACATGTCTGTCATGAAGTCCATCCAACACTCAAACTAGCCAATAATCTGATAACTCCACCAGTAAGTTACTTCCTTTATCTTTTTCTTTTTTTTTGAAAGGCGAGGATGAAGTTAGTTCCTTTAACTGGTTCTCAAATATTACTGTTTTTATGTACTATGCTGCTATTTTCAGAAGATTTTCAACTTACAAGTACACAAAGATAGGACAACGGTAATATTTCTCCCTATTTGCATTTCAGCACGTTCTTCATTCTACAGCATCACAAAAAGGCCATCATGGATCATAAATGACAAGAAAAATATTTCTGAAGAAAGGCTTTAAACAAAAGCATATTTTTTTTTATTGATAATGAATTAATTAATAGATATTAAACATACAATGTTAACATAAACTCATCAAAATGAGTAGCTGGAGACCAAAACACGAGGGGGGGGGGGCGAGAGAGAGTGAGAGAGAGAGAGAGAGGAAAAAACAAGTACAAAGGTAAGGGATCCTCTGGACGCCCTCGAAATCCCTGTGAACAAATATATATTGGTAGTCCAATAGTAGAGCAAAAGTCAGTCAAAAGCATGAAATGCAGGGGGTAAAATATTGTACAACTCAATAACCATCATCCAATATGTATTAAATTCTCGGGACAGCAATACAAGCTATATATTCACTCTGATTGTCAGACACCAAGCACTACAGGTCATTTTTTCATAATGCACTTTGTTACACAAACTCGTAGAGATTTTACCAGACTATCCCGGATCATTTTTCTAATGCTTCAGTCGACATGCAATCCCAGGATTTTATTCCATGGAAACATGCACAAGGTGTGTAGTCCAGGCCGGATAACTAAAAAAGTGAGGGAAACGTTTAGGCTGTACAACATTTTTAATGGACTCTTAAGTTTCAACTTACCTGAGAAATTTGTTCAGGAATACTCATTTTCCACAAAATTGATCTTTCAATTGGATTTGAAGTTATACGGAAGGTGACACCTTTTTCGGCAAACCTTGTAAGGAGATGTCCTGAATTAAGAAAGTATAGTAAAACACCATACCAGCACATCAACATAGTTTAAATGTAAAATACTAAAAAAAATTATATGGAACCTTATGAAGGACAAAATCATGAAATATGGGATTTAGAATACCTCCAATTGACCCTACTTCAACTACTTTTGTATCAATCTCGGCTACTATGGATTTTATTGCAAACTTTCCCTTCTCCCACTTCTGCTGTTCCTTCTGCAGCTTTTTCATCTCTGCTGCTTCAGCCTTCAAAGCTGCTTTTTGCAACTTCTCTTGCTGTCCAATGGAAATCTCAAGCAGTTAAGATATATATTACAGTAGATAATCCACACGATATGTTTGAGAAAACTGACCTTCCTCTTGAGGTTCCTTTCTTCATTTAAACGAATTTTTTCAGCTTTCAGCTGCTTCCTTCTAGCCACTTTTTCATTTTTATCATTTCTCTCCTCCACATTAACTGCAACACTTGTATCTTTCTGCTTCATGATGTCAGCTACTTGCTCCAACATGACATTTTCCTGGTGACGAACACTGAATATCTATGACAAGGAAAAAGGTCAGAGATAACTGTACAGGTATATGGAAGATGTATTCAGTATAATTGTTTTACCATAACATTGAGATGTATAAAGCATTTCCAGGATGAAAAGCTAATATTTGAGATAATTATTTAAAACTAACGCCTCATTTGGTAGTTTCTTAGCAATTCCTGGAATAGCTACGAATCTGAGGGATTCCTAGCAATTGCTGAATGACTAGGAAACCAAACATGTGTTTGGTTGAGATGTGGAAGGCATGGTTTTCTGGGAAACCATGCTTTCTGCTGTTTGGTTTGTAACCCGGAATCCATTTAAATTTTGTTACTTATGAATACAATATCACCTGACGATATGTTAGTGTATGGTCGGGCACCACATGAGGAAAATTGGGACCAAATTTTTCATGTGTGCAATCCACGCCCAGGGGATCGAATCGACCACAACAGTTTTAGTTTCTGACTCAGTCGGACTACATATAGAGTTTTCAGTTACTAAAATGGTATACCATATTTATAATTATAAAAACTACAGTGAAATCACTCTCAAGAATGGATACATGGTTGATGTTTCCATTTTAAATCAACCCTCTTGCAAAAATCACCTTGACATCCATCTTTTAAAAATAATAAATACATCAACCCTCTTTTAAAAATCACCTTCAAATCTTTTGTCACGGTTCATGTAGGTCATTTAATTGGATACATCAACCATGCATATCAGAATCCCCTCAATCATGGAACAGCTACTTAAAAAGTGAAGGCAAATAACAGATGTATATTGTTGATACCTACATATTTCGTTTTAAGCCATATCAGCAACCAAAAACTACAATTACTAGCATCTCAAATTCATTGGCTATAATTTTCCAAGAAGGAGAGTAAAATAGCAAGAAGAATTAAAAGTAAGATAGCAAGAAGAAATAAATGCTTACTTCTGCAACATTGCAGCAAGAAACCATGATAGCATGAAGGAGGATTCAGTTACAGTAGAAAACCATTTAGTGCCACATTGCCATAGATTTCGCTATTTAGGCTCTACTTTACAATCAGATGGTGGATTTGAAGGGGACGTCTCAAATAGGATTAATGCAGGTTGGATGAAATGGAAGCAAGCAAGCGTAGTATTGTCCAACCCAAGAATTTCACTTAGATTGAAGGGGCATTTTTATAAGACAGTTATCAAACCCAATGTTCCTAAAGTCGGCGGGCGGGTTCGAGCGGTTGGGTGGAATTTCGGGCGGATCGGGCGAGGCGGCGCCTGGGCGGGCGCCTCAAGAACCGGGCGGTCACTATATATATATATATATATATATATATATATATCATAAGAGGAAATTGAAGGTTTAGAAATTATATTTAAACACAATTGAATTCAATTCAAATAAATACTACATTACTACTAAAGTACTAAATATGAAGTTCAACTTTAACCATCAGTCCATCACAATTTCACATAATCAGGTAGCCAAAAAATATAACATATATTAAAACACATAATTGTTCATTCTGAATGTCCCTCCTCATCTTCATCTTCTTCGTTTTGCAAATCAAGTTCATCATTATCAGAAGGAATGAACTCGATATCATCATCCCCTTCATCTCTCTCTTCTACATCAAGTTCCTCCTCATTAATTTCTCTCATTAGTTGTGTGACGGTTCTCGTGCTCCTCCTTGGTTGTGCTTCTTCATTTGCACCTGAAGCCTCGCCAACAACACCCCAAGTCAAGGACTCGCCGGGAAATACTTCTTCTTCATTAGGGTCGACTAACCATTCGAGTATCCCTTCCTTGTCTTCAGAGAGCAAGATATCCTCTTTCCCCTTTCTTTTAGACCCGCGATCTAATAGCTTGGTATTGAATTGGACATATACCAAATCATTCAACTTTGGGGTCCCAATTCTATTTCTTTTTTTTGAATGGATCTGCGTATATAAAACAAAAAATATTTTAATTGATATATACATAACTGATTTTATAAATAATTAAATACAATAACATAAATACATGCTTATATTCTATAAATTTATTTAGTATTTACCATCTCAAACGTGCTCCAATTTCTCTCGCATCCAGAAGAACTACATGTTAAATTCAATATTTGTAGTGCCATCTTTTGCAAGTTAGGAGCTTCCGCACCATGCAATTCCCACCAAGTAGCTGTTAATTAATTTCGAAAGAAAATTAAGTTAAGAAATTATTACTTAATTGAAACGTCTAAATTAAAATATAAATTATAATAAAAATAATAATTATTTATAAATTACCTGGGTCAGGCCTCTTATCTGAATGCAATACTTTCATATCCACATTCCTTTGCTTGATCGCTAAGGAATCTCCAAAAGATTTTTCCGAATTCATATAACAACTGATCTCTTGAAAAATTTCGGCACCTTGGAGTTCAGGATCAATCAACTTCTTAATGCAATTGTTTACACCATTCATAAACCACGTGTATTTCATTTAATTTTTCTTTCTTTATAGTAGTAGAAAGGATTCAAGAGGTGTCCCCGCAACCAATGGATGCTTTAAGTGCTTTTCAAATCTCCTTTTGATGATCTCCAATACCTTCTGAATTCGGGCTTCCTTGTCTTGGAAAGAGACTTTAATTTCTCTTTCTGCCTCTTCAATGGATGCGTAGATGTGTCCCATGACAGGGGCATCTGAATCAACCATTCTTAGAACTTTTACGAGCGGTTGGAAAACCTTCAAAGCATAAACCACGTCATTCCAGAAAGCATTGCTCAATATGATACTCTCTCCTCCCTATCCTCTCTTTATACCATCTAGATTTCTTCCAATCTTCAGAGGAGAACATGTCCCTTAATGGGAGCCTCAACGTAAAAAAACTCTGTAAACTAAGAAAAGCAGTAGCAAACCGTGTGACCCCGGCTCTAACAAGATCTTTTTTCTTTGTCTTCTTCCTCATCAAAGCCAACACTCTAATATGACTGTATATAAATGTGGATACAGTTTTTGCCTTTTCAACGGCCCCTTTTATCTGCGTGAGCTTACCCATATCGTGAAACATAGGCTCAATCGAATGCGCCGCACAAGGAGTCCAATAAATACTGGATAATTAATCTCTAATATTTTGCAGCTCCCATATTGTTTGCAGCATTATCAGTGACCACTTGGAGCACTCTCTTTTCCCCTACTTCTTGTATGCACTGCTCAACCAACTCATAGATGAATTGTGCGTCATGAATTTCCAAAGAAACATCAACTGATCTTAAAAACGTTGTTCCCACCCGACAATGCACTAAGAGATTCATTATACTCCTTGCCTTTCTATCTGTCCATGTGTCTGTCATAATAGAACAACCATAAGTATCCCATGCCTCTTTATGCGGGATTAATCTCTTTTTTATACTGTCAACCTCATCCATTAACAAAGGAACCCCCAACTGATAATCTGAAGGAGGACTATATCCTGGCCCATATTGGCCAATTGCTTCACACATTTTCAAAAAATATTTGCTTCTAATGGTGTGAAAAGCGATGCCATGGACATAGAACCATCTAGCAACGTGTTGGTCTATACGTCCCTTTATCTCTTTCGATAAGTGTTCTGGGAGGACGGTTTGCCGCATTTTCCCCTTTCCCTTCACTTCATCAGCTGGTTTGCGCGACAAAGAATCCATCGGCCCTCGAAAAGCGTGGTCTCTTTGATAAGTAGCGTCGACTTTCTCTAATTACCCCCTCGTTACCCTCATCACTGGAACCTAAGTTCTCATCTTCATCATCACTAACAATCCGCACAGACTCCCGTATTGCCTGAGTTTCTTTTTCTTTAGTCACTTTCTTTTCTTTGATCACGTTGAGAGCGCGTAGCATCTCATCCCTAGCTTCTATTGATACATCTTTACAAGGGATTATGTCCCCCTGAACACCAGCTAGATGTTTCTTCAACCGATTAATGCTGGAATGCCATTCCTTTTTACAAAAACTGCATGTTATTCTCTTTGGATTTGATGGATCCTTCAGAAAACAATATTTCCAACCAGGATCCCCACTATTCTTTCCGGATGCACCGGTTGATGCACAAGAAGACGACATTTGAACGTTTAAAGCTCAAAGTCTTAAACCAGTGAACTACACATCCAAAAAAAATATCAAATAACAATTAGAATTTAGATATATAATTAAATATACACGTTTGTTCACATGTAAGCCAAGAGCTACATATAATATATATATATATATATATACACATTTGCATACACATATATAAAAGTATAAATGTAATCTGTAATTTTCAGATAATATATACTGTCACAAGACACACACATTTATTTAAATATAACATATATGTATATATATACTCGTAAGCAGTGTGCACTTATGTGTGTCAAGCAAAGAAAAGAAATGCAGGAAAAAATAATTGCAAAGAAAAAGACAAGGAAAAATAATTGCAGAAAAAAGAAATGCAGAAAAAGAAATGCAGAAAAAATAATTGCTTTATTGCAGCAAAAGAAATGCAGAAAAGAAATGCTAATGCAGATGCAGGAAAAGAAGAAAAAAAAAAAAAAAAGGAAAAAGAAGGGACAAAATCAGAAACAGAGGGGAAAAAAAGGAGAAGAAGAAGAAAAGAAAGAAAAACAAAAAAACAGAAAAAAGAAGAAATTTGCTAGCAAAAAAATGGAGAAGAAGCAAAAGAAAAGAAGAAAAGAATGAAAAAAAAACAAAGAGATTTTGAGAAGAAAAAACTAAGAGAAAAAAAATCAGGCTATTGGTCATTGCTTGGAAGAAGAAGAAAAAACCGAGAATGAGAAAAAAAAAAACTGTGGGTCATACATTGCTATGGGAAGAAGAAGAAAAAAAAAAATAGAGATTTTGAGAAGAAGGAAAAAATTAAGAAAAAAAAAATCGTGGTCATATTGCTGTTATTGGAAGAAGAAAAAAATAGAGATTCTGAGAAGAAGAAGAAAAAAAATTGAGAAAAAAAAAAAAAACCATGGTTGGGGCTGCGTTGGAAGAAGAAGAAAAAAACAGAAAAAAGAGAAAGGAGAAAAAAGAAGAAGAAGAAGAAAAAAAAAATCATGCTGTTGCGTTGGAAGAAGAAAAAAACAGAAAAAAGAAAAAAAAGAAGAAGAAAAAGGAGAAAAAATTATGGCTGTTGTGTTGGAAGAAGAAAAAAACAGAATAAAAAAGAGAAAAAAAAATTAAAATACCCATACCTGTGGCTCGCCGGTGGTTGCCGCCTTGTCGGAGCCCCCGGATCGTTGCCGCTGGCCCGCCGGAGCTTTGAAGAAGAAAAGGGAAGCTGCAAAAAAAAAAAAAAAATGAATAAAATAGGCAAAGAACATAAAAACTGATGAAAAGAAATGAAAAAATGGAAAAAAAAAAAAAATACTCATACCTGTGGCTCGCCGGTGGTCGCCGGTGGTCGCCGGTAGTCGCCGGTAGCCGCTGGGAGTCGCCGGTGGAAGAGAAGAGAGGAGAGGAAGAGAGTCAAGAGAGAAGAGGAAGAGAGTTAAGAGAGGAGAGCCCGATTGAATGAGAAAAAAAAAACCTAATTTCTATTTTATATCCCCGCCCCGGCCCGACGTTCGATTTGGGAGCCCTTGAGCCGCCCGCCGACGCCCAGCCCAAAACGCCTCATGTGGCGCTCCACATCTAACCCGAGGCGGTTGGGGGCCCGAACCGCCCGGGCGGCCGCCCGGGCGGCCGCCCCGGCCGAATTTTGGAACACTGATCAAACCTACCATATTATTTGGTGCAGAATGTTAGGCCACGAAAAAATAGGAAGATAAGAGTGCATGTGGCCAAGATGCATATGTTGAGATGGATGTGTGGAGCCCCAAGAAAGGATAAAATTTGAAATGAGTACATAAAAGAAATTTTGAGAGTAACACGTATAAAGGAAAAAATCACTGAATGTCGCTTGAGGTGGTTTGGACATGTTCGTCCGAGGCACAAAGTAGACCATGTACGAAGGGTTGAGACGCTACAAGCACAAGGAAGTAGGAGAAGAGGAAGACCTGGAAGGAAGCCATGAGAAGGGAAATGAATGATTGCGAAGTCACAGAGAGCTTAGCATTGTTTAGAAACGAGTGGAGAAATAGGACTCCCAAAGCCGACCCCAAATAGATGGATAAGGTTGTGATGATGATGATGAAATAATGAAATGGTTAATGGGTAGCGAAGGTTACTTTAGGGTTTTTTTTTTCTTAATAGCTAAGCTGAGCTCGAACCTGCGACCTTGAAGTTGCAATTTTCAATTGTGCCTCTCAATTTTAGAAATTTTGAACTTTATAAAAGATACTTTTTTTAAGGTTGGGAAGTAGACATGAGCTTCTATGTTACCTAAGTTTCCTGTTTTGTGATTTCGTTCTTCAAATTTATGTAACACCCACACACCCCCACCGGGTGGGTTCTTGCATATGGTAGTTATATCCATTGGCATAAATAAGGAGGTAGTTATATGCTTTAACGCACCCTCCATGCTAAATTTGTAATTTTTCATTAATGAGTTGATGGATGTACTTACAACATCAAATCTCAAAGATTTAAACAAATATTTTTCTTGAGACAGAACGCATGGCTATTATAGAATGCAGTTCAACAACACTTTCACCATTGCTCAAAAATATTTACTACCATGAAAATATTTACAAGCAATAGTAACCCCAGCGACCTGCATTTAAACAACACACAAACAAAATATTTCTGCATATCTGGAAAAGTTACCTGAGCAGCATCACCTTGCATAGGACTGTCTCCCAGAATATGTATTATATTATCAGTCCCTGACAAAGATTGATTGTTATTTTATAGCCAACTCCAACCGTCATATTTTCTCATTTTTTAATTCAGATCCATGACATTTTTAGATGTCACACAGTGGAAGCTGTAAATATCTAGAACTTACCGTGGGGACTTGCAGAATCAGTGATACGATGGCTTGTTTCAGAGTATTCTGCCACAACTGAACGGGTAGCCATGGTTTCATTTTCCTTGGACATTTCGCTCTGATGGCTGCCTTCAGACTCATTGTCGGATTCCAAACATATCAAACTAGAAATTCCTGTTGAATACAAGGACAATGCCAAGGTGATTCCACTGATCACTAATCTTAACGGTCATTAGTCATAACTATTATGAGTGAATAATGTCCAAATCCTTCAAACTATAGAACGTAGGTGCCATTAGGATATATCAAGATTTGAGTGACAGTCCTATTGTGCTATCTCAGCTTTAGTACTCGTCACAGTAAAAAAAAACAACAAGAACAGCCAACAAAAACAATAACAGTAAGGGGGTCGCTATGACGTGGTTATAGAGATTGAACTGACGGTACCCTTTTCGTCTGCCATTTGATTTTTCAAGCCGTCGTTCATTCTAACAACCATTAAGAATAATAATATACATGAATAAAATAAAACAAATAAATACTGCATTAGAATTGAATAGTGTAGACATTATTATATCAGCTCAAACATTTCGATATACAGACATATATGACAAACATTTCAGTATCGAGGGATTAAAATCTCAGATTTTCCATTTCCATATCGGAGGATTAAAATCTCAGATTTTATTATATGGTTTAAATAATATCTTACTACACACAATTAATAGGAGGAATGATTCACTTGCTGCATCATCTTCTTTTTATTTTAAAGAAAAATCTTAAAATTAAAATAAGTCCAATACCACCTAAATGTGCAAATCATACAGAATGAAGGGATCTCAGGTAGCTAGTTGAAATCCATATAGCATTTAACCGGTTTTAAAACCCTTGGAAACAAGGGAATCTCTCATGGAAATTACCTCCCTGGAAACTGATGAAAGTACGAGAGCAGTGAAAGTCAAGATTCCCTTGTACTAGAGGGTTTTAAAAGCAGTTGAACTCCACATAGGATTTAACTGATTGGACTTGACCATTGCCCATATAAGGAAAGACCATGTTAACAAAGATGCTAGTGGTCATGGCAGAGAGTCAATTTGTCTATGATAGGATTGGTGTATACTGGCTTAGTGACTTTGGCATATTGACATGGCAAGGTGGCAACTAGTTTATGGAACCTATATTTGCATTGCAACCAACTCTGCTGACTACATGTACACAGATTAGGGCCATGAAAGCCCACTTTTATGCCATGTGTCGCACATCATTGGTCAATCAAAGTAGTTAAACTATCACCCCATCATTGGAACATGTCTTAGCCAAAGAATCAAACCTATAAGAGCTTTACAACCATGTGATTGGTGCATTAACATCAACCGTTGAAAAAATATGCATAATCGTCCACACTAGAGTGTATAGGAACTTGACTTCATTTGTTAGCCTTGACCCCTCACTTCATAATACTTCACTTGCCTACCTTTACTTCACTTTACTGAATTTTTAGCCTACCTTTACTTACACTTATCTGCACTTAAGTTATTAGCTGACCTTGACTTCATAATATTGAACTTGGGAGCCTACCTTTACTTCACTTGACTTTATTTGTTAGCAGTCTGTTTATTTCACTTCACTTGTCCTCAGCAAATATAGAGGTTGCTTTCTTGAATGAGTTTTTCAATTGGGCACGAACGGTCTGGTGTCCAAGCCAATTGGTCACAGCCGTATCCCGTCTATTTGGGATAAGAGGTTTGGAACAAATTCCATTTTGAGATATTTGAAAGGGCACTATATCATTGCTACGTTCCATACATGTGCCATTTCTCAACATATTTCTTTAGACAATGACTCTGTTTTTCCTATTTTTGGATGGTAAATATTTCTTAGAACATGGAGTGTGATTCAAACCCATGTTTGAATTGAAACTGAGATAATGATGCAAGTTCTTCCCTTCTGAATCAAATAGATTCATATCTGAAAGGGGCTGAAAATAAGTTTTAAAAATTGACTATTTGTTCGTCTGTTAGAGGTGTTCCAGAAATGTCTTCGATCAAGTAAATAGCTCTATTGTCGAATGGATCGGACCCAATAGGAAGATGGTAAGATTTGTACAAGTTACATGTTGCGTCACCACAACGAGTTCTATTTCTCTACTCCAGTGCTTTAAATAGTGTTTGAAGTGTAAGCCTTGAGGCATAGCGTAAGCTTTTCGCATCAAGGTGTGGCTTGGGGCGTAAAGGTACGTGAGTCGTACTTGAGGCGTAATGAGCCGTAGAAAGGCGCATGTGAGGCTTAAGCCTCGTGTAAATTTTTATTTTTTGTTACTTTATCATGTTTTTTCTTACAAGTTTACCTTTTTTCACAAGTTTCCCCTTTAAAGGATTATTAGGGGATGAAATAGAGGAGAATAACCTTTACTAATATCTAATAACTTAAAATTGCAATTTTACGTATGTTCTGATTTTAAACGCTTCTTTTGTAATGGTAAATGGTTGCACATTTATACCTTCCATTGTCCTTTGTACCTTCAATATTCATTGGTTTATGATTAGAAAACTATCTATTATTTTTCTTATATATTTTTTAAATATTTTTTATTATTTTTTATTAATTTTCTTTATAACTTTAAATTTATTATATTTTAAAATTTAAAGTTTAAAATTTTGTGAGGCTTGCACCTCACGCCTTGAGGCTTACGCTTCGCCTCGTGGGAGGGCTAAGCGCTACGCCTTGCGCCTTTAAAAACATTGGTCCACTCGTTTTCGTATAATGCTAAGCTCCAAGGATCAAAATTTCGGCCGAAATGACCGAAATTTTGGCCGAAATTATCGGTTTCGGTCCCCACCGAAACGATAATTTGGGACCGAAATTTCGGTCATAAAATGTATGGGGTTGAAATTTCGGTTTCGGTCCCCTCCAAAACCAAAACGAAAACCGAAATTTTGATCCTTGCTAAGCTCTCTGCTATATTGCAATCTGTCATGTCACCTTTCCCTGCTTCACACCAAGTCTTCACTGCTCTTCATTTCTCCTACTTCCTTCTGCTTGTAACTTCTAAATCCTTCATATTAGAGTGCATAGATCTGATGGTTCAAGTCCTCTAACATGTGTTATCTTTCCATCTATGGAGACTTCCAATATGAGCTACCACTTTGATTATTTGTATTGCTAATAAGATATGACACTTTGCCTAAACTTGGGGCAGTAATCCCCCTATATGGAAAGACGCGGTCATCTCCCATTTATATATTTACACTTTTTAAAATACATAAAAAAAGATTCAGTGACACGTTTATTTCGTTATTTTAAAGATTTTGTAACGTGTGCCAATGTTGACCATTTCATCATTTTAAGAGATTAGAATGCAAATTACAATACAACGAAAATCTTTATAGCATATGTTGTAAATTACCTAATTCTAAATATTTCAAATACTCAAATTAAAGCACAAAGTCTCTAATCTGTTCATAAAGGAAATCGGTCACTTAAGAAGGTGGCGTGGATTTCTCTGAGTTTTTTGCAAAAAATAAAATAAAATAATCATACTCTCTCTCTCTTAAAACCGATTCCTCTAGCTTCTCTCCTAGATATTGTTTTTGCAGCCTAAGATTTTTTGTGCGCAATGGATAGTTCCACCACTCGCACAATAGACTACCTTGAATCAAATGATGAAAATCGGTTGTCATCCCAATCTTTCCCACAATAGATATTAAGATCATAGCCCAACTATCAGAAAACCAGAAGTTGGTTCTACATGGAACCCCAAAAGTGATACAAGAACCTTCCTCATGGTACACCATGATCACAGATGTGTGCCACGTATAATCAACAGTTAACAATCTGATAAGTAGGCCATGATCTCAAGATATATTGGGTGTAAATAAATATTGTGGCTTAAAACAATATCCATCATCTGATTAAGGGAGTCAACATTGTTAACCATGAAACCATTAGTTGTGCCAAAAGTGCAAATACATCTATATGAACTTTGACCCCGATATCATTAACATACCTAAACTATTGCTCTTGTCAAATGAACACCCGAAGATGCCATAAGTTCATCAACTAAACCCCTATCATCAACTCCCGTTAATATGCGAACGGAAAACGTTGGGCTGGCATTCAAGTTAGCACCTAAAGAAATCATAAGTTCATCAACTAGACCCTTGTCGTCAACTCCCGTCAATATTTTTCGTTCACATATTAACGGGAGTTGACGGCAAGGGTCTAATTGATGAACTTATGATTTCTTCGCATGCCAATTTGACAATATCAATAGTTTAGCTGTGTTAGCGATATCGGGTGAAAGTTGAGGGTTTTTTTTTATTATTTTTCCTATTTTTTATTACATTTGGCACACATTCTGATAATTGATTTTGAAATCATCGTTCATGACCATGATCCCTTTTTGGGATATCGCCACGTTGAATGATGATCGTCTGATGGTAAGCCCACAACTAAATATTTATTGCAGAGAGATTGGGACGAAAAAATAATCTCCATCATCTAATTCAAAGCAGTCAACAAATTTACCACTTGAAACTCTGGATGAGAAAAAAAAAAACCTCAAAATATTTATTTGTTGTATTTATCGTCATATTTATATTACTATATCACTAATTTGAAAATACTTATATCAGTGGCATATAATTTTATCTTTTTTATAATTGTGGTATATAATTTTTATTTTTTTAATGGTGGTATAAAATATTTTATCCTCTACCCAAAATATCAATAATAAAAGTATCTTTAAACTACTCTAATTTAATCATATTTATTTAATTTTAAACTATATTTTATTTTTATTTTTTTAATATTTTTTTTACTTTTTTTTTTTTTTTAATTCTCACCCTTGCATCGCATGGGGTTTTTGCTAGTTCCAAGTGTAAAGAACTCTCAAATCATATTCAACTATAACGCAATTTAAAGGCAATACTTGTGATGAAATACCATCAAAATAGGCCCAGAAATTCGTGAACTTACCAGAGAGTTTCCCCCGCGGACGGGTTTCTGGATTGGATCGGAAGAAGGTGCATTTGACAATAGAAGGTTCCGATTCTACGATATGATCCGACATTGGGGTTTCCGGTACGAATGAGGGTGTAGCGGTTAGAGGCGGTTTCTGAGGGGTGTTATCATCGACAAAGACCAGAATGGGTGCTTCTGATTGCTCCTTCCTCTGCTTCTTGGTATGTGATGGGAGGAAGGAGGCGTCGTCTTCGTCTGATGGTATTTGTACGGCTGATGGGCGATCCATTAAAAGAGAGAGAGCAAATCAGAGGGAAAAAAAACCGGCTCGAGTAGTATATACGAATTACAATGAATACCTTTCAAAAAACACAAAATAATTGCAATGAATAAAAGGCGGTCCGTCCTGTCAAATGGAATCACAGTCACCAAAATTCGCCGATTCTTTTGAAAATTCGCGAATAATTTGAAGTGATTTTTCATAGGGAGCCATTATTTGCACCTTGGAAAGCTGGCCATTGCACCAAATTTAAAGAAAGACTTGTATTTTAGAGACATGTGTGACATGTGAAAACAACTTTTGGGTCGTCTGATTTGAAGTTCATGATCTACAGATCTTAAGTACATATGATTATAGCAAAAGTCAGATATTTATGATATGATATATAATAGTCAACTCTTGAATGAAATAATAGCCTCTTTTGCATGATAGAGATAATATTTCTTCCTAATCTTTTGCATTTAACATCTTTAAATCACAATCTTCAAATCAAATAATTTAGATGGCGGGGTCACATGGAAGAGGTTGCCAAACTTACGTATCTTATTTTTGAATTCGGTGCAATAGCCAACTTTCCATGTGCGGTGCAATGGCCAACTTTCCAAGTGCAAGTAATGGCTCCCTTTTTCGTATTTTTGAAAAGAAATCATAGTTTTTATTCTTATTTTTCTCGTTCAAATATTTCTTTGAATTTTGCAGGATTTTTTATAATTTTAATCTTGTCGAGGACGACGGTAACCTGCTTCCAAATTCCAACATGGTTTGAGAATATGTTGGGTGTAATGCACCAAAGCTCCACATGACATCCAAAACAATGCTTAGGCCTCGTGGAGCTTTGGTGCATTGCTTAGCTCATATTTAAGGAAAAGATTTCAAAATTTATATGTGAATCATTGAATTCAATCAATGTTTAAGTTATGTATTTTTTTAAATGATCTAAGCAATGCACACATGCTCCATGTGATACCCAAACAATATGTTGGGTGTTACATGTGTTGGTTTGAATGGTTGAGATGTCACTTGTGTAATCCTTAGGGTGTGCGTGATATACATCATATAAGAGCTATATTAAGGTTTTTATATGACTTTAGAGATTATAATTTATGGATGTAAAAAATTTCTTTTCTACAAGTTCTCCTTTCTTTTCTAAGCCTAAACTTAGAGTTGTGATTGTCCTTCTATAATTGACAACTTGGATCAATGAGCATCAAATTATTTCGGTATTTCTCGAAGTATATAAAATCGACCGCAATCCATCTATTACTTTCGCGCGCTTAAGTATTTCAAATCTCAACAACATCGACCTTAAATGGCCATCAATATCCTTCAATGAAGGAAGGAATCAGGGTCCTTACAATAAAATTACTTGTGAATTGTGACTCCAAGGGCTTGAACCTTTGCCCAGTGGTGATGTGCACCGTTGAAGTCGGTGGTTCAAATCCTATGCTTACCTATTAAAAAAAAAATTAATTAAAATAAAAAATTGTAATACCAATATAAATGTGATTTCTGTCCTAGATGGGGTTGTTGATGGGTTGGGCTATTAGTTTGGCCTCGAAACCGAGGGCTAAAACCTTGCTTTTGAGGTCGTAGCCCTGTCCTAGCTTAGAAAGTGTAGGCCGAAAGAGTTTAGGACCGGGAGAGCCCCTTCAATGGGGATGCTATCAGTTTGACTCCAAAAGGAGGGCTACAACATTGATTTTAAGCCCATAGTCCAATGATCCAAGCTTATTAAAACTCATACTACAATTCAGGCCTCAAGTTCCGCCTCCTAGTATTAATATAGATAGGGGGTCATAAACCCTTCATTTTTCACTTGTTCTGCTTGCAACTTTTGTGAAACTAACTTTTGATTTGAGAATTTCTAACTTATAACTTAGATTAAGTGATGGGCTTACGCGTCCAATCTCTAATAAGGCAATGATTTCGCGCAAAAACCATTAACCGCAATTCAAATTTGCACATACATGTCTTTGCGCCCAATCAAAATCACACTACACTATGCGCATAGTCCCATGGGGGTCTTAAGCCCTTTGTTTCCTTATTCTCCTTGCAATTCTCGTAAGACCGACTTCTAACTTGAAATTTTCAAGTTTCGAGCTTAGATTGGACCTTAAGTAGTAGACTCAAGCATTCAATCCTCCCCAAATATCTCTAGAAAGTTAATGATGTAGCTAGGGAAAGGGGTTGACCCTTTATACTTGGACCTCCTAAAGTTGTGGCTAATAAAAGCTTAGCCATAGTTCAGTAGCCCTCTAGGAACGCTCTTTAACATCCGTTTCCGTTTAGAAATTTTGTATAAAATCCTTTAGACCTTTGATTCTTGTCCAAATCTTTCATTCTAGTTCTCCTTTTTCAAAACTGTTTAGCCTTTGAACCATTTTGCCTCAAGGGACTAAATCACGGGTATTCAGTGGTCATACTTGATCCTTGTGATTACATAGCGGGCCCAACATAATTTTAAGGTGTATTTTATTCGAAGGAATTAAAGCAATTTAGGTGTTGAAAATGGCAAGCTAGGGTCCAAGTCTAATAAAGGAGTCTCACTGCATACATCTACAACGCAAACGTGATTAGGACGAATCTATGGACATCGATAAATACTCGTACCATAAATGGATCAATCTTCAAGATATGCACGAATATTCATGAGCTCAAATTAATCGAGGCAATATTTTAGGTTCGAGCATGACCCATTATAGCCTGACCTAATAACCCTATCCAAGTCAACCCCTAATAGACTTAGTCGAGAGGATTTGTTAGCCAAGAAATGAATGCCACATTTATTGCTTTGATCCCAAAGTGAGATGGTGCCAATGGCATTAATGATTTTCGGCCAATCAATTTATTGAACAGAATTTATAAAATTCTGGCTAAGACTCTAGCAAATCGCCTCAAGCTCGTTCTCCCAGATCTTATTGCCCAAACACAATTAACCTTTTTTAAGGATCGTCAAATTATGGACGGAGACCTCATCACTCATGAATCGGTCGATACTTATCACAAGAGGAAAAAACAAGGCCTAATTCTCAAACTCGATCTTGAGAAAGTTTACGACAACGTTGATTGGAATTTTCTTGACTACCTATTAGGTTGTATGGGGTTTGGTGTTAGGTGCGGAAATAGATTCATGAGTGGCTATCTTTAGTGTGGATGTCGCTTATTTTCAATGGGCTGGTGGAAGGTTTCTTCCGCATCGAGCAAGGAATTCGGCAAGGCGATCCGCTTTCTCCCTTCCTTTTTATGTTTGTGTCTGAAGGCTTCTCGGCCCTTATCCGCAAATCTGCTGAAGTTAGCATTTTTAGGGGTTTTAAGGTGTCCAATACCAGTGAGGAGATATCTCACCTTCAATACGCCGATGCTACTATTCTCTTTGTTGAGGGGGAGGAAGTTGCCTTACAAGGGATGAAATCTACCCTTCTTTGCTTCGAAGCTATCTCTGAATTGAAAGTTAACTTATCAAAATCTAGCCTTATTGGTATTGGTTGATTGAGGAAGAAACCCAGAGGTTAACTGCTATTATTGGTTGTGATGCGTTGACTTTTCCATTTATATATATATATATTTGGGGCTGCTGATTGGTCGTGGGTGGCCAAGGAAGAATCTTTGGTTTCCGATTATTGATAAGGTGGAAAAAAAACTCGAGGGATGGAAAGGGAAGTTGTTATCCTTCGCGGGCCGTATTACATTGATCAAATATGTTCTTGCTGCCTTGTGATCAATCACATAATATACCAGTTTATTATCCTTAACTCAGTGATGCTAGGACTTAGTTTGCTACTAATAAGTTAATGATGTACAGATATTAAGGAAAATCAGTAAAAGAGAGCCAAAGTATTAATATTTGTCAAAATGAACTCAAAAGAGTATTAAAAAGATGATTCGCTATATACCGAAAGCCAGAAAATCATGAAAAATGATTGAACACTGAATAAGAAATCGTAATTTATGATTCTCCAGAAGACGTTCAAAAGTGAAAGGCGACAAAAGAGAAAAGCGATTGATCGTTATGAAGAATCGTTCACTAGAAGCTACACTGAGAAGTAGAAAATTGTAATTTACGATTTTCTAAGGAAAACTACAATAGAAGAAAGAAAATTATGATTTACGATTTTACAGAAAAAACTTCTTGTTGTTGATGCTGCTGTGGATTACGTGAAGATCTACACCATCATACACTGAATTAAAAGAACTCTTGAATTAGAAGTTTGGTATATCATAAATCTGAGAAGATTGATGAAGATAGACTCCAGAAGATCTTGACTGCTGTTAAAAGAAAGAACAATCCAGAAGCGCATCAACTATAGAAAGCAAGGAAAGATAAATTTAGAAGTAGAGTTATATTAGATAGTTTTACTTTAATTATCTCTTTTATAAGAATTAGAAGTCCTGTAAACCGACTCTTTATGATCTATACATAAGAGAGCTCGATGTAGGAAAAAAACATCGAAGAAATTCTCAGCATCAATTGACAACTGAGGTTGGGTTTTCTTTCGATCAAATTTAGAGTAGATTTTCTATAGTTGGGAGCTAAAGATTAGAGTAGATATCTATAGTTTCTCAGAAGCAATTGACGATTGCGACTGATGGGTGAAAGATATAATTTTATGGTTTTCTAGCTTAGATTTATTTTATTACAATTTCCTGCTTTGTAAACATCTCCGAATTTTAATTTGAATTGACAACTCAGGTTTAAGTTTGCAGATTAGTGTAATGATTTTTACTTTTTCATCTTCAGTTTTCTAGAATTTGATTGACGCTCAAGTTTTAGGAGATTGTTGATTAGATTAAATCTATATTGATAGGATTTTAGTATTGATTGACGACCAATGTTAGGAAACTTGATATATAGTGTAACGGTACTGTTTAAATTCATAAATATCTGATAGCTGAAGATTGTGATTGACGACCATAATTTGAAGGAGGATTAGGATTTATTTTCTGCAATTTAGATTAAAAAATAATTCTTTTATTCATATTTCTCCAGTAGTTTAGGAACTTAAACGATAAATATAAGTTTTCAGAAAAATTAAGTTAATATAGAGAATCTTATCTTCGTGGGAACGATCCTATACTAGCTCTACAATTTTTATTGTGCGCTTATAATAGATTAAGACTTAATTAAAGATACATAAAAGTAGCGTGAACACCTTGCCGATATATTATGTATCTTTTTTGTTACCTTACTTGGGTGATTCACAGGTTGGAAAAATCACAGAGAGATTTTCTTTGGGCTGGAGTAGATGACAAGACTTGAATTCATGTGGTGCATTGGAGACTTCTTTGTCGGAATATGGATGATGGGAGAGTAGGTATTACTGCTCTTCAGCCTTTCAATGGTGCTATGCTAGTAAAATGGTTCTGGCGCATTTAGATGGAGAGATCAAGTCTTTGGAGGAAAGTTTTGATCAATAAATATAGATCGGGGGGGGAAGCTGTTGGGACGTCAATTCTTCTATGCGTTCTCCTTCGGGGTTTTGGTCTTCTCTGAGCAAGGTTCAATATATTTTCCAACATAATGCCAAAATTGTTATTGGGAATGGAGCAACTACCTTTTTCTGTCACAATGTGTGGATTATTGATCAACCCCTCAAGACTCTTTTCCCAAACATCTTTCGGCTTTCTCTTACTCAATCTAAGTTAGTTTCCGAGGTGGCTGAGGTTGAAGAGGGGATCTTTCAATGGAATCCGATGGTTTCTAGAAGACATTATGATGCTAAGATTAGAGAAGTCTCAGCTCTGTTACAGACGCTAAATTCCTTCTAATCCTTCGCTGTTAACATGAATGATTCTCCATCTTGGAAAATTGAGCTTGGTGACACCTTTAAGGTGAATGGTCTTTATAAGAAGCTGCCAGGTGTGGTGACTCTCGTCCTCCTTTGGCTTCACATTTGGAAATCACTGGTATCGAATCGCATTGCTTTCTTCGTCTGGTAGGTTATAGTTGACAAAATTTTGACGGTTGATGATCTGATAGTCATAGGCTTTTCGATGGCTAACCGTTGTGCTCTTTGTAAGTCTGAAGAGGAGAATGCTTCTCATCTATTCATTCATTGCCGATACACCTCCTCTATCTAGCACTTCTTATTTAATTGGTTTCAGATTAATTGGGTTATGCCAAAATCTTACTCTATATTGTTTGGTCTTTGGTTTCTTAGCTCGTGGGAGAAAAGAAGAAGTGTCAATTGGAAGATTATCCCTTTTGCTCTCATATGGCTAGTGTGAAATGAGAGGAATAAAAGGATTTCTTAATGTGTGGAGGTGGATGTTTGAGTTCTTGCTAAAAGGATTCGTATTAAGGCGCTTCAATGGCTATTAGCTTGAATTAGTTGCTCCAGCCTTATACGATTCAGGACTGCATTTTGAACTTAGATGTCATTGGGAAGGCCCCTCCGTTTTGTTCTCTTCTTCAGTTGGGTTGGTGTTTTTTGTTGTTTTTCCTATTTTTTTTCTTTTTTTCTTTATAGCTATATGGGCTTATGCTCCTTCCTCGGCCTAGTGGAGCTTCTCGCTCCATTGGTCAGAGGAAAGATCCCTTTGGGGTGTGATTTGTAAGTCTTGATTTTTCTTTTTTAATGAAAGGGCAAGGGCCCTATAACCTCATCGTTAATCATCAAAAAAATAGAAAAAGTCAGCTCCTAATAGACTATTTGGGATATAGACTTGGCCTGATGGGCCCAATAAATAATTAGGTTAGGTTAGGCCCAATTTTTTAAAAAAATTCACTAATGTTTAGACCCGAGTATGGTGAAGACAAGGTTAAGATTAATGTTGATGGATCTTGGCAAGAAGGTGCCACCAGAGCTGGGATTGGAGTTGTTATTAGAGACCACTCAGGTTATGTTTTATCTGCTGTGACAAAGCCTGTTAGTTATGTTAATTGTGTTGAACATTATGAAGCAAGGGCATGTTGAGTAGGGCTTCAACACGCACTGAATTATAGTTTCTATAATGTTATTTTGGAGAGTGACCGTAGTCGTGTTGTATTTCCCATTAATGATGGCGAAGAGGACCTTTCAAATTTGGGTGAAATTATTTCGAATATTAAACGGAAACTCAGTGATCCTTTGAGTTCACTACCTGTGTCCATGTCGAAAGTGACTTTAACAAAGCGGCCCACAACGTTGCAAAATTGGGTCCCTGGTGAGTGATTATGTAATAAGGACAAATACTATCCCTTCTTTGTTTTCTGATGTAACTCTTGATTTGGGTTAATTGAATATAATGATGTTTGTTCTAGAAACGAAAAAAAAAAAGATCTGAGCATGGTGGGCCCAATAAATTATATTTATTTTTTATTGTCACTTATTAATTTTGATACCTAAAACTTCTAAAGTTTAATGAGAAGTGGTGCTTGTCACTGAAATAAAAATATACTCTGTAAGAGAGGATGCCTTATATCATAGAAATCACATCCATCATAATAGAGAATATTTAGGATTGAAAGACAGATACACATCATATATGTGTATCTTATGTTTTAAGCATGATTTGAGATTTATAATAGAGAATATTTAGGATTAAAAGAAAGATACACATCATAGATGTGTATCTTATGTTTTAGGCATGAATTGAGATTCATAATTATTCTCTATTACATAAACACACGCGTGCTCTCATAATTGTAATTGTTGTTCAGTGTGTTGCATGCTCCTTTGATAATATCTATGGTGCACTACTTCACTTGATTAATGTAAATGGTTTTGACAACTGAATAACCTAGTTTTTAGTTGGAAATAATTTGCTCTGGATCTCTGTTGAGTAGCTTTAGAACTACAATTCAAATTAGGGGTATCCCGTACAATTGCTTGTTAGAATAGTACCTTCCTTTCCCAAAATCAAGTTTTCTTTCCTTTTTAGAATTTTGAAAATTCATTATTTTACCATCAAACATACAATTTTGAAAGATAGTGATATTTTTAGTTACAAAATCATATATAATTATGACTAGTAAAAGTGCACATGCATTGCACGTGGACACCGTAAAATAAAATATTTTGATCAAAAATAATTTTAATTATGAGTTAAAATTGACTGATTGTATAAAATTATAATCGTATATTATCAGTCAATCACTAAAATACTAATAACAATTATTGTTAAATATTATATTGATTCGAGTATTTTGTAAAACTTATTATTTTATAATATCTAAAATTTAATTAAAATTTGTCTTACTCAATGGTACACATGTCAGAATATTAGTTTTAATTGATAAAGACAATAAAATCAATTCATATCCAATTAAATTATCAAAATTATTTAGTTTCAGTAGTTTCTTATTTTTTCTTTATTTTCCCATTTGCGGTAAATACTATATTTTTATTTATGCATAATAATATACAATTATATATATTTACTATGTTTAAATATTTATTTTTTACTATAGATACATGTTTCGATCATATTAAGTTCGATTAATTCGATGATAAACTAATTAATATGTTTAATAAAATTTTCTTAATTGTTCATTTCTACTTTAACGTTATAATAACTAAAGGAACTAAATCATTAAGCTTCGAATTTTCATACCTTACTTATTTATTAACTATTATTAAAAAGATGGATAGATGTCCATCCATACATAGGGGTTCAAGTTTTGACCCGAAACCCGAACCCGACCTGAAAATCGGTGAATCGAACTGGTCTAAACAGACCCGAAAATCGATACTGAACCTATTCTGGACCGATTTTAATTTTTGAAGGCAAAAATCGAGAATTTATTAGGTAGGATGAGAAAAACGAAAAAGTACCTTAAAATATAATAAAAT
This sequence comes from Chloranthus sessilifolius, assembly GCA_021018995.1. NCBI lineage: Eukaryota > Viridiplantae > Streptophyta > Magnoliopsida > Chloranthales > Chloranthaceae > Chloranthus > Chloranthus sessilifolius. The sequence continues at coordinate 23,572,612 of CM037584.1, read as the reverse complement.
GGTGATTACACCCCATTCAAATCCATGATTGCTTGAAATTAGGTGATGGAGATCGTTCTTTACCCCAATCTTTCATAGAATAGAACTTGAGACCAAAATCTTACCCTCGGATGACTAGTTTCTTATTCTGCGTAGCACAAATCCCAAAATGATGCCCTACGATCACATTTGAGCGTGATGTGTGTCATGTGACTTCAAGCAACATTTTTGCAATTTATGTCATATGAAATAAAAAATGATTGTTTGATAGTACACCCATGGTCTCAAGATCCATTAGTGGAAGATTGGGATGAAAAATGATCTTTGTTGTAAAATTAGTCTTGTTTTAAACTCGCAAGCGCACGAATCAAATTGTAGTTAATGGGTGCAGAGTATGGGATCGTTCATACGATTATTGGTCAAAAAATTATAAGAAATGGAAATAACAATTAATCTAAAGAAAAACTATAGATTCAACACAATATTTGGACTAGTCTACTGATTTCGAAAAAAGAGATGATAAATAAAATTAAACAATTAAATGAAATTTAGAGCAATAGAAAAAGGTGAGGTTCGGGATACTAAATCTTCCCATCCTTAATTTACCATTTACAATCATATGTCTAACCGATTAGAATTCAAACGATGCAAAGCTCATAAACACCCAAAATCAATTAGTAATTTATGGAGGATGCACTACAAAAAATAAGACTATTAGCGGCACTCAAAAACTGCCGCTATTAACCTGTCGCAAATACCCTTGCCGCTAATAGTCTTAATAGCCGTTAATAGTTTTTTTGTTAATAGCGGTAGTTTTTTAGAGCAAAAAACTGCCTCTAATAGTCTTATTTTTTGTAGTGATGAAACATTAAACTCACATAATAAAGTGAGATTATTGTTCTTCCAAAACCGCAAAAGATATGGGGCAAAACATTCGCCGTAAAAGAAAGACTTCTAATGACGAAAAATAAATGCTACAAATGAAATAGGGCAAAATATTTAGCGTCAAAGAGAGGCTTCTAATGACGATGAATTAATGCCGCAAACATTAGCAATAAAGATCCCGGTGTAAATTCCAGATCACCGATCTGAGATCATGAGAAGAGCATGACTAAATCCCACATCTCGAAATAGCAATCAGAATTTACAGTGATTAGCACGAATAATTAAGCAATAAAATCAAAAGCATCTCACAAGAAATTCTAACCACAGATCTATGATGGAAAATGGAAATATTGGATGGGATTCATTAGATCCCAATCCTCAAGAAAATTTAGCTACTCATGCTTGAAATGAACAACATAATTGAAAAATAAATAGAACTTAACATTAAAATACCATAAAGATGTTTTAACAATTTCAAGATAAGCTTTGATCCAAGTACACTTCTTCAAGCCACAAAACGAAACTAAGCTAAAATCTAAACCTAGAAAATGCAAGAACAGTGCTTGGAAGGTAAAAGGAATGCAAGAACAGTGCTCTGAGTTATATAAGGTCCCTGCACGAACATTCAAATTTCAAAATCGATCAATCAAATGCTAAATTCATTTCATCGATTTTAACTTTGAAATCTATCACTTCTTAGAATTTGAATTTTGATCGATCGACTTAGTAGGTCAATCAATCGATTGTATAGAAAACAGAGAGCATAAATGGCCTATATTTTTATATGTATAGACTCAATCGATCGAAGGTCATGATTGATCGATCGATTATTCACGAATATCTGGACCGATAGTTGTTTTGGTCCAATGTTCCGGTGTTAATCAACTTTATGCTCTTCTATGCTTCCAATTGCATCCAATGGCCAAATTTTCCTGAAACTATCAAAACTTTCACAAAATAGTCAGATTGCTCTCATTGGATGGCTAAATATATGTTTTAGGGTTTGAAATATGATCATATTTTAACACTCATCAATCTTCATCTTCTGACTCCAAGCAGTCAATGGGTTTGAATCTTTAGACGTAGATGCGGACAAAGGTACCTATAAAAAATACAGGGAGTGATTACTTGCATCCGAAAATTATGCTATTGCACCTAATTTAAACGAAAAATTGATATTTATGGGACCTATGCGGGTACCTCTGTATGTTTACTTAAAGCGCCTATATTAGAAATCCCTTGAAACCCATTGACTTATTGGAATCATATGATACAGATCGTTTGTCCCCCAATATTCTAGAAAGCGGATCTTGAGACCATGAGCATTCCATCAGACGATCAAGTTTTGATTCCATGTAACAAAAATCCATAAAAAAAATGGCCTTAAAATCGCATGGCACGCATCACGTTCAAACATGAATTGAAGGCAATTTTTTTGAGATATGTGCCATATGAAATCAAGAACTGACTGCCGGCTAGTTAGATCATGGTCTCAACATCCTTTGTGTGAAAGATTAGGGTGTGAAACAATCTCCATTGTTTGATCCCAAGCAGTCAATGACTTTCACAGGGTTTTGGACGCAAGCACTTTCTGTAAACTTGTAGGGGTGAACAGTGCTACCCGAACCTGTGTCATCTGAAAATAAATCTAAGTCGTCTGATTTGATGGCAATAATGTAAAGATCTATGGGGTCAAACATTTACACAAAACATGATCTCTACCATAAGATTAAATACAGTCAAAGTCTATCAGCTGATTCAACAATTGGCTATGTGAATTATATGATAGAGATCATATATTTGCACCCATCCTTGGTAAAAAAATAAAATTAAATCACGGCATCATGCCCTTCAAACTATTTTGGATAGATTTTAAGAGAAAATCTTTTTATTCTATTAGACTTAGTAATTAATGTTTATCTAAATAAGGATAGATTGTGGAGGTTTATAAAAAGCTCATCATCTTATTCAATGGTTGACTTTAAAGTCACTTTTTGAGATTTGTGTCACATCAAATCAATGTCTGAGTGTCTGATGGTAATTTTCATATGGATGTCACTATTAAGACCAAATTTGATTTTAAGGTCACTTTTTTGGGATCTGTGTCATGTCAAATCAATGCCTGACCATTTGATGGTACGCCAATTATCTCGAGACCAAGTGTGTGAAATGTTGGAACGAAAAATATTATCCATTATTTGGTTCAAAATTGTTACTTAGTTTTAGCATGGGCACCCTCAATGATTTCGTGGGCGTATTTGAAGGTAAAATCACATTTGATAAAATCATGTGTCATTCCTCTCATTTAAATTTGATTTTAAGGCCACTTTGGAATCTTTCCATGTCAAATCAATATCTGACCATCTGATGGTACGCCCATAATCTCAAGATCAAGTGTGTGAAAGATTGGAACAAAAAAAATGCTCTAATCATCCAATTCAAAGCAGTCAATGGGTTTTAACATGGCGCTCTCAAAGATTCAGTTGGAGTATTTAAAGCTACGATTGAAGGTGGGGTCTTACATGGGCGCTCTCAAAGATTCAATTGGGGTATTTAAAGGTACGCTTGAAGGTAGAATCTTAATTAGCATGCCGAGTTGTTATGGTTTGATCAGGCCTAACTGTTTGAACTTTAAATGCGGTTCAAACATATTTGAGGTCATTGAATGCAAAGGAATCTTGACTTTTATCTTTGTTGATTTGTATTCACTTTTGAAACCTATGCATCTAACGGTCTCAAAAATTGATTATACCACATTTATAGTCCAATCACTTGGACTTGACCAAAGCCATCTTAAAAGACATTGGAGTTAGGATCCTAGTGGAAATTAGAAATATTATGAGTGAGAATAGGAATATATATATATATATATATATATATATAGAGAGAGAGAGAGAGAGAGAGAGAGAGAGAGAGAGAGTGTGTGTGTGTGTGTGTGTGTGTGTGTGTGGGGGGGGGGGGGGGGGGGGGAAGATGGATTTAGGGTGACAATTTTGAAGGGAGTCTTAAATTAGAGTTTAACTCTAATTAGAATTTAGACGGGTATATTGAGGGTCCATTAAAAGGGTATTCTAGGGGTAGGTAAATATTGCATAGAAGGGGGTAAGATGGATTTAGTGAAAGGGTATTTTAGGGGTAGGTAAATATGGTAAAAAAACATGGATCAAGAATATTTTAGGGATACCACGTGTGATAAACATCAAACGGTCTTATATGTGAGCTATGTTCTCAAGATCTAATGTGTGCAAGATTGGGATGAAAAACAAGGTCTCCCCCATCTGATTCAAGGAGTCAATGGGAAGCATAGTTGCGCTGCAAGAATCTTTGGTTGCAAAAATCGCTGCCCTATTTTTCGAAACTAGGAATTGTTTGGCAATAATTCCATAATAATAGCTACCCATTAAAGCAAAAATCGTCTATATACAATAATAAACAAGCAAAGCAAGAGCAGATCCAGAAGCAACGTAGTTTCCCATTTTCTCTTATCTTCTTGCTCACAATGGTGCAGTCTCGGAGTGCTCTAGTTCTAGTTGCTGCCCTCTTGTCATGTTCAATCCTCATTGCTTAAGGTGTGAGTTTCATCTACCCATTAATCTTACAACTATTAAAACATAATCTCTTTGGCTAACAAATCTAATATTAGTTTACAAGAAATATGGTGTTGGTGAGAAGATCAAACCAGATTTGGTTTTTCGTTATTTCAGGGCGAAGTACGCCGATGAAGAACCTAAATGGCAGCAAAAAGTCATCTGGCTGGTTATCAAGCTGAAGAAATCGACGAGTTCATCGAAGCGGTAGACTTTGTCGGCGTTGATTATGCCCAAGAAACTCCAGCACCTTCCCAAATTGACTGATACAACCAGATTTCGCAGTACACAGCTTATTATTATTATTATTATTATTAAATAAATAATTATAATTGACAATATATTATTGGGGATGACCTAAGATTATAGGGGAATCTCAAGAGCGGTTAGTGGAAAGATGACTCCGTACTTATATTTTATGTTTCAATGAGTGTTGGTGACGGCTTGCTTGCTATTTTGTGTCATGGTAGTGTTGTGTAGTGAGCAAGGATATCAAACTCAGTTTCCGTCTTGATTTTGGTCATGACCGAAACTGAGATCAACCTGGATTTTGATTAGACTTTCAATAAATTTTCAGTCAAATTTTCGGGTACTTTGAACACTTGAAGACTTTGGTCAAATTACTAGTAGCCCGAGCGGGCTGAAACAGAAATCTTACCGACAATAAATTGAGATTTCGGAGAATATTTTGATCCATGAGAGAGAGAGATAGGTTGTGTCCTGATAGATTTTTTATGGAGTCCTATAACAAATGTTGGCGGATGATATAGTCTAAGCCATCTTAAACTTCTTAGTTATCAAAAAAAAGAAAAAAAAAAGCCATCTTAGACTTGTTTGACAAAATAAACTAGTTACCTCTATTAATGCCACACTTTTTAGCAAAAGAGAAATCGGCCAAACCCTAGGCTGTGTTTGATGATGTGGAATTGGAGATTTCAGGGTGGAAAATCTTGTAATTATATGTATATTTTTTTGTAAGGATTAATTATAAGTTTTTTGTTTGATTAGGTTTTAAGGACCTTGAAACTGAAGTAAATTGGTGCATTGAAAAAAAAAATTGTTGACCATATTTTGGATGGTAGATATATATCAGATCATCTCCAAAAATTTTGGGTGGCCTCTAATCATCCTCAAGTAAGTTATCATGGTACCAAATCCCTTGTATGAGTACTACATGGACCTTACTTTGATCTACTATGCATTCCAACTCTTATCCCCTTGCCTCTAAGAAATTATTGGATGCCTTCAATTTTCTTTGAGACTGTTTGTGTGGAAGTATGAAGGACGTAGACTTTATAGTTGTTAATCAATTGAACAAGATCCAATCCATATACAAGAATAAATAGAACTTTCATTGCGTAATTATATTATAATTTAGAAGTAATTTAATAAGTAGAATGTAGGAGAGAGTTTGACTCGCTAAATATGATCCCCAAAATCAATAAAAAATTCCTTTTACAACTTTAGCTACAAAAGCATCTAAATATGAAATGCTATTAAATCATTTGTAAAAGAAAAAAAGAAATGAGAAATTCGATGACATTCACCAAATTTTGGAGCTCGAAGATCTCCTGTCTATACTGTCTTCACTCAAATATTTTAATGCTTTCATGACAAACTAAATAAACATGAAGTTACTAGGGCCACTTTTTTATTATGACGGAGAATCTCACATCGAAACACACGTCAGCATCTAGTTTGACCGAAAAATTAATTATTAAAGTGCATGTAGGCTTTCTTGAGATCAGTTTTGGCATATCAGGTGGTTTTGCTACTAGGGAGGTGAAGCTTCTGAGCAACTTCATTAGCTAACAAGACATGATCAATTATTTTATGGATACCTCAGCAAAAAAACAATTTGGCCATTGACTGTTTTGAATCGGACGAAAAGTATATAATCTTGTCATTGGTTTCTTTGAATCAGATCATAGAGATTATTTTTTGTCCTAATCTTTCGTACAATAAATTTTGAGATCAAGGTGTACCTTAAGACCGTAAATATTTAATAATTTTTTTAAAAAAAAAAACAATAAATGTATTTGGAGATCTCAAAAGGATCCACGAAATGGTCGAAAACGCATTCATTAATAGGATGGATTGGAATGCATAGTAGATCATCAAGTGAGGTCCATGTGACACCCATACAAGGGATTAGGTACCATGGTAACTTACTTGAAGATGATTAGAGGCCACCCAAAATTTTTGGAGATGATCTGCATCTACCATCCAAAATATGGTCAACAAATTATTTTTTCAATGCACCAAAATGTGTGGAGTAGTATATAAACTTTGACCACGAAAAGAATTTAACTTTTTTAATTTGTTACAATAAATTGTATGTCATGTGACACATGATCCCAAGAGGAGTGTTGTTTTGGGATCATGTGCAATGTAGCATGTGATCTAGGATTCAAGTGCATGAATTCATCCGTGCACTCCAACCTATATACCCTTTTTCCAATTTCTTATAGGTTGGTGCTTCTTAAAAGAATTCTTTGCATCTTATATCATAACGAACTTTGTGTTAGACTCAAGGTATCAAAATCAGTATCAGTCTTGGGTATCGGTTTTGCTCAAGGCCAATACGACTCGGCCGATACCGATATGTATCAACCTATTTTTTACAAAATAATAATAATAATAATTGAATGTCTCAGTCGAAACTGAGACGTATCGGTCAATACCTGATACATATCGACCCTTACAGGCCCGTATCAGCCGATACCTGATACATATCAACCGTTACGAGGCCCATATCGGCCGATACAGTATTGGATATCTGATACGAGATACTGATATGTATCGGACCGATACATATCGCCAATATATATTGATATTGGCCAATTTTTGATACCTTGGTTAGTCTCAAGAAGAGGAAGAAAAGATGGTCTTGGCATTCAAAATCGTATAAGTCCATTGGCGTAGAGAGAGAGAGAGAGAGAGAGAGAGAGAGAGAGAGTATGAAGACGAGATAATGTCAAAAATTATGAGTGCAAGGACGCTAGGAAGGATGCAATGATTTTCACTGTTTGTTTAATATTTTCAACTTACGAGCAAAAACGTTGCTATTCACTGTTGGTCCCGTACGTACAGGGTGATGGGAGGGGAGGGTTGGATACAAACTTCTTTCTTTATTTTTTATGGAGTAGAAAATTCATAAAATTAAGAATCGAAAAGAATTACATCATAGATCATAGGCGGAGCATCTTCCAACCAGATCTCATCACACTCAACCTTCAATCCTAATTTTGCTAAAGCATCAGCGGCCCTATTAGATACCCTTTTGACATGGTGACAAGAGGAGATATCAAACAGCAACAATTCATCTCTAACATTATCAAAGATAACAGATAAATCTGAATCATCATATGCATTGCCAGCCACAACATTAACAACGCGCCAAGAATCCCCCTCAAATTTCACTCTTCTGAAACCACACTCATACGCAAACAATACCGCATGCCGAAAGGCAATGGCCTCACAGTGGTCCACCCCTGAAATGTTTCGACAGTGTTTTGCATGGGCTATGGTGTGATTTTAATTGTGATGTTTTACTCGCAAGCGCACGAATCAGATTGTATATAGTGGGTACGAAGTACGAGATCGTTCCCACAAGGACTATTTTTGAAGATCTAAAAAGATGAAACAGTAGTCTAAGAAATCTACTAAGATTCAACAGTGTCCTACCAATATTATGATTAAGGTGGTTTTATGAGATGATAATTACTGACTACAAACTAAAATTTAATTGATGATTCAAAAACAAAGGTAAAGATGAAGATACTAAATCCTCCCATCTTTGGTTTGTTCTTCCCGTAATACAAATTTAAGGATTAAACTATGAGATATACCATTGAAGAAAAACAGCTTTTATGGAAGATAAATGGTCAAAACCCGGATAGGTTCCACGTTTCATCCCTGCAATCAGGACTTAATTTCATAGATGATTTCCACATATAGATCTGGGATCAAGGGCATGGCTCGGCACACTTGAACTCAGATTTGAATAAAAATCATCTCCAAAATGGGTAAAAATTCCAACAAGAATACCACCATATATCTGAGATCAAGGGCATGGCTCGGCACACTTGATTTCATATTATGAAGTAATTAAGATAAAATTACCATTACAGATCCAAGATCCAGGGCATGGCTCGGCACACTAGATCCCAGATCATAATCGTAAGTAGATCCACACGATGAAAGTAAAAAGACCATATAACAATGATTGAGGTAAAATTACCGTCACAGATCTGAGATCCAAGGCATGACTCGACACACTCGATCCCAGTTAGTGACGGAGATTTCATCCGTTCGTGATAACATAACAACCATAAAATAAGATCTCATATTTTAATCCTGGATTCATATTATTAGAAGTACATCCATTGGATGAGAATCATTAGATCCTCATCCCTAAGAAATTAGCCACACATGTTGTAATTAAATGACATAAATAAATAAGGAATGAAAAATAACATTAATTTAATTAATTAAAAATACATCAACCTTCAATAGAAATTATTTGATCCAAGCTTAATCCACAAGTACGATGATCTTTAGAAACGAAATTAACAATGTTCTCTACTAATCTTTAAATTTAAAGTAGGAATCAACTGAACAAAAATAATAAATTTAAGAAAGGAATGTTGAAAAGAATAAAGGAACAAAGCTCTCCAAAAAAGAATAAAATTCTCTATCTCTACGTCTAGCTATCTCTAAAAATCTAATCTCTAATCTCCTATCTAGCTCTCTCAATCCGAGTTGTTGATTCGACTTTAAATAGTTTTCAAGTTGCGTAGGTTCCCTGGCTCGAAAAGTCAGGGTCGATTAATCGACTCTAGGGGGTCGATGCATCGACCTTCCTAAAAATCTGCAATAGGAGTCAGTTCCGTCTCAAATAGAATTCTCTTACTCGATTAATCGAGTGTATGGTCAATTAATCGACTTTCCTTTAGTTTTTTCAGCCAAAAAGTGTCTTTTTGTGTCAGACTCCGTCATTGTCCTCGATTAATCGAGTGTAAGATCGATTTATCGACCTTCCCAGATTTTCGTGAATTTCAGCCCACTTTTGTATCAGACACTACCTTGGTATTTTAGCCATATATTTTTACTCCAAACTCGGATTGGCATGATTCTTATAGAGTTGGAAAGCTGACAGAAAACTCTACAACTTTTGTATTTTGGCAATTTCATGAATCTGATGTCTTGATGGTCCAAATTGAGCTGCAAGTCGCACCAAGTTCTCGATGACCCAAAGTTACAGTGTTTTGATATTATTTTCATAATTCTTGGGCTGTTTTATGCACTTGGATTATATTTACCTGAAACACTTCAAATCTAGTAATTCTCATCAGATAGCCTTCATCGGATAGCTAAATGTAGGTATTTAGGAGTGAAATATTATCATATTTCACTACTTATCAAGCTACCATAACTTTACTTTCGCAATCTCGAACAATGACTCTAATGTTAGCTATATTATCATTCTCGTTCCAAGCACCATCGAAGTCAACCTTAAGAAAGTTGTTCGGGGAAGGTGTCCAAACAGCTGGGGGGAACATGGGCCTCTGGGTCGAGTCATCATTTACCGCAATCTTTTCCTTTTATGCTGTGACAAAGTCATAAAGGTATCTGTTAGCACCATTTACTTTGCAGTCGAGTTTCTAGCCTTCGCCCCATGAAACGTATTATTTCTCTCATTCCAAATTGCCCACGCCACCACACAGAATCTGTCCAAATTTTTTTTGTCAAATATACTATAAAACTCCACAATCCATGAAAAGAAACTAGAATCTGCATACTGTTGAACCCGGCCACCCACTGACGAAAAAAACCAGCAACATGTAGCTTTTGTGCAATCACGTAGTGCATGCAGTATAATTTCAGCTGCACTATCACAGATGCTACACCTTGGGTTGACTGACTCCAATTTCTTATGCAAGAGAAATCCAATAGGGAGGATGTCCATACATGCCCTCCATATAAATATCTTAATTTTATTCAGCAAACAGAGACTCCAAAGGCCCCTCCAAAAATCAGACATAATCTTTGAACTCGAAGCAGTCGCAACGTCCCCATCACTACATAGTAGGAGTGTTATCGGGTCGGTTCAGGTCGGTTTTCATGCAAAACGGAAACCGAACCGATAACTATCGGTTTCTATTTTATGAAACCGAACCGATAAGGTTCAAAACCAAAATTGAACCAGTAGTTATCGGTTCGGTCGATTTTCGATTTCTAAACCTCATTTTTTAAACTTTTCTTTATTTGTAGCATTTAACCGAATCGAATCGACTTTTTTGGTTTCGGCTTAGAGTTTTCTAAATTTATACAAACTATTTTTGCAAACTCCTATGATTCAACTGATTTTAAGACTCTTGGTGATTAACAAACTAAAACAGCAAAAGTTGGCTTTCTACAATAAGTCTCACACACCATCAAATTCAAACATAGACATACTATAATCCATATATACACCACTATCGGTTTCTTATCGGTTCGATTTCAGTTTTTTAACGTTAAACCCGAAACCGAACTTATATCTATTTTTTGAAATCGAAACCGAACCGATATGTCCCAAAACCGAAACCGAACCGAAATTTCGGTCGGTTCGGTCGGGATTTTTGCACAACCCTACTACATAGCTCCACAATGATCCTGTAAGCGCTCTTCACAAAGAATCTGCCCTTTTTATCAAATACCCAAGCTATTTTATCTTCTCTAGTCGAGCCAGACAGCGGAATTCTACAGATAGTCTCCGCCTCAGCCCCAATAAAAGAACTCTTGATAAGTTCCTCGTTCCATTGATTAGCCCCGCTGTCAATAAGATCGGACACCATTTCCACCTCATAGGAACCTCTCTAGGAATCCACCGATCTTTCCAAATATTAATGGATCAACCATCACCGACTCTCCACATTAAGCCCTTTTCCACCACTTTTCTTGCATCCAAAATGTTGGTCCACATGTAGGAAGAGTGTGGCTTTCGCTTTGCGTTCAGGAAGGATGAATCCGAGTAATACCGAACTTTGAGGAGCCGATTTGGGAGGGAGAAAGGGCGGTGTAGGAGGCACCAACCCTATTTTGCTAGCATTGCCATGTTAAACGCCTCTCAGGTCCTTGAACCCAAGCCCACCATCAAATTTAGATTTTGTTAAATCGGCCCATTTTTTCCAATGAATTCCTTCGGCATTACCAACTTTCCCCCACCAAATTAAACTTCGCAGTAAGAGCTAAGATCTCATTAATTAGAGAGTTGGGAAGCTTGAAACAACTCATGCAATATGATGGTATAGCTTGAATGATAGCTTTAATTGATCAAAATTTCTTTACCGGCCTTTGATAATAGTTTATCCTTCCAATTAGCAAGTGGGCGCCACACCCTTTCTTTGATTGATTCAAAGGCTTTTTTCTTTAATAGTTTTCCTTTGCCGACCAACAAAGGTAATCCGAGATATTTTTCTTGTGCGCCCATATTTTTAACCTGTAAAATGTTCAGCATACAACATCAAAAATTTGGTGGTACATTCAAGCTAAAGGAGAGCGTAGATTGTCATGGTTAATATTTTGACCAGACGCCTCTTCATACATCTTAAGGATATACACAATTTCCCCATCTTCTGCTTGTGTTGCCCAAAGATAGATAAGATTATCATCGGCAAAAAACATGTGGGAAATAATCAGGTCACAACGACAAATCCTAATCTCAGACAACCTATGATCTGACACCAATGAGAGAAGAGAAGAAAAAATGTCAGCACACAATATAAACAAATAAGGTGATAACGGGTCCCCCTAACGCAAGTGCCTACTAGGCTCGACATTCCCAAGGACATGTCCATTAACAAGGAATTGGGATACAGACTTTTTAAGGTCAAAGTAGCTGCGCTTCGAAAATCCATGTTATCGCACTTGAAAGCCTAAGCCTTTTAGCATCGTACCAAGCAAGGTGCTCAAATTTTGAAATGAATGGTCAAAAGCCACCCTCATTAGATGTTTTGGATCCCATGGACTTTTATATGGAATGTTGCTTAAATATATATTTTCAACGTCTAGGGCGTATACCACATGGCTTAAAAATGATTTGTGAGGAGAATATCTTACAAGAGCTTAATTATCTCGAGAGTCGGTCTCGACTATATATTAATTTTATACATTAATGTATAGGATGTTTCTCTTGGCATTGAATTTTAGTTATTTTATTTTAATTTTTTATTCTCGTTGGTAGTTTTTGTTTTAAATCCTGTTTATAGTTGATTAACTTTTTTTTTTTTGATAATTTATAGTTGATTAACTTCTTCATAGCTAAATGCTACTTGGGTGGAAAAATCATTACCAAAGCTATTTGGAAGATTAATTCATGGTGTCACGTAATGGATGTATGATCTGTTGGTGGATCGTTCAAATTCAACTACGATCACCTTATTCACGAATACGTGTCACATTATTCAGCAATATATATATATATATATATATATATATATATATATATATATCACTCAACTCTCGTGACTGTCATTTTTTTTTTTATACTTTTTTTTTATTTAAGCACCAAAGTGTTATTTAAATGATCTTAATTAAGCCACAAATGATTTAATGTACTTAATTTATACCACGAAAGTGATAGATCATACTTTTAATTGTCCGGCTTCCAATTAAACCATAAAGATAAGTAATTTTTTCATATGATTCTACCGCTACAGGAGTCACTCTTTTTCAGAAAGTACATAAACCAAGGTGATAATAGAAGGGTAGACATTAGTGCTGTCAACAGGTCGGGTCGATCCCATACGCGACCCGCCTAACCCAAGTTTTTTATGGGGTCGGATACATAAACTTGAACCATCGGATACAGTCGGGCATGATGCATTTGACCAACCTTAAAATTTTTTATATATAAAATGAAATGAAATAGGGGAATTTTAACGGGGTTAAGTCAGGTTTTCAGGTCGGGTCAGGCATATGCCATTTCTCCATGGGCAGAAAGTAGCTACACATCATTTGGGAGCTTACACCTGCAGATTTTAACCTTGGGCCTAACATGAAGCCCTCCCCGTCCCACTTGTTGAGCTATGTGACACATTTTTAGCAAATTCAAGTTGATCAAGTGGGTCTACATCATTTGAAGTTTTCTCAAGCAAAAAAAAAAATCATCAGATGGTTCATGTTATTTGATTATGGAAGTTTATTACCACCTTTTAGGACGACTTCTTTGAGATTTGTGCCATGTGAAATCGAATAATGACCATCTAATACTACGTTCATGGCTTCAAGATCCATTGTGTGGAAGACTGAAGCAAAAAATGATTTCCATTGTCTGATCTAAAGTAATCATTAAATTTTAGCCTAGGTACCCAGCAAGATTCAGTGGGTACATCTAAACTTCAAAGCTAATCCTCTGAAAATTATTGATTACTTTGAATCAGATGCATAATATCATTTATTGCCCACATCTTTAAAGCCGTGGATCTTTAAACCATGAAGGTACCATCCTAAAAATTGGTAAAAAAGGTTTTATCAATCTAGGTTCCTAGGTGCATTTAGAATTAGCCTATGAAATTTCTGTTTTTTCTTTATATTTATTTTGAGATCATTAGCCTACAAAATTTTAGAAAAATTGAAAATTAAATTCACTACAATGCTCTCATTGGAGATTTTTGCCTAGTGCCTAAGGACATGTTGAGTCGGCCTTGATTACAACCAAAAGGTCACAAGTTCAAGCCCAGTTTAATGATAAAAAATAAATCACTGTGCCCTCGGAAGCAAGGTGTCAAACTCGGTATCGAATATCGATCTATGGAGGACCGATACGAATCGCCCGATCCCGAGTTATATCGGTGTCTTTTATTATTATTATTATTATTATTATTATTATTATTATTATTATTATTATTATTATTTATTTATTTTTAATAAAGAAAATAGAAGTATTGGCCGATACCAATACCTGAGTTGATACCTGATACGTATTGGCGCCGATACATAACAGTTTGCTGAAAAATCGATACCTATCGATATCAGCCGTTATTTGATCTCATGCTCAGAAGCTTAACTATTTTAGCAGAAGAATATTGACAAAAAAACAGAGAAAAAAACACTCTTAAGGAGTGCACCGGCTGGATTCCTAGGACTAACCATAGTCACCACTCACCAAGGCAGAATACATGAATATAATGGCAAGAGTGACTCTCGTCAGACGCAAGCGGAATTTTTTTTTTATCTAATTGATTAATGCCTTCTCATCTATCACATTTAAGCATATTTGGAGGGAAATGAATTTCAGTGCTGACTTATTGACAAAAATCGCTCAAGAATCCTCCACCGGAATTTGTTGGATAGGGTGGATAGGGTCTAACTCAATCCGGCTTCTCTTCACTCTCGTATCCGAGAAGATATGATATGTAACTCAAACAGATTATAATCTTCTCTTTTAATAAAAGAGTGGGGACCCTTCAATCATAGTGAAAAATTCCACCGAAATTCACTGAAAAGGAGGTCAAACGAAAATTTCGGGAAAATTTCAGTATTTTTCTGTAATTTCGGTACTCTTTGGTGAAATTTTGATTTTTTTTTTTAGTAATTTAGTATATATTGTAGTAATTTTTTAAAAAAAATTTAAATATATATATTTTTTATATTTTTAATCCCCGAAACTTTCCCAAATTGTTTCCGAAAGGTATTGAAATTAATCCGAAATGTACCGAAAGGACCCCCACTGAAAATTACCGAAAATGAAATTTGTCACTATGCCTTCAACCCCAATTAATTGCTAAAAAAAAAGAGAAGAGAAAAATATGGGAAACAATATATATATATATATATATATATATATATAAAATTAAAAATATAGATTAAAATTTAAGAGAAATTATATCCAATTAAACCCTTTTTTCGTTTAAAATGCCTTTGATATGAATAAAGATGTATAGACCGCTTAAAACGAAAAACGTGTGTTCTAGATATTTTTGGCATATGAATCCCCTTTCTATACATTTGTTATAAAAAGATGCATTTAAAACACATTTTCTTTTTTTAAAATTACATTTTTTTTATGACAAATATACCAACTGAACTTCATAGAGGATTGTTAGGAAGGGTTTTCACAAAGATTTAGTTGTGCATGGCATAGCTCTCTGGTAGCCCTAGTCACACCAGAATTCACTTGCTTTAGTTGGTTCTCATCAAAGATCAAAATTTCGAATTTCGTTTTGGTTTTGGCGGGATACGAAATTGAGATTTTGGCTGAAATTTTCAACCCCATACAAAAAGTCGAAAATTTGAGATTTCGTTTCGGTTTCGATGAGGACCGAAATTTCGGGCATTTTGGCCAAAATTTTGAATCATGGTTTTCATTCTCTTTTTTAACTCCCTACAAAGGAGGATTTACCTGCTTTATCAGCAATCTCACTGCTCTCTACTAACTCCCTACCAAAGTAAATAAAATTTGCTTAGACAATGAGTGAATAGAGAGGAGGGTAGAACTACTGAACAGATAAATCTTACTATACAAAGAGTAATCAAGGAGAAGGGATACCTGTTCAAGCAGGTAGTAGAATGTTAGCAAAGAGGATGGAAACCTGCTAAAACAGGTATGTTCAACTATGATTGAGCTAACAGACAGCTATGCCATACAAAGCCTTGATGCACGTGAAGCTCCATTAAATTATTATTTTGATTAGATAAGATTCAATTTCGCCCAAACCGGAAACCAACTTTTACCCTCTAACTCTTAAAGATCATTTCCGACATAAAACATCAGAAGTTGATAAGAGCTATGATAGGATAATGCTTGCATTGTCGGATGGTGGTCCCATATACCATTCCAACACACAAAATATAACTATATTGGGACTTGGGAGTCCCCAGGGACAAGAAAAGACCCCTAAAAGTGTATGGCCACGTCAGGCACATGACCCATCTGGTTGGGTCGGCCCATCATAATTATGGGCCGGGCCCCAATAAGCTTAGGCTTGAGCCCACTGCCTTGTAGACATGGTTAGAAGCTCTGGCCGCCTGAGCCTAAAATTTGAACCTAATTAATTAATTAGTTGGGGATGGTTTGTGCTTAATTATTTAATCACCCTATAGTTGGGCCAGTGTCAGATAATTTAGACTCAGTTAAAAAACAAGTTGGGCCCAAACTAGGCATATAGGTTTGAGTAAAAAAAGATAAAAAAATCTCTAGTCCCTTCCCTGTGGACCCTAGACTAGTCCAGCAGCTTTTGTGGGTGCCATGTGCCACTGAAAGGGTCACGTGACACCATCCCTCCTAGCATTCAACGTAGGTCAGTGACAACACTATATATGAGTTAGGTATTACTCGAATTCAAGCCCAAGAGAACCATCTCAGTCACCTTATTAGGAACCTCAAAAAGTTCAGACCAAGTAGGTTGAATCCTTTGTGGAGGAAGATGCACAAAATGACTCTTCTAGCTACATGATAGCTCGCAACTTCACCTCTCAAATTTGAGAGATGCTACATGTAAAAGATTGGTGACCTGTTTTTTTTTTTCATTAAAAAAAATATTGGTGGCATTTGTGCCTAATATGCATGGTTAATAATACCAGAAGTTGATTGATGAGTGCATGATTTTCTTATGCACATAGGTCAAGATACCAGCTTGGCTCCTATAAATAACAATTGCCTCTATAAAAAAAATAGCCAAATTAATCTAATTTTCGCACTACAAAAAGTAAGATTATTAGCGGCAGCTAAAAACTGTCGTCAGTAATAAAAAAACTGTTATTATTAGTCATGTCGTTACAAAAAACTGCCGATGTTAGTCCTGTCGCTCTCAAAAAATGTCTTAACAGCAAGTGCCGCTGAAACACCCTATTTTTGTAGTGTCGGCGAATTTCACCGAATAGGTGGTCTAGTGAACATTTTACCAAATATTCAGTCGATTCATTTTTTGATTATTTCCCATATTTAGAATTTTTAAGATTCTGATACGCTGCCAAGTACCAATAACACATTGACTTGATGCTTAATACCAACTAAACTTTCGACAAGATTGTAAGGGTAAGAGGCTTTTTACAAAGACCCATAATCTTAGGGTGCCAGTAAAACCTCTTTTAAAAAAATTTCCTTAGAGATGGTTTAAACATGCTCATTGAAGGCAAAATAGACCCTCTACAAAAAGTTGAGACACAATAAACACAAGAAAGTATAAAAAGAAAAAGACTAGTAAAAGAGCTGGAAGGAAGCCGTGAAAAGCCTGATATGAAAGATTAATTATAAAGTTACAGTAAGCTTAGGGCTGATAAAAAATAAAAGCTATAGGACTAGCAAAGCTGACCCCAAATAAATAAGATAAGGCTGTGATGGGGAAGATAATTATGATGTACGCATGCTTTGAGGGGGCACTTATATAAGCTTGAATTAGAAGATTTCGATGTTGTCTTTGCACATCACAAATCCCTAAAATACCAAGTATTTCTTTTATGTTAGTGTGCTCGTGCCAACATACTTTTTATGTGCAAATAGTAGTTCCTATGCTTTAATCACGCTTTTTTAGATGCATGTGAATTATTCTGTGCACCTAGCTTATGGCTTAAAACCTTAATTTTTTTTTTGAAAAGATAAAAACCATCATATTTACCTTTAGAGTCAATAAGCAAAAAATTTCACTCATCCCAATTTTATTACCAATTAAGTTCCAATATTTCTTTTTTAGTACCAAAAGGTGCTAACAGGGGTGGGAAACTATGTTATGTAAGATGACAACTCACGCCCACTTTTCGGGATGTGTATCATGTGGAATCATCATATGTATTATCTCATGCGTGCATCATGATCTAAATATCTCTGCTGTCAAAGATTAGCATAAAAAAATACACATCATTTGAGTAAAAGCAATCAAATATTTATATAAAATTAGTGGCAACGTAAACCCATTTTATCAGCAATTTAGAATGGCCTTTGACGGGCTGGAGATTCTCTTTCAACCCAATCTCACAAAATTGGCTTGTAAGGTGAAAAATGCCCGGATTATATATAGCCCAAAACCTCCAATCTCGCAGGCAATGTGGGACTACTCTAACAGCATGATTCGCATCCCAAAAGTGATCCGAGTAGTATCAAGAACATGGGCACTTCAGTTGAGTACCTAGTACCAAGTGTCCGCCATGTTACCCGTTTTTGTAGGTCACCTCACCCATTTCCTACCGTGTTGGTGTTATTTGGTAAGAAATATTAAATGCATTTTTTCTACGACGTACTTTTTTTTTATTTTTTTTATGGAAATTCTACGACATACTTGTATTTCGTGAACATTGCTATTTCTTCGTTTTAAACCTCTTTTTTACAATTTTTTCTTAAAACGTTCCTCTTTTTATAAAAAAATTTATTTTTAAAATGTTTTTATTACTTTTTATCAAATTGCTTCCTTTAGATGCATGATTCATCATCTCAGTCTACGTCACTCATTCGAGATGAACTCAGCACACGAAGCACCATGTAGTGACTCTTCTTTTCCATGAGTTTGCATATAATATCAGGTGGGATGTCTCATGCCCGACCTGACGGGTCAATTTTATGTTTTCAAAATATCCAACCCGATATTAAGGGCAATGACCTTGATAATTAACCTACCTGGCCCATTAGACCAAACCCGTTTCAAGGAGTGTTTGGGCTTTATCATAAACCCTGCAGGCTGGGCTTGGGTTAATACTTTAAGCCAAAGTTTAAATGGCCAAGCTCGGGCTGAGCCTCTGAAGCTCTTTGTGCTCTCTTGTAGTATTGGTATATTGGGTTTCAATTGTGATATTTTTTTTTTAAATAATCCCTCAAAGGAGTATTTATTTTTAAACTGTAGACTTTTTTTTAGAAATAGATAATTTAATTTTGGGTAACTTTATTTTCATCTTAGGTTTCTTCCTTTTATCCATCCATGTTGTGCTTGTTTAAACTATTGATTTCTTTGAATCAAATAATGGAGATTATATTTCGCGTCAATATTCAACACAATAAATTTTGAGATCATGACTTTACCATAAGACGGTCAGATTTTAATTTCACGTGACAAACACTATGAAAAGCAATCCTAATCAACGATTTAAGTGTTAAATCGGAGATAAAAAGAAGGAATCTTGACTTACAAGGTGCTCTTGACCTTATTTACTAGGTATTTGCAATAGATTATTTTTTTGATAGGATTTGAAATAGACTTTTCTATCCTTAATAGAAAAAATAGAAAACCAAATTTTGTACTTAAAAGTTTGTTGCAGGCCTTCCTTGGGCCTTGGGCTTATAATCATAAGCCCGCCTCAAGTTCGGACCACGCTTGGGCCAAATCTAAATCGATGCCACATGCCACGTGGCATGTAAGTTCTACCGTACCTAATACTGTTTGAGGCAAGGCTGCAAGGGGGCCCTGCTTGTGTTTGAGGCAAGGAGGCCCTGCTTGTGTTTGTGAGAACACGTCACATGCCACGTGGCGAGATAACAACCACTCGGAATTAGAGATGAGAGATCTCCCCTCCTTGTCGGACGTCTCCCTCCGTGTTTCCCACCATTGGGACCTCGCCCGCCTCTCTAGATCTAAGCTCTGACCGTGCTTGCGACTACTTTCTCATCATTTCAATTATCCATAAAATACTATTTTCACTTGCTTATTATGTATAAACAAAAAAGTACGAAATATCAACTATCCATAAAATACTATTTTCACTTACTTATTATGTATAAACACAAACTGAAAATGGCTTATACTTTTCTCCACAATGTTGACGTGGGCAGTTGTCAACCAAGAAATTTGGTCTAGCCTGCTCTTCCATACAAGATAAATATCTCAAATCTTAATGAACAATTTTTAGAAATTCTAAGACACCGAACTTCTTATCACGATGAATACGATGGAATGAAAAAATGCAAAAGCAAATTACATACAACACAACAGAATTTACTTGGTTCACCAAATTTACGTGATTCACCGAATTTATATGATTTACCGAACTTCTCTCTAGTATATTCTCAATCAAGATATCACACGATTTTCAACAGCCAACACACTGATTAAACAAGGGCATAGTCCTTAAAAACAAAGAAAAGATCTATTAGAATATAGTAATAGTTCCAACAGAAGAACGACTTCAATCGGATGCTTCAATCCCCAAACTTTTCTTCAATACATTGTCTCTCAAAGTATTCACTAGTTTTTACTCTCTAGAAAACTCTCTCATGAAACCCTAGAAAAAACATTTTGTTAATAGTTTCCAACTCACATTCGGAAGCTTTGACAAAAAAACTTCTCTAATTCGCCAATTCGTCCAAATCTATGGAACTTGTCCGCTTAAAATTGATCGATCGATTTCCCAACATGATCGATTAATTTCAACTCAAGGGTTTCCAAACAATTGTTGCTCATATTCGATCGATCAACTTTTCAAACTCAATCAATCGATTTAAACTCGGGAGCGGACAATTAATTATCATCCAAAATCGATCGATCACTATATAGAATTGATTGATCGATTTCGACTCGATACCACTCATCAAAGTGTCTCAAAATACATGCTGGAATTACACTTAACCAACAATTCTCTACCGACGTTTCATCCACAACAATGTCACCGCCCCAACAAGCATAAACATTTACTACAAGTGTTGATCAAGTTTAGGCAATACCTAAACTTATTCTGTGTAACCGGCTTTGTGAACATGTCTACTGCATTTTCTTTTGTATCAATTTTCTCAATCAATACTTTTCTATCTTATATCATATCTCTGATAAAATGATACCGGACATTTATATGTTTTATTCTAGTATGAAAATTTTAGTATTTTGCTAAGTGAATGGCACTCTGACTGTCGCAGAAAATATCGGTGCTCCTATCAGTCATACCAAATTCACTGACCAAACCCTTAAATCATGAGGCTTCCATAGCAGTTTCTGTAGCCGCTATATACTCGGCCTCTGTAGTTGACAACGTAGCTATCCTTTGAAGCATAGACTTCCAATTGATCTCTCCACAGGCCAAAACGAACACGTACTCCATGGTAGACCTTCTTCTGTCAAGGTTACCGGTATAGTCGGAATCAACGTAACCGTAGAGATCTAACTCGCATATATCTCCACCTTCAAACATCAATCCATATTCAATAGTACCTTTTAGATATTTCAATATTCATTCAATCGCAAGTCAATTTTCTCTTCCCGAATTAGACATATACTTGCATACGAAATATTCTTCATATATTCCCTTTCTGCATGTGTAGCCGGATTCATCTTCTTTATAAGTTTAAAATGTTTTACTTGAGGAGTTGAAACCGGCTTAGCATCACTCATATTTTACTTCTTAAGGAGCTTTTGGACAAAAGTTCATTAAATTAGTCAAAATCTCTTATTCTCATGATCTCTCGTAATTTTCATACCTAAGATCTTATTTGCTCAATGATCGCTTCAGCTTGTTGATTTCAACTTTATTTTATGTTGCTATCAGCATATCATCTACATAGAGAATTAGAAAGATTATCTCCCGTGCATAATACTTTTTTCAGTAAACACAATAATCATACTGCCCCTTGTGATACCTTATACTCAGAATATATGAATCAAACTTTTTGTACCACTATCTGGGTGCATGTTTGAGACCATATAAAAATTTCTTCAATTTACAAATGAGCAATTATGACCATTCTGCTTCAAATCCTTCTTGATGTCTCATATAAATCTCTTCCTTAAGAACTTCATAAAGGAAAACTGTTTTCACATCCATCTGTTCTAGTTTCAGATATTTCTTATCAACGACGACCAACAACATGCGAATCGATGTGTGCTTCACAATCGGAGAGAATATATAATTATAATCGATACCCACTTTTTGAGAGAACCCCTTTGCAACTAACATTGTTTTGAACTTTAGAGTTTGTCTCTTATCACCTTCTTTTTTTCGAAAGACTCATTTACAATCGATAACCATTTTTCCTTTACGAAGTTTATTGAAATCTCAAGTCTCATTTTTCAAAAGTTACTGTCATTCTTCTTCCATAGCTAACTTCCACTTTACTGCATCTGTATCCACCCAAGCTTCTGATACCGTATTTGGTTACTCATTCTCTTTAATAAGTGCAAGTGTTATAGAAACTATATCTTTAAACTTTTTCGGACGTTTCTTTGTCCTTTCTGACTTTCTCAATATAGCTTGAACTGAAATTTGTACCTGAGACTGCAAGTCTTAAAAAATTGTGTCATCATGATCTATCTCAGAGTCTTCATTATTTTTCTTAACTTGCTCATGCTTTTTAATATTAACTTCTACCTGTGGTTCACCAGATAACTGAGATTTACCTTCTGCCTTTTTCATCGGAAACTCATCTTTATTGAAAGTAACAACTCTTTAAATTATCATTTTGTGAAATTGTGTATCCCACAAACGATAACATTTTATTCATTTGCCATAACTAATTAAAATACACTTTTTGAATTTTGAATTCAACTTGGATCATTTAATTTCCTGAAATAATGCATACGCGACATAGCCAAGCACCCTCAAGTGAGAGTAACTTCTATATCTTTCATACCAAACCTCATCTACAATTTTTGAATTCAATGTCGCTGATGGCGATTGGTTGACCAAGCAACATGTTGTGTTCACTGTCTCTACCTAAAACCTATAACTCAATCTGGAATGATTCAACATACACCGCCCTTTTTTTCAACATTATTCTATTCATCCTCTCGGCTACGTTGTTTTGTTGAGAATTTTTAATAATTGTTAAGTGTCTGACAATCCCTTGATTCTCATAGTAATCCTTGAAATTTGATGATAAATATTCTTCACCATTTTCAGATATGAGAATCTTCACCTTTCTGTCTGTTTACTTTTCAACCATACTATGTCACCGCTTGAAAACACATCCGATTTATTCTTAATTGAATACACCCAAACTTTTTTGAAATAGTCATTTATGAATAACACAAAGTAGTTGACTTTACCTATTGAAGTGACTTTAGGCGGTCCTCATATATCTGAAACTATATAATCATTCAACTCTTTCGAAGTATGTTTTCCTTTGGAGAAACTAAAGTTCTTTTACTTCCCGAAGATGTAATTTTCACAAAATTTATGTTTACAAGTTTGAATATTAGAAATTACTTTATTCTTTATGAGATATATTAGTCCACGTTCACTCATATGACCAAGCCTCTCGTGCTACAAATCTGAGAGATCCTTGAAATCTTTCATAGCCGCAACACCGCTGTCGCTAATTGTGTCGCATACTAGAATGTAGAGATTCTTCTTCTTCTCACATTTCATCAAGGTCATAACACGTCATGCAACCTTCAATTTTTCAGATTCTACGATGACTGGATATCCTATCTCATCAAATGCCCCCAACGAGATCCGATTTTTCTTCATATCAGACACATGCCTAACCTCAATAAAAGTGCAAACACAAGCACCAAACATCTTTATTTTGATAGAATCGATACCCACTGCTTAACATAAATTATCATTCCTCATCAAAATTGTCCCACCATTGGCTTCCTTGTACTGATCAAATCGATCCCGGTATAGACACATGTGATACGATGCTCTCGAATCTAGGATCCATCTACCACCAACCTGACTGGAGCCTAATAATGCGCATAGTAAATCTTCACCGGAATCTAACGTAACAACACTAGCCTGTTGAGAAGTTCCTTCATCACTCTTATTTTTATTCAATCTGTGCTTGCAATATTTACGAATATGTCCAGATTATTTACAGAAATAATAGATAATATCCTTTCTGTCACCCCTAGATTTGTACATGTTGTTTCCTCTCATTGATTTAATATCTCTTCTGGATTTATCTTTTTTGCGATTATGATTTCGACCTTTTTCGCTAAAGAGACTAGTCCCTTTGGATTTAAATTCGGGTTATTTTCTCAATTTGTCTGAAAAAAGTGTGTTAGTCACTTCTTACCATAAATTAATGTGGTAACAAAGTGTTCATAAGATACAGACAATGAGGTGAGCAAGAGAAGTGCAATATCTTCTAGTTTCACCTCAATTCTCAATAGTTCACTAACTATTTTATTAAACGAATTCAAATGATCATTAATACGCATATCAGCCTTCATACGAAGTGTGTAGAGTTGTTTCTTCTTAAAGAACATGTTTGACAATAACTTTTTCATATAAAAAGATTTCATCTTCTTCCACAGATCTACGAACGTCTTTTCGTAAAGAATTTTATACAAAACTTCATCAGACAAGCACCATTAAATAGTACTTACGGCTTTCTTATCAAGAGAGATACTCTTCATTGGATTTTTTGTCTTTTTCCCTATCTCCTTCCCAAGTAGAGCATTATCAATGTCTTATTGGACAAGAAAATCTATGACCTTGACTTGCCATAAATATAGTAACAAATTTCTCCGAATTTTTTCAAAATTTCTTCGAAATTTACCGAAACAGGGGTCGAGCGAAACTTTCAACGAAATTTCGATGATTTCTCTGAAGTCGCTGAAATTTCACGAAATTAATAAATCTTTTCTAATTTTATTATTTTTTAAAAATAAATAAAATTTTTATAAAGTTTAAATATAATTTACATTTAATATTTTTTGTACTCCCCGAAATTTTTTAAAATTTTCTCAAAATTTATCCGAAATGAACTAAAATGACCCCCTACCAAAATGTTGCCAAAAACGAAATTTGCCACTATGGCCATAAAGCGAGGTTATTATTCCCGAAAATTTCTCAACCTTGAATCATGCATTTGAAAACTTTATCACCAATGTAGCGTAAACCTCGTTTTGATACTACTTGTTAGGAATTCAAGACACCGAACTCTCTATCGAGATAGATACGACAGAATACAAAGATGCAAAAGCAATCACACACAACACAGGAATTTACGTGATTCACCCAATCTAAGGTTATACCCACGGAGTATATGCGGTATATATCGCAATGCTTACAACGCATACTCTCTTCTTTCTAGTGTACTTTCAATCAAAATCTCACACGATCTTCAACAGTCAACACGCTGGATAAACAAGAATGTAGTCTTTCAAAACAAAGAAGAGATTTGCTGGAATACAGTAACAATTCCAATACAAGAACGGTTTCAATCGGATGTTTCAATCCCCAAAATTTTCTTCAATACCTTGCCTCTCAAAGTATTCACCAGTTAGAAAATTCTGTCATGGAACCATAGAAAAAACCTTTTATTAATAGGTTCCAACTTACATTAGGAAACTTTGACCAAAAGAAATTTCTAATTCGCAAAATTGTCGAAATCCTCAGAATTTGTTCGCCTAAAATTAATTGATCGATTTCAACCTGAGAATTGTCAAACAATTGTTCCTCATACTCAATCAATCGATTTTTCAAACTCGTTTGATCAATTTCAACCTGAGAGCAGACAATTAATTATCATTCAGAATCGATCAATTGCTATATAAAATTGATCAATCGATTTCGATCCAAGACCACTTCCCGAAGTGTCTCAAAATACACGTTGGTGAAGGAATCTAAATGGATCTGACGATCCGACCGTCCAAAATTAAGCCGAGAGATCTAGGCGCATGATCAATCAAAAACAATAAACCAACCATCTATAAATTAGATATATGTGCATACCTTGAGCGTTAGCCATTAATGGTTGCCGATCTTCAACGATCTTCTCGCGTTCAATGTCTCCTAGCACAATGGGGATGCTCGCCAATAGGGAGGATTGAATTACGTCGAGCTATCGTTGGGACCAGGCACCCCTTATATTTATAGCCAAAGAGTCCTATCCCATTAAGGACTGAAATTGCTAATTATAGTGTGATTAGAAATCACAATCATACTTTAACTGAAAGACTCCATAAGCAGTTGCCTATTCTCTTCAAACTCACCAGAATAGCACTTGTACATATTAAGGTTGATCTTATACCATTCACTGGTCAACGGGTTTGACCATAGTGATGGCCACCGATATAAAGCGTCTTACAGTCTCCCACTTGGCCAAACTATGTCAATAAACTCCGATTACCCAATGTTAGCTAACTTTCTTTGAATGGTAAGTCACAATCAATCTCAATCAAAGTCTTTATTATCAGTCCGGTCCAGTGAGAATTCCAACACAGAATCAATGTAGTCAATATATCATATCATCGATGTATGACCTTTCATCAGTTACTGTATTGGAAGTCATCACCGACATGGATTCCAACTAGTATGATTTCACATAGATTGTAAGTTTACATAACTGAATGGTGATTACATGTAAACGCAATCTAATATTGGTCCTACTTTATTGCCATCTACTGGCACCATATGTTCCAAGAGTTATTTGCATAAAAATGGAAAAGCAAATAAATAAATTTTATTTCTGAATCAATTAAACAAATGTATTCACTCGCATATATCCACTCTCAAAAGCTATCAAAGTTATCCGTTAACCCCATGCGCGCAACATGCTCCAAAAAGAGCGTGGGAGATAAACCTTTAGTGAGAGGGTCAGCCAACATGAGTGTCGTACTTATCTTTTCAACAGATACAATTTGATTCTGAACTTTCTCCCTTACAACAAGATATTTTATATCAATATATTTGGAACCCCCACTAATCTTGTTGTTATTGGAGATAGCAATCGCAGCGGAATTGTCACAAAAGATTCTCAGTGGCTTTGAAATAGTATCAACAACGCGAAGCCCTGAGATAAAATTCCTCAACCATATCGCCTCACATGTTGCCTCAAAACATGCAACGAATTCTGCTTCCATAGTGGACGAAGTAGTCAGCGTTTGTTTAACGCTCTTCCAAGATATAGGTCCACCTGCAAGCATAAAAATATAACCCGATGTGGACCTACGAGTGTCTTGACACCATAGATAGTCGAATAACCAATAACTTCAAGGTTATTCGACCTTTTGTATGTGAGCATGTGTCCTTTAGTCCCTTGTAAATAGCGAAAAACTTTCTTAGCTGCTTTCCAATGATCCAAATCAGGATTACATTGGTACCTGCCAAGCATGCCAACTATATATGCTATATCTGGACGAGTACAGACTTGTGCATACATGAGACTCCCAACTGCCGATGCATAGGGAATTGTCTCCATCTGCTTTCTCTCCAGACCGATCCTGGGACTCTGAAGTAAACTAAATTTATCACCCTTAATGATAGGGGCAACAGTAGCAGAACAATTGTGCATGTTAAACCTTTTAAGAACTTTATCAATATAAGCTCTTTGAGACAATCCCAATAGGCCACGAGCTCTATCTCGATGAATCTCAATTCCTATCACGTAGGAAGCTTCACCAAGATCTTTCATATCAAAACTCTTTGATAAAAAGTTCTTTGTCTCATATAACATGCCCAAATTGCTACTGCATAGTAAGATATCATCAACGATAAAACAAGGATGATAAACTTACTCCCACCGATTTTAAGATATATGCATTGATCCATGATTTTCTTTAAAACCAAAATTTGAAATGACTTGAAATTTTAAGTACCATTGTCGAGATGCCCGCTTTAAACCATACTGAGACCTTTTGAGTCTACAAACTAAATGATTCTCCCTCAACCTGAAAACCTTCAGGTTGTGTCATAAAGACATCTTCATGCAAGTCGCCATTCAGAAAAGCAGTTTTAACATCCATTTGATGCAATTCTAAGTCAAAATGAGCTACTAATGCCATGACTATCCGAAAGGATTCCTTTCGAGAGACAGGAGAAAATGTCTCTTTATAGTCTATTCCCTCTTTTTGAGTGAAACCTTTAGCGACTAACCTGGCCTTGTATCTTTCTATATTACCTTTAGAGTCTTGCTTGGTTTTAAATACCCATTTACAGCCTACAGGCTTAACTCCATTAGGTAACTCACAAAGATCCCAGACCGAGTTATGTTTCATTGATTCCAACTCATCTTTCATGGCTTCGAGCCATTGAGTGGATTTGTCGCTCTTCATGGCTTGGCTAAAGGAAACAGGATCTGATTCCTTTCCAAAATCAAATTCACTCTCATTTAGGTAAACTATATAGTCAATGGCTTCTTTGCTCTCTCCGATCTGAATGGTAGATCAGTGGCACCCGCCATGGGAGCAAGAGCCTCCTCAATGTGGGGTGTGTCAATAGGTATAGCCACAGGCGCATCAACACTGGCTTGAATAACTGGTGTTGGTGCCACTTTTTCTTGGATAAAAGGGATAGGAATAATAACCCGATTCTCCTCAAAAGTGATTTTCCTAGGCTCTATACTCCCACTGATCTCACGATCCTCAAAGAATTTTGCATGTCTAGTCTCAACAATCCTACTATGAGTGGGGGCAATAAAATCAGAGCCTTTTGATCTATCGTGGTAACCAATGAAATGACAACTTATAGTTTTAGGGTCCAATTTTCCTAATTGTGGGTTGTACACCTTTGCTTCAAAATGTACCCCAAATGTGTAAATATCCTAAAGTCGGTTTTCTTCTACCCATAGTTCATAAGGAGTCTTGGGGCGCCTTACTAGGAACTCGATTTAGGATATGCCTTCTTGCTTTTCAAGGCTTCTCCCACAAGAACGAAGGCAACGTAGAGTTGCATAACATGCTTCTCACCATATCCATAAGAGTACGATTTCGTCGCTCAGCTACACCGTTCTGTTCAGGTGTGCCCGGCATGGTGTATTGAGCGACAATTCCATGCTCTTGTAGATACAGGGCGAAGGGTCCTGGATTGCGACCTGTTTCAGAGTATCTACCATAGTACTCTCCGCCTCTATCAGATCTCACAATTTTAATCTTCGAATTGAGTTGTAACTCAACTTCGGCTTTATAGATTTTAAACATATCCAGGGCCTCAGATTTCTCGTGAATGAGAAATATATAACCAAAACGAGAATAATCATCAGTGAAGGTAATAAAATACTTTTGACCACCAATAGCGGGAGTTGGAAACGGTCCACAAATATCAGTGTGGACTATTTCCAGCAAACTCGTGCTTCTGAGAGCCCCTTTCTTATTAGTCTTTGTGAGTTTCCCTTTAACGCAATCAACACAAGTATTGAAATCAGAGAAATCGAGCGCATCGATTATATCATCTTTTATTAACCTCTCCATTCTATCCTTAGATATATGGCCTAAACGTTTATGCCATAAAATGGAGGAGTTATCGAGTGCTCGTTTTCGTTTCTTACTTATTTTATCATTCACATGCATAGAAACTAAAGATTGGGCGTAAGATGAATCCAAGTTCAACTGATAAAGATTGCCCATTAATGAGCCACCACCCACAATATCGGAATTGAATAATAGAGTAAACATATTATGTCCAAATTTAAATTCAAAACCTAATGAATCCAATTTAGAAATTGAGATAAGGTTTCTAGTGATACTGGGAACATAAATAGTATCAACTAAATCCAAAATGAAACCACTATCTAAAATGAGACGGAGAGTCCCAATGGCCTCCACGTCTGCTTCTACTCCATTCTCGAGTTTGATGGTACGTTCGCCTTTACTTAGCTTCCTGCTGGATCGAAATCCCTGCATTGAATTACTTATGTGAATAGTTGCACCAGAATCTATCCACCAAGTATTGCGTGGAGCATCAACATAAAGTGATTCAAAACACACAAAAGCAAGGTCATTACCTTTCTTAACTAGCCAATCTACGTATTTACGACAATTCTTCTTAATGTGTCCCTTCTTCTTACAGAAGTGACACTTGATGCCAGAAGTAGATGTGCTAGCCTCTCCTTGTTTGGTTTCCAGTGGAGGAGCTTTCACGTTCTTTCCTTTATATTGTCCCGGTTTTCGCTTGAAAGTTCGTTTCGATGGGCCAAGAGCGGCGTAATGGGCACTTTCAGGTTTTTCGGCCCGAAGTCGTTCTTCTTCTTGGACACAGTGAGCGATTAACTCGTTCATCTTCCACTTCTCTTTCTGCGTGTTATAATTGATCTTGAACGGGCCAAATTGTGCAGGAAGAGAAGTCATAATGAAGTGAACAAGATAACCCTCAGAAAAACCCATGTCCAGTTCTTTCAATTGAGTGGCCATGCCACTCATTTTCATAATGTGCTCCCGGACGCCACTATGACCATCATATTTCATGGTTCCCATTTTAACAATTAGACTACTGGCAAGGGCTTTAGAAGTCCCTTGAAATTGTTCCTTAATGGCTTGCATGTATTCTTTTGCAGTGTGCGAGTCAGGAATACCTCCCCGAATCGCATCAGCAATGGAACTCTTTATGATCATGAGGCTCATACGATTTGATCTATCCCATTTTTCTAAATCCGTATGGTTCACTGCCAGATCCTCAGCCGAGGCATCAGCGGTGAGCACCTTGGGTTTATCAGATCGTATAGCATAGTCAAGATCCATGCAGCCTAGAACAATTGCAACTTGTTCCTTCCATTTCTTATAATTTGATCCACTCAAAAGTTCAATTCCACCAATCATACTGGTTATGGTAGACGGGTTCAATGCTGCACAATAATTAAGGGCTTTATTATGTCCACATACAATCGAAGTAACTATCAATTCCACAAGGTTATAATTATAACATGTGACGCGAAAGTTAAAATATGTCAAGGAATATAAAAAGTAAAACCAATGTGATTTTATTGAGAAACAATTTGTGTCATTATGAGCCTCCGTTGGGTCGAGTCATAACACACTAGCCGCTTCCTCAGTCTTTATTAATGATTGTGGTACTAATTGCGTCATTATGACCCTCCGTTGGGTCGAGTCACAACACGCGAGCAGTACCCACACACAAAATAATGAATAGTGAAACATGACCATCATATAACATTAAGTGATTCATCACCGTTGGGCAGAAGAATCCCTTATGTTGTAACGCCAACGTTCACTACACATTTACACTGGATTTGTAACACGGTTTTGGACAAAAGTAAACCTCACTATGAAAACCACGGCACTAGGAAAGGCCATCACCGTTGGGCAGAAGAATCTTTCCAAGCCATGTTTTCAAATTAGGTTTGATAATATTTTAGAAGACCACAAACCGTATTATGAGGAGGTGTCAAAAATAGACGACAAACGAGCATTATAATGTGTAAATACCAGCCATGGTGGTAGAGCACAATCTCCACTACCCAATTCTAATGAATGATACTTGAACAAAAATTGATTACACAATTAAAAAATGGAAAAAATAACATCAGGTTATGAAAAAATTATAATAGAGGGCTCATTATCAAAAATAGACCTCAAAAACGGATCCGGAATGTCCGAGATAGTCAAAAAGCATATATAATGTCAGAAAATCGGACCTGTAAATAGCCCAGAAATTGCCCGAGAACATTAAGAAATAGGGTGGTCTTGTTGGGCCGGGTACCATAAACCGGGCCATGGGCCTTAGTGGGCCTCTGGTGGGGCCATAATCCAAATGGGCCATCTTGGGCCAATTGGGCCAAATAGGGCGGGTTTGGCCAAGTAGGCCAGGCCCAGATGGGGCTAGGGGCCCGGTGGGTCGGGTCCGTCGGGTCGACAGAGGTCCATACATGTCGGCCATATGCAAAAATAGGCCGACGGGCGGGCCAAACGGGTCTTATTGGGTCGAAGAGGCCCAGGGTTGGCTTGTCGGTCAGCCAAAAGGCCAAAGGGTCGAGGCCAAAAGCAGGTCCAGGCGAGCTACAAGGGCGGTTTGGGCGGGTGGGTGTCGCGGACCGCCCCCAAACCCCACGTCTTCTTCTTCTTCCTTGTTTTTCATTTTTTTTTTTTAGTTGTAATTGCCATCATTGGGCTCACTACCGCTCATCACCGAAATGATCCGTGGTCTTGTTGGTTATTGGTTTCGTGTCGGTTGCCATTCGATCATGGGAAGAACCTCACAAACTGACCGTGACAAAGAAGCAAAGGTTTTTTTTTTTTGCAAGCAATGCATAAGGGCTCACCATGCCCCACTGAGGGTCACGGTCTGATGTAATCGTCGGCCCCGATCGGGACGTCGAGTCTTGATCGATGTGGAAAAATCCGGGGACCGTGGCCACAAAATAAAACCCAAATTTTTTTTTTTTTTAAAGCTGCGCCATGCTAGTTTAGATATTGACGCCACATTTCGTTCCTCTCATTTGAATGCACGACGAGAAGTCGAGATCTAAATATGATGTTTTGATTGACCAAACACCATCATGGCTCTGATACCAATTGAAGGAATCTAAATGGATCTGACGATCCGACCGTCCAAAATTAAGCCGAGAGATCTAGGCGCATGATCAATCAAAAACAATAAACCAACCATCTATAAATTAGATATATGTGCATACCTTGAGC
The DNA here is from genome assembly GCA_021018995.1 of Chloranthus sessilifolius. Classification (NCBI taxonomy): domain Eukaryota; kingdom Viridiplantae; phylum Streptophyta; class Magnoliopsida; order Chloranthales; family Chloranthaceae; genus Chloranthus; species Chloranthus sessilifolius. The sequence continues at coordinate 23,539,944 of CM037584.1, read as the reverse complement.
GTTAGCCATTAATGGTTGCCGATCTTCAACGATCTTCTCGCGTTCAATGTCTCCTAGCACAATGGGGATGCTCGCCAATAGGGAGGATTGAATTACGTCGAGCTATCGTTGGGACCAGGCACCCCTTATATTTATAGCCAAAGAGTCCTATCCCATTAAGGACTGAAATTGCTAATTATAGTGTGATTAGAAATCACAATCATACTTTAACTGAAAGACTCCATAAGCAGTTGCCTATTCTCTTCAAACTCACCAGAATAGCACTTGTACATATTAAGGTTGATCTTATACCATTCACTGGTCAACGGGTTTGACCATAGTGATGGCCACCAGTATAGAAACGTCTTACAGTTGGGATTAAACCTAACCTCCTGGGGGGCTCCCTTCGTGTTTCCAACCATTGGGACGTGGCCCGCCTCTCTCGATGTAAGCTCCACCGTCCATTTACTGTGTTTACTGTGCTGCGACTGCCTATTTTCACATCACGTCGTACTGAATTTCAATTATCCCTAAAATACTATTTTCACTTATTATGTATAAACAAAAAGTGAAAATGGTTTATTTTTTTCCCCAGAAAGTTGACGTGGGCATTTGTAAACCAAGAAATTTAATGGCCTGGCCTCCTCTCATACAAGATAAATATCCCAAACCTTATTACGAGAAGATGATCCTAACCCGTCAGATCAATTACTTCCTCTAGATTGGCACTAAAGGTAAGTGCAACGGTCTAAAAACATGGACGGTTAAGAACATCGGATCAGTGCAAGTTATTAGATAGGTGTGCACCTTCCACTTCGATATATTAGAAATTCTATACTAGTCATCAAACTGATGACTAGTCGTGATCGCTACCAAATCTCTTGAAAATTAAGCAAATTGCACAGCTTTCTAAGGGCCCTGACGTAAGTGAAAGTCAAATTTTGACAAAACTTTTGAGGTAAAAAGGCTCTTTCTAAGCTACATAATCTATTGAGTCACTTCGGTGAGGCCACATTAATCCTAAAAGTTAATTGTATAAATTATACCCATAAAACCTTCGTGGGTTACCCTACTATAATTCAATCACAGTGATTACTCACAGCAAATAGCATCTCTAATTCTATATAAACAAGTAAGACTAGAGCCAGAACTCAGATGCAAGGTAGTTCACCAAGACGATCGCCCATTTTCTCCTGTTCTACCTCACAATGGTGCAGCGCAAGCTTGCTCTAGCTCTATTTGCTGCTCTTTTGTTATGCTGGATCCTCATTGTTCAAGGTAAATTTCACCTACCCACTAATCTTACAAGTGTCATAACACCATGATCTTTTGGTAGGATTAAGATAAAAAAGAGCTTCGGGTTTTGGTTATTGCAGGGCGAAGTATGCCGGTAGAGAAGGCTAATGGAAGAATGAGTCCTCGTTTGGCAGACAATCGAATCGAAGAGGAAGATGAGTCCGTAAAGGGAGAAGGCATAGCCAACATGGATTACACACCTGCAAGGCAAACGCCTCCCATTCACAACTGAGAAAACCATATTTTATAATTCAAGTGAAGCTTTGGTTTTGTTCAGCTTCTTTTTATTACTAATTAATTAACTACTAAAAATAATTTTAGAGGGGATGGGGTAAATTAAAAAGAAATTACAGGTGAAAGTCATAACTGTGTATACTATAGAGTGAGCAATACAAAATGTATATGTATTTGTATTTTTAGATGAATTAGTGTTGTTGAGGGTTTGCTTATTATTTTGAACTTTCTGTGGTGTTGGAGAGAGAGAGAGAGAGAGAGAGAAAGAGAGAGGGGGGGGGGACCTGCTCATTACTTAATCGAATCGATCAGATGTGAGGGAGAGAGAAGAATCAATGCTGGTATTAAGTGCTGATAGGTTTTACTTGAGTATTTTGCTAAATCACATAGGAGATGACACGTGATCTAAAACAGGTGTTGTTTGAGATCACCAATCACATGGCACGAGATTCGAGTTTAGAATGCATGATCCATCCATGCATTCCAACTAATATGCCCTTTTCCCAAATATATATTACATTTTGTATTAAATTATTTCCCTTTCTTATAGCTTGATTTCAAAATAAAACCATCCTGCAATTCCAATATGGGAAAATATTGAGGAACTAGGTTCATTCTTATTTAACGGCTTTGTTATTAAGCTAATGCTTTTAAATTTGAGTACCCAAAAATCTATACCACTCAACTGGTCTTGGGATTTGGCAATTAAAAACTGCTGCTATTAACAAAAAAACTACCTCTAATTGTCTTTAATAGTTTTTTGTTAATAGCGGCCCTTTTTTGCTCCAAAAAATTGCCGCTAATAATCTATTTTTTTGTAGTGATTGGGCTCCATTCTCGGGTAAAGTGTCTTTTTTTTTTTTCTGGGAGTTTGGTTATTAATGTTATGCCTTAGTAATTCAATATATATATATATATATATATATATATATATATATATATGGAAATTTTCAAAATACCCTGGAACTTTCACTCCATTATCAATAACGCACCTAAACTATTCATAATATCAAATAGGCACTCAAAGTACACTTAAGTTCATCAACTACCGTCACCTTTTGTTAATGGTTGAACGGAAAACGCTGAGTTGGCATACTGCTCAGTAAAATAGTGTGCGTGGCACCCAACATTTAGATGCGCTATTGATGACGGGGTGAAAGTTCAAGGGTTATATTTAAATTTTTTCAAAGTCAAGTCCTCGCTATGTTGGGTGTCACATATACTATTTTGCTGAGCTGTATGCCAACTCAGCATTTTCCATTCAGCCATTAATGGAAGGTGACGGTAAGGGTTTAATTGAAGAACTTAACTGTACTTTGGGTGCCTATTTGATATTATCAATAATTTAGGTGCGTTATTGATGACTGGTGTAAGTTCAGGAGTTATTTTAAAAAATTTCCATATATATATATATATATATATATATATATATATATATATATATATATATATATATATATATATATATAATCATGCGGCTTAGGATATTATTTAACCTTGTGATTTAGGAGTGTTCTATCTCGCAATTTAAAAAAATTGGATCTTGCTAGTGATGAGTATTGTCATAGCAATCATGCGATCTGCCTGTGATCACTTTATATATAATTCAATCCTCCCTATGGTGACTGTGATCATGTAAGGTCACAATTTGAAAAAAAAAAAAATGTATTCAATCTGATCATCAAATCTTACCGTGATCCTTGTGAATAAATCCGTAACAATTGTCATAAAGGTGACAATAAAATGGTGATTGTTATCTCCAAGAGTCGATTTATGCATTAATAATAACCTTGTCTCCTTCATTTGGGTTGCCTTTGTGACTCCTATTTCTCCACTAATTAATATTAAGGAATGAGGTCGTTGGATCTACACTCCATGTTTGCTTCCTCCCTTATATTAATAAGGTAAGGTTTGTTGGGTGAGTTTTTTTCCCCTATGTGTCACTCATGTTGAGAGCTTTATTATGTGTGATTTATTCCCCAAGTGTTGTTCCTGAACTATCATACTCTCTACGATATATAAGGCACGTCCAAGTTGTCTATATATATATATATATATATATATATATATATATATATATATTAAGGCACTAGTTGGAATTTGTGGGGTGCTCTATGAGGCCAAATGTCCTGCTATCAAAAAAATAATATTAAGGTTCTATTTGGCAAACCAGTGAAAACTTGAGAGGAAATAAAATCGGTTTCCTCCTAGGTTTTTGAGGAATGATTTATTACAAAAACTAGATGTTTTCTATTTGATTATGTTGTCTGAGAAATAATTTCTTGACATAATTTATTTTGTTTAGATAGTTTTTCTAAAATTGAAGTTGGAAAAAGATTTTTTCTCCAATAGATAAAACAAAAAAAATTTGAACTTGTTAAGCTAACAAATTTTTATGCATATATATAATTATAAAAGGTATCAAATCTCACTATATGTATATACATACTAGTCAACTTAAAAATTCAATATGTAAGTTTTTGGTATAATTGCTCCGATAATAAAAATTACAAAATAGAATATCATCTTCCATAGCTACCGCCAACTAATTTGAGTCATAATTTTAGCTTTGCTAAAGAGTTCGACACTAGAAAAAATAAGACTATCAGCGGCAACAAAAATTGTTGCTATTAACAAAAAAAATTGCCGCTAATACCCTCATCGCTAATAATCTTAATAGCCATTAATAATTTTTTTATTAATAGCGGCAGTTTTTGGCCACCACTAATAGTCTTATTTTTTGTAGTGCAAGTGATTTCATTTTCCCCAACTAATCAGAGCTATGAGGTTGGTGGTGGATGAGTTCATATACGCCAAGACAAGCCATATATGCAACTATTCAATTAACGACTTGTAAGTTTCTCCCCAAGGCCTCGTGCGAGAGCCAAGAAAATGTCATTTGCTGGCACTTTCTGAGGTTTACCAGTGTTCAAGAGTTCTTATTGGGCTGCGGGTTTTCATCGCACTTTCCTGAGAAAGCGATATTTTATTTTGAGAGGATTTTGCACAAAAAAGCTTAGTTTCTGAGCTTGAGCTACTATAGTACACAACGAGGGGTCTCACTGAATCCTTTCTTCCACTGAAAGCTACTCCAGCCAACTTTCCAATTAACTGTCATTTACATATATAGTTAACTGTAATTTAACTGTCATTTAAATGTAACTTAAGAAGTTGGCGGTTTAAATGAAGAGGCTCTTCATTTGACATTTACTTTATGCACCCACCAATGGCATTTAGAAGTACCATTGGTAATTTCCCATTGCAGCCACCTTAAAGGGTTGGGCACTTTTCAAACATTGTCAGATGAAGAGACTCTTCATTGACACCTCCCTGCACCTGTAGTTATCTATTACCCTGTGGACACTCGTGGACTCCTTTGTAGACACCTATGGAGCTTACAACCATGGTGTCTTGCAGCTGATGGAAGAACGCAAGAAAAGGGTGTGGAAGAACACACTGCACTTTCTGATATTTTCTTGAGAAAGTGTAGAACACAAGAAAAGGTCAAAAATGCTCAAAACATGGGTTTCTGAGTAACTCAACAACGTTTACCTTTCCTCATAAAGCTAGTTCCTGGACAGAAACTGAGAGAATAATTTTCTGAGGTTTCCCGGGAAAAGTTCAGAAACTACCGAACCAGCCATAAGTATATTATTCATCTTATAGTTGGAAGGGTGGCCTTCCAACTCTAAGGTCAAATCCTATCCCACTCCTCCTTCTAGTAGCATCAAACTTAATACGGATGCCTCTATGGTAGACATGAAATTTGGTATGGGTGGCATTCTTAGAAATTCATATGGGAATTTTGTTGCTTGTTTCCATGGACCAACCACTGCACATGATATCACTGAAGTAGAACTTCACTCCACTACGTGAAAATTGACAAAAAAAAACGGCCCAAAACCGTTGTAAATGTCATAAACAACGATTTTGAGCCGTTGTTTATAGAGCATTGGTTTTCATAAACAACAGCTCAAAATCGTTGTTTATTTACTAGATAAACCACAATCCATGTCCGTTGCACAATAACAACTTTGTTGAGCCGTTGTTTTAACAGAAAAAGGATTTTTTTTTTTCATAAACCACAGTCTAAATCAGTGGTATATGTAAACAACATCGACGAGCCGTTGTTAATTTTCTCCAAAAGACAATGGTTATGGACCGTAGTTTGTGGATGTTGCAAAATAACAACGATATTGAGCTGTTGCTCCTAACGAGAAAATGGTTGTTATTTTTATTTCGAAACCACGGCCTAAGTCACTGGTAAATGAAAACAGCTGTGATGGGTCGTTGTTTTTATTTTTTATTTTTATTTTTTAAATGCACAACTTTCATTTTTTTTACTATAATTACAGTCATTTTACCTGTTACAAATATTGTATCAACCACATCACTCAATGAGGGAAAAAATTTATAATCCATTCAACCAAATGAACAAATAATAAGCCAAAAATAAAATTATGCCACAGCATCGTATTAATACATTCAACACCATTTGATTAAAATATTTAAAAATATTATATTAATATATTCAACAACATCCTATAAACACATTCAACAGCGCCCTATTCGAGCATGACTCGGGTTGCCAATAAACCCAATGACTTAGAATTTTAATGTCTCATTGCTTGACACCTTTGATTGAGCACATTTCAACTCGTTGTCGAGATGACTTTTCTTTTATGATTTGTCTACCCACTTCTGTCTCCTCCTGTGTGTTTTCAACTTGCGCCCAACTCTCTTACCATGAGTTTTCCTGTCATAAAAATAAACTCAGTCACATCAATAAATTTCATTATAAAATGATACTAAAAGCCTGCATGTGCATTTAAGTAAGAAAATGAAAAGTATAAGAGCAACTTGCATAAGAATTTTTATATAATTACATTAGGAGCTTAAAATTGAAAAATAAATATGTAAAGCATATAGTAATAATCCAATCAAATGAAAAAGAAAACAACTAAAAATTAGATTCAGATTATATAACTCTGCAAACTGCAAATTACTAGACACATAAGCACTAATACTGCTACAAAGTCAGAATAACTAGCTAAGTACCTTATTGCAACCTGGTACGAGATATTGTAGTAGTTTCATCTGTTTGCTGATCTTTCTCTTCTAACCTAGAAGATAATTATAGACTTGGGTTCAATGTCGATGTTCGAATCGAAGAACAAAATCAATATCACGGTAATTAGATAAATTAATTTGGTTTTTTACCCTTTCAGCGAGACTATGACTATCTGCGGCTTGACCTCTTCTTGCTAGAACATGAATGAAATCCTGTTTTGGTTGCTCTGACGGCTTTACATTATCCTTATTTTCTTTCTGGTTTAGCTTTTTGACAGAATTGACAGTTTTAGTAGCTTCTGTAGATCTGCATTTCTTTGCATTTGAATCTCCCTCTTTGGCCTACAAATTTTTGTTAAGTTACCACATTAGATCATAAATGCTCTGCTCAAGGCCTATGTTTTCAATTTTTTGACGGAATTAAACAAAACAATGAAGAAGAATACATAGACCAAATAGGCCAATTTTAGAAATCGAACTATAAACTGAAATCTTGGTTAATTTGGGAACTTTGGCATTGGGTAGGGGGCTAATCGCATGAGAAGAACCCAGTATTTGTGACTATGGAGAGATCTTATTTAAGCTACAGATGTATTAAAAAATAAAAAGAATTTGACCCTTGATGCAAATAATGTGCTATACAAACGCAAATAGAGGAGAAGATCAAAACATACTTTAGAGAAAAATGATCCATAGAGATCCGGAGCCTTATACCATCTTGTAGCAACATAATCCTGCAAAAAAAATTATTCTTCATGAGACCTACAAAAAGAGTACAATTTTTGTACCAATTGCGGGAAAAAAGAAAAAGTAGATAAAGACTAGTATATAGTTCCTATTTTTTGTTATCAATAATGCAATTATATGTTAAGAACAATATTTGGCATGACACGATATCACTAAACAATTGATAGAAAGAAATCAAGAAAACTGAATTCTCTATACAACTGAGAGTGAGAAAGCCATAGAAAACACGATGAATCATGAATCTCCCTCAATACTAGTCCAAACTCTGCAGGATCACAGACATATTATTTCTAAGGGTATTCTGATTCATTGGATGGAGGAGAACCAATCAATCAAGTCCACAGAGATTCATATACCACAATAGACAAAACAACTTCAAAAAGTGGATTTGAAAAAATTGAAAACTCTCAAGTAAATTGCATTAACCTATGAATGTAACTATTGGAGAATGTTACTCATGCAAATTCGATCCAAAATCTAACCTTTTTTGAGACCCTTTTGCATCACACATAGGTCCAAAACACAAAAAAAGGGAACGACATTGATCACAGTGATCTCTTTAAAAATGATGGAAAGAAGCTTCAAATGCACAAAATCTAATAAAAAAATGCTCATCTCTGAAAAATGAGCAAAACCATATAAAAAAATTTGACATCCAAGTTCAATAATTTGAAAAGATTAAACAATTTCATAACAAAGAAAGGCCCTCGAAGATTGCAAAGTTCAAATAGTCACACAACATGTTTTGAGGCTAACCATTGTGTTGTTCAAAGATTTACAAAATAAAATCTAACAACAAAACTATAAGAACATTTAAGACTCAAGGCTGGTCTGAATGTGGTGTACAACAATACCCCACCTAGTATATACTTTTCAAAAGAATATATCTAGATTTATAGATTTTTTAAAAAAGCCTATAATAGATTAGCATTTGGGATAGATGGTGGTTTATGCGTTTCCATAATGGTCTTTTGGAAAATAGTTGAAGTTTAACTATCAAAGGATAAGAAATCTACAAAAGAGGAGAGTAAAGAAGAAAGCAACTTTATAGGGACTAAACCCAACAAAGATCTCCTCATAAACTAGTCTTCATTGAAGATTGATGAAGAAAATATATAATTGTATCTGAACCATTGATGCTAGAGTCATCTATCAACTCAGGCTACTAATCTTTATGATGCCCATAACATCCCTACACTATAACCACTAACAGTCTTGCTTTTGTAATTTGCAACTAGACAAAAATTGAAACTTGAAGATCTACCAATTACATCTTACTTGTTTTTCTATGAAAAGTTTTGGCCACTAACATCTTCTGCCAGTTTATACTGTTGTACACTCTTATCCATGTCTCTTTTACTAGTATTATAAATTATTATTATTATAATGTTGTACACACTTATCCATGTCTCTTTTACTAGAATTATAAATTATTATTACTATTAATGAAATAATATACACTAATTGGATTGGGTGTGTCTGTGCATTCATGTTCACCTTTTAATACCTTCTGCTTTTGTAAGCCTTGCTAATAAAATTGGAACTGCAACTTGAACCTAAAAAAATAACCAAGCACATTAAAATTTCTAAGTAATTGGAACTAAAGTCTAAAATCATAATTTTCATTACCCAATAGGCAAAATTCATTACCGCATGAAAGCCTAACTCATTAAAAGTATATCACAAATAACTATAAAAGAAATTCAGATTGACCACTCAATATATAACAAACCAGAAAAGGAAAATTAGAGAAGTACCTGCAGTTCTTCAGCTAAAAATATAACAAAAGAGAAAATCTAACAAGTTTTGCACACCTTCAATACCATGATTACCCTCACCATGCCTGAAGTTCTGCAACTAAATTTCTTCAATACCATGAGATGAAAATGCCTACAACTACAATGATTAAGTGGATATTGGGGAAACTTAGGCTATGTTTATGATTGATCTTGGAGGCAAAGAGCAGCTTTCTGCTCTGGCATAGCACTTTAGTATGGAACTATAGTCTTAGATTATATCAATTACTAAAAGGTCTTAAGTCTTAGGTGTAGGCTTGGTGCATGGGTTTGATAGGCTTGCCCAACCCCAAATGATGGTGGGCGGTAGGCCTGACCTGGCTTGTTAATCACCCAACCTGAAGGAACTGTTAGTAATTTCAGTTACTCAATTAGCATCCTATAACTTTCTATTTAAGCTTGAAGCTCTTTCAAAAATTTCAAAGTATTTTTCAAAAAATTTGTAGTCTTCAACCTGAGGGATCCAACTATTATAAAGTTTGTTTCTAGTCTAGGAATAAAAACTCTTATATATTGCTCCAAGTAGCATAAAATGCATTGAACTGAACTTGAACCAGAACTAGAAGCATAGCTGGTTCAAGTCAATTTAGTTCACAATTAAGAGTGGAGAGCAGGGTACAACTTAAACAGAACCATATACAGCAGAGCAATCCTGCTAATCCTGAAATATAGCTTTAAAGTACACAAAATCTAATACCCTGAAATTATTTAGGGATTAAAATCCCTGTTGTCTGATGCTATGAATCTCACTGAACAAAATCTTGGTATTAGGTACATCATAAACTAATGATGTTATTTGATAGGTTGATCCTGAAAATTCAGCTTTAAAGCACACAAATTCAATACTATGAATCTCACTGGACAAAATTATCCGTGGATTAAATTCCTGCCGTCGATACCTTGGTTCTCAGAGCTTGATGATGAAAATTATAAAAAAATAAATGATGATGAAGAAAAGATGCAATTAATTCTAGAAAAAGCACATGAGCATACGAAAATCTGAATATTTAAGTACATATAGCTAAGGCCAACTTTACTAAGCTACTATTACACTGTCACACAAGAGTGTTAAAGAGACATGTACTTACCAACTGTAGTTTAATTGATGGTTCTAATTTGTATGGTAGTTCAATCGATGTGATTATAAAATGGTGATTATGTCATAAATTGCAATCCAAAAATTCTAAGTGTGTATACTTGGAAAATCAAAAAAAAAAAGAGTGTGTATGCTTGGATCACTTTAAAACCTTGATAGCAAATGTCCCGAGTATTACGGTTCATCTTCGCATAAAACACCATGATCATCAAAGAAGTTAAAAAAGTTCAGAATAACAGGACCATGGGAAATTGTTGAATCTTGTTAGGACTAAAGAAATGATAAATTCCAACAATTCATATTATGCTTCATTATTAGTTGCTCTAAGTAGGTTTAAGGTAAATAAGGGCCTCCGCCCACACTGCTCTATGTGCTCCGCCCCTGCACACAGGCACACTATTTGATGTTTCCGTGTGATAGTCCCATCTGATGCACATGCTGCATTTGCCATATTTTAGAGAGACATATGATTGTGATAAACTAGAAACCTCTATTTTGTCAGAAGCACTTCTTCTAAATGGTTTTCTATCACTTTTCTGTTCGCTTATTATGCATATCACTAGGAATTCGAACTATATATACTGTATGCAGTTTTAAGAAAAAATTGGAACCGAGTAGGTGACAAATATTTATGCAGTTTTAACTGAGTGCTACTAATGCTCAAAGCATACTGAGATGCTTTGTTAATTTGATTGGTCTAAGAATAATGTAATTATTGGCCATCAAATAACGGTGTTATTATTTCCTTTTTAGAAAAAAATATGGAAGAACCAGGAGAACATAAAGAATAACCTCATCGATTGCTTGGACTACAGGATAGTTTTATGAGGCAATTCAGTTGATATTATTACAGATTTCATGTGATTTATACTTGAAATGAGTTGAAAAAATCTTGTGCAGGGTTTAGTACATTTTTTACACAAATTACTAATCAATAGTCTTTTCATACTGCAATTAACCAGAAATAACCCAATTTATGCAGAGCATGGGAGACTTTTCTGATTCTTCTGGTCATTTATTTTGCTTGGGTATCCTTATTTGAATTTGGCTTCCTCTCAAAACCCGAAGGCCCTCTGTCAGTGGCAGATAACGTGGTTAATGCCTTCTTTGCCGTCGATATCGTCTTGACATTTTTTGTTGCCTACCTCAATAGAGCGACATATCTTCTTGTTGACGACCCAAAGTAAATCGCTTGGAAGTATTCAAGCTCATGGTTGGTTCTAGATGTTGCATCAACGATTCCAACAGAATTGGCTCATAAAATTTTGCCTCCAAAACTCCGATCATATGGGTTGTTCGATATGCTTCGTCTTTGGCGTCTTCAAAGAGTCAGTTCTCTCTTAGCAATGTATGCCAATCTCAATTTCCAGAGCAACGGGAGGCAATGTAGCAAGAGAGAAATGAAATTTAATAAAATAAATTTCGGGGCCAGCCCACCAAAGCGTGTTTAGCCCTGTCAATTCGTTCCCTCTGAATTAAATCCACTTCAGGGCCAGCCCACCGAAGCGTGAGGACTACTCCAGTGGGACTGCGTCGATATTATAATACATGCTTCGAGGGTAGCCCACTGAAGCTGGTTTGTAGTTCACAATACGGGCCGTGTAGACCTGTATTGTGAAACGTTTTAGTGATCTAGAAATTGACTGGTTTTTTTCATATTTAAAATCCGGTAATGTACGTTTTAGTAAAAAATGCTAAATACAATTACAACTTTCTCATATCAATTTTTAAAATCTCATAACAAAAGAAGGTGATGAGTTTGAAAAATATCCTATTGATAAAATTTAGTGATTGATCAATAATTCGTAATCACGTCAGTGTACTGGATTAAGTTTCTAAAAATTGGTTTTTAACCTTTTGCTACTCCATTTGCGAGTTTGTGGTTGTGCATCAATCAATAGTAATTCGAGGGTGCAAATTGGTTATGAGATTTAAGGCTTCCTTTGAATTTGCAGAGAGATACAATCCAAGCTGCTTTGGCTTTTGCATAAAGAAACCAACTCTCGGTCCGCTTGCAAGATTAGATGCTCTCACACTTGTGTTTGAAGGCCAGGACCGATTCTGAGGGACTGCAGCAGCAAGAGACTCTTGATGCCCTTCCAAGTTCCAAAAGCCATCTGATCCAGTATTTCTCGTTCTACTCTCTACTTGATAAGGTGTACTTGTTCCAAGGGGCTTCAAATGATTTGTTTTTCCAGCTGGTATCGCACTTTTACCACCCGCATTTCCCAATTGATGGATTCTACCACTCGAACATCGGTGACTTGTTTTCTTGAAATTTGAAGGTTTTGGATATGAAAGCTGAGCATTTTCCTCCCATAGAAGATTTTGAAACAGCATTTTTGTTTCATGTTTTCCTGTGTGTTTTTGCCTCTTTTTCGTATAATCCTCGTAAATTGAAGCCTTCTAACTCTCAAACTCGCTTTGTAGGATCTGATAGGACATAAGAATGGTACAGAACAGGCAAGTTTGAAGTGGTACTCTAAAGAAGCACTCACCATTTCTTAACTCCATAACCATCCAAGATCCACACAAAAAACCTAACCACCCAATATCCTATGATCTTTCATTTAAACTTACAAAATGATCCTTTTCTTTAAATGGGTATCTGAACACCATAAATGGGTATCAGATCCACTAACCTTCTTATGTTTGACTCCACCGGATTTAGCAGGCTTAGAAGATGGAGGAGCTACTTGAGATCAGTGCACGGAGCCGAGTCGATTCTACGGTTTTGACGAGGTGGGAAAACCGAGTAGATTCTGCATGGAGTTGAGTTGATTTCCTGCTTCTTAGAACCTCGAAGGACGATCGGATTCTGAAAATTAGAGTCTTGATTTTCTACAACTAAAACAAAAATCCTAAATCAACATAAACCCTAAAGAAATGACCAAATAAAAAAATGACCCCCTATAGAAGTTGATCCTCCGATGATCAAAAAATATTTCAGAAAATCGTTTTACTTTTGTATACCCTAATTCTGAAATTTCAAAAAATATTTCGAACGATAAAAAACATATAGAAATTTCAGAAAAAATATTTCTAATTAGGGTATACCAAAATAAAACGATTTGGGCATAACCTTTCAGAAAAAATAAAATAAAATAAAAACCCCACCTGATCGTTTCTTCAATGTTGCTTTGGCGAGCTTTACTTGTTGGCGTCAAAGAGACTGATGCATTTCTCATTAACAGATTGTAGATAGATCTCGTCTTTAATGGGCTTTAAGCTTCGGCTTATGGAGACGATGAGGATAGCATCGAATCATGCTTCCGCTTATGCAGACGAGGTGGATCGCATCGAATGAAGCTTCGGCTTATGGAGACGAGGAGGATCGCATCGAATGAAGACGAAGGAGACAAATGGGGATTTGGGCAGATGTTTCCGCGCTCAATTTCATTTAGAAATGGGTATTTGGGCGCCCATTTAGAAATGGGTATTTCGGCAGAAGAGGAGGTCACAAGTTCGAATCGGCTTGCTTATACAAAACAAGCCGTTGCAATTTAGAAACAGACACCCAATTTATTTTAGAACTTAAGGTCACATGTTCAAATCGGCTTGCTAATACAAAATCAAGCCATTGCATTTTAAAAACCGCTGTTTTGGGCAGTTGTATCAATAGATTTGTCTACAACGGCCAGAGACTATGACTTTCTTTAAGCAAGTAGTATTGTTTATTCTTCATTTTCACGTAGTGATCTTTGAATCACAGTGCCCAACTTGCACTGGATCTTAACCATCTCAATCTCCATGTTGAATCGGATTCAAGGACGGCTATTGATTGTATTCGAAATCATTGCAAAATACCTTGGAGATATCTTTACACAATAGATCACATCCACAAGCTAGCTCCATCACTTTTCACCCATATCTGGAGGGAAACTAATATGAGAGTTCACTTGGCTAAAATGGGTCTTGAAGAAGTTTTAGTTGTTTGATGGTTTGGCAGTAATTTAGTTCCTGATAGCCTTATTATCGAATGTAATCTTTTCTAGGGCACTTTAGAAAAACAACCTTGAAAAACAAACGTTTTAGCAAAACAACCCCGAACTTAAACGTTTTAAAAAAACAGTACTTTTACGGTTTTCGGAACTTCAAAAAGATGTTGAGGGTCATCCAATATTTGACCATATTTTTTAAGATGGGATTCCATGTGGCCCATGATCTCAAAATGAGTGGATTTTTTTCTAATCACATGCCACGTGGTGGCACGTTGTCTCGATACTTAGTACAATGTTCAAACACTGAATCACTAGAGCATAGACCTCAACCACGATCATGTCAACTTTTTGGATTTTCTACCATGTAGAATTAAAATAAGACCGCTTGATGGTGGACTCCCAATCTCAAGATTCATTGGGGAAAAGATTGCGGTGAAAAACAATCTCCATCGTCCAATCTGAAGGAGTCAAGCGTTAGTTCTCTAGCAGTCAAAGAGTGAACATTCACAATAACAAGGAATCGAACCTCCGGCACCGTCCTTCAATGAATTCATGACGGCTCTCATGACTCATGAACTTCACCTCGGACTGATCCGCATTCCGCCCTTGTTGTTCACAACAACAATCAAAGCAATAATCCATATCGCAACAACTACAAGAAAGGATTAGGCTTCCGACCCTATTATTTTCAAAATCGCCAAAGAAGTAACAATTTGAATCAAGATGGTAATGTGCATAAACAGTCAAACACTAATCCAAAGAACCTCTCTAAATCAAATCGGACTGAGTTCAAAAATGAAACTCGTAGATCGCTGCCGCAATGTCAGCTTTGTGGTAAGTATGGTCATGAAGTCATTGCATGTTAGCACAGGTTTGATCATGCATTCAAAACCCCATAACCTACACAAGGTCTTGCTGCTCTTACTCTTGATGATTCGCATGACCCCGAATGGTACACTGATACCGGGGCCACCAGTCATATGACGGCCGATGAAGGTATTTTCACTAAACTTGTTCCTTATAAAGGTCAAAATAAAGTTTATGTTGGTGTATGGGTTTAAAGATCTCCAATGTTCGTACTATTTTTTTACCCATAAAATCAGGATTTTTAAAGCTTGATAATGTTTTGCAAGTTCCTACTCTTAAGAAGAATCTTCTTTCTGTGAGTAAGTTTACCACTGATAACTCGGGCATCTCAAATTTTCAATCGTAATTAAGCACTTGCACATCGCTCAGTACCGCATCTGCAGATATATGGCACAATCGTTTGGGGCATGCTCAAATAAAAACTCTAAAGTTTTTAGATACCCATGCAGCTCTTAGAGTTTCTAGTTTGAATAAAACCACTGATGTTTGCAGTAATTGTCAAATGGGTCAAAGTTGTCATCTCTCTTTTTCTAATTCCAATAATAGATCTTCATTTCCTTTATTTAAAATTCATTGTGATATTTGGGGACCAGCACCTGTGTTATCTACACAAAATTTTTGATATTATGTTATCTTTGTAGATGATCATTCTCGGTATACTTGGTTGTATCCGTTACGAAGAAAATCAGATTTTTTCAACACTTTTACTACCTTTCAGGCCATGGTAAAAAATTTGTTTGATCATAAGATTAAAATTTTTCAAAGCGATGGTGGGAGAGAGTTTATCTCCACTGAATTTTTGAATCATCTTGAAACACATGGGATTCATAGACAATCCTCTTGTTCACATACTCCGCAACAAAATTGAATTGCAGAGAGGAAACATAGGCATATTGTAGAAGTTGGCCTTACATTTATGCTACAGAGTGGCATTCCCAAGTGTCTTTGGACTGAAGCTTTTGCAACTGCTGTATATGTCATAAATCGGCTTCCAACCCCGAATCTTGAAATGAAGTCTTCATATTTTCTTTTGCATCACAAGCAGCCTAATTATTCTATATTACGAACTTTTGGATGCTTATGTTTTCCATATCTCAAAAATTATACGGAGAATAAGTTTAGTCTCAAATCGTGCTCATGTGTTTTTCTCGAATATAGTCCTCACCATAAAGGGTATCGCTGTTTGTATTTTCCCACCGGTCGTGTTTACATTTCATAGCATGTTGTGTTTAATGAGTGCAAATTCTCCTTTATTACTAATATCAATTCAATTCCTCCTCTACAGGGGGAGCTCACTACATATAATGATGTCTCCAATTGGGAAAAAGAGACTCCATCAATGTCTTATGCTGGGCTAGTTCAACAAGTTGCTTCCCAATCAAGTGCTCCTGCCTCGTCAAGTCACACAGAAGTTGCAACTCATTTTGACCAAGTCACCCCTGGGGTGGCTGTTATATATGAGCACCAAATGGGTCCAAATTCAGAAATTTTCAATGTTGGAGATGTTGCTATGCATGAACCGATTACTCATGAAATTATAAATGAAGAATCATCAGGGCACAAATTTGTACATCCTCAAGAGCACAATGATCATATTATGATCTCTCGTCAAAAAGGTGGCACCATCTCGCGGCCAAATTATCATAAAATACATATGGGTCTCATTGCTTATGACACTAATGCCAAGTCTCGCTCTACTCGCAGGGCACTCAAACTTCCCCATTGGAAGGCAGCTATGGAAGCTGAATTAGATGCTTTCAATCGAAATTGTAATGGGAGCTTGGTCCACGACCCACTCGTACTAATATAGTTGGGTCTAAATGGGTTTTGCAAAACTAAACTCAAAGTCAATGGATCGATTGATCGTTTTAAGGCACGACTTGTTGCTCATGGTTTTACTCAAATTGAGGGAGTAGATTTCGATGAAACTTTTAGTCCCGTCCTCAAACCACAAACTATTAAGCTCCTTCTTTCCATTGCAACTAGTCAAAATTGGCAAATCAAGCAACTTGATGTCAATAATGCCTTCTTACACGGTACACTTAAAGAGGAAGTGTTCATATAGCAACCACCCGGATTCATGGATCTTATGCATCCACATCACGTTTGCAAGCTCAAAAAAGCTCTCTACGGCCTCAAACAAGCTCCAAGAGTTTGGTTCACACGTTTACACACTTATATGCTTCACTTGGGCTTTCGTGATAGTCAAGCTTATTCATCTATGTTTATTTATCACTCAGGAAAGGGCACTGTTATTATATTTGTTTATGTCGACGATATAATCGTCACAGGGAGTCATGATTCTCTTCTCACCAAGTTTATCACTTTGCTAGGGAAGGAGTTCGCTCTTAAAGATCTCGGTCAGCTTCATTATTTTTTGGAAATTGAGATCTCACATACTCCAGAAGGATTGTCAATCACTCAAACTAAATATACTCATGATATTCTTCATCATGCCCAAATGGACGAATGTAATGCTATCTCCACCCCTATTGCACAGAAACATAACAGTCATCACTCTTCTTCTCCATTAACCGATCCTGTTGTTTACCGTCAGCTTGTTGGGTCCTTACAATATTTAACTTTAACTAGGCCCAATCTATCTTATGTCGTTAATTTGGCATGCCAATTTATGCAATCTCCTACTGAGGCCCAATTTCAATTGGTCAAAAGGATACTTCAGTATATTCAAGGTACTTTACATCATGGGCTCAAGATTCACAAAAACTCCTCTTATCATCTTTATGCTTTCTCTGATATGGATTGGGCTAGCTGCCCCATTACTCGTCGCTCTACTACGGGTTTTTGTGTTTTTCTTAGCGCTAACTTAATCTCTTGACAATCTAAGAAGCAACCTACAGTGGTTCGTTCAAGTGTTGAAGCAGAGTATCGTGCAATGGCCTCTGCCACCGTTGAACTTGTTTGGCTAACGTACCTTCTCAATGATTTGAGAATCATCCTCCCGTCAGCTCTTGAGTTATTATGTGACAACCTTAGTGCCACTTATATAAGTGACAACCCGATTTTTCATGCACGAACTAAACATATCGAGATAGATTATCACTTCATTCGTGAGAAGATCACTCTTGGACTACTCAAGACTCGGTTTGTGACTTCCAAAAATCAGCTTGCCGATTTTTTAACAAAGCCATTAGCTCGCGATCAATTCCATCATATCACAGTCAATCTTGGACTCCAACTTTTGTCGTCAATAGCTTGAGGGGGAGTATTGGAGTTAATTACCATGTGGTAACAAAGCAAAACTGCAGAAATTTCACACACCATAAATATCTCAACAATAGTATCTTCGGTCAACAAAAATCTCTCCATATATAACCGGTCAGCTTGTTTCTCCCAAGAAGATATTCTCAAGTGACACTTGGCAGCAATTTCTCTAAAGTGTATTCCTAAAAATATGTAACAAATTGATTTGTTTTGCTCTATAAGAGAGTTCTCCGATGTATCTTGTAACAGTTGAGAAAATAGTGAAAATCGAGTGGCAATTAGATATTGCACTCGTGATCTCGTGGACGTAGGTTAATACCGAGCCACGTTAAAATTCTTGTCCTCTTTTTTCTTTAATAAGAAGGCTTCATCCTAACTAGGGATCCAAGTATGGAGCAGAACCCAAAACTGATAGAAAAACTGGATTGAAAATGATTTCCAATCGTTTCAGTGCCGATTCTAGGTGACAAAAACCAAAAGCCGATTGGATAGATTTAATCGATAGGGTCCAAAGTCCCACTTATAATGTCATCTCAAAGAGTTGTACCGTAGCACGTGCGTTAAAAAAATGAGGCTTGGTAGCCATGCCACATGGAACACCATCTAAGCCGTATGATTTGATGGTCATGATGTAAAGATCTTTGATGCAAAAAAATTGGCACGAAATGCTATATCTCTATCATCTGATTCAGCACAGAACTCGTATTTTGTGTCAAAAGATCTTTACGTCATGTCATTCAAATTAAATGGCTTAAATGGAGTTCCATGTGGCATAGGTCTCAAAAATACCAAGTCATTCCTTTTAACTCATCATTACCATTAATTTTATAGCATGTGAGGAAATTCGATCAAATTTGTTATGCCTCAACTCATCAGTAATGGGCCTAAGAACTTGAGATCTACAGTCTCCATAGCCCTTTAAGGAATCACTTGTTTACACTAGTTTTAATTACATAAATTATAATCCCATGGTAGAGAGGCTCAGGTTTTGGTTGTTGTAGAAGCCACGAGTGTTACAAATTTGTCATGTTATACACAACATTGGCCTCGTTTCCTTATTGATGCAAATGAGATGGCTCGCGCAAGCCTTTCATTGTGTAACAACTCGGCCATAAATTGGTACATCCACCAGTTCCAAGTGCAAGATGGCTCGTGCAAAATTTCGTTAAGGTCGGATGCATAGAAACTCCAATAGCTAATGGCTAGTGTGCCATTATTTTAATTTATTTTACACCACTTGTTCTTTTCGATATAATCTGAAAAAGTGATTTTTATAAGCAAATATTACATTGAAAAGAACACACATTTTACACCATTAGATTACATGCAAAGCTTATTTTGCAGGTATTCCAGTCAGCAAAAAAACACAAGTAATATGTGTTTTGCGGGAAACTTATTACGCCCAAACAAACGTACCCTAAGTTTAAATTAGATTCTCAAAAAAAAAAAAAAAAAAAAAGTTTAAATTAGATTAAAGGGAAATTTTCTAAAATGTCCCCTCTTTAAAGTAACTTTTCTAAATCCTCCCAATATATTTATAAATTTCAAATATGCCCCTAGACTAAAAACTTAGTTTTCTAAATGCCCGTGTAACTATAATGCCTTGTTTGACAAAACTCATGGAAATGTTTTCTTTTTTTTCCTTTACACGGGCTTGTAAATAAAAGAACTCATGGGAAGTTTTATTTTTTAATTTTACTATAATTTGATTATTATTTTTTCAGCTGTTTGGCTACATTGTATAAAATTATTTTCTTAAAGCACCCTTTTTCACACCATATGAACATGTAATCTCACCCCATCTCATCGGGCCAAAATGCATTAATCGCTTTAAATTAGAACATGAATTTTTTTTTGTCCCAACATTTTATAAGATGGGTCTTAAGATCATGGGCATACACTTAGATAATTTTTTATTTCGCGTGATACAAATCCCAAACAGTAACTCTAAACTCTGTGAGACATACAAATCACGAGTCATTTTTTGGAATGGGTGCCACATGAAGTAAAAAAACCGATATACCCATGATCTCAAGATGCATCATTTGAAAGATTGGAATAAAAAACAATCTCCTTTATCAGATTCAAAGCAGTCAATGCATATTGGCCGGAGGAGTTGGGGCGAGGTTACAATTTTACAGTGCAAATAAATAGTACGATTATAAGGTAAGGTTGCATCTAAACCGTCTGATATAAAGGCCATTATCTACATATCTACGACGCAAAAGAGTAGTGCAAAACTCAATTTCTATCATATGATTCAATATAATCAACTGTTGAATCGGATAATGGCTTTGGAGTGCATTGAGTCATATAATAAGGATTATGCTTAGTGTCATTCTTTTCACTTATGATCTTTAGATCATGGCCTTCAAATTAACTGGCTTAGATGTTCGGGTTACATTTATTGGCGTCGTTGTTTATGGGTACCTCTGTTCGCGTCCATGCATTTTCTGAAAGCACCCACATCCCAGACCCCTTGAAGACTATTGATTGCTTTGGATCAGATGAGGGTGATTGTTTTCACCCCGATCGAACGGTCAATTTGTGATTCCATGTGTCCCCAGTCCCTAAAATATGGTACTAAAGTCACGTTTGAGAATGATGTATGACATATGATTGAAGAGTCATATTTTGGATATCGGTGATACAGGAAATCAAAATTTGATCATCAGATTGATGCACCATGAACCCAAGATCCATTTTGTGAAAGATATTTGTTAAAATAGATCTCCATCATCTGATCCAAAGAAATCAACGTTTTTTTCAGGGGTTTAGGATGTAGGCGCTTTCAAAGAACGTGTGGCCGTGAAGAAAGAGGTATTGACATGTGTGTCACATCAACAAAAAAATTGAACATTTGATGATAAGCTCATGGCCTCAAGATCCATTATATGAAAAATTATGGTGAAAAAAAAACTTTTATCGGTTGATCCAAAGCAATCAAATGATTTTAAGCATGAAATATCTAAGTTGAGAAGAACAAATTTCAGGTTGCAAGGGTGGCCACCAAAATTCCTCTAAGCTTTTAACCCATGTCGTGGGTGGAAAACAGTTTCAACCAAAGTTTGGCTGAAATTTTTATGTGAGTTTTTTTTTAAAAAAAAACTCTAGTTTGTGGGTCCTACTATATTGCCCAACACTTGCAAATTGTATTTTTGTTGGAAATTTTAAATTTCCAGCTATTTTTTGCAAGAACTCGTGTTAACAAACAAGGCATAAATGTCCACTTTAATACTAAAATTACCCATAAAAGGGGAAGATTCTAAAAAATGGGTTGGTCCATTGGGTCAATTAGCTAGTAAAAAACTAAAAATTACACTTAAAAAAGTAAGAAGTCATGTTTTTTTCATGCAAAAAAAAATTGAAAATAAAATACTAAAAATTCAATAAAAATCCAAAAATTTTGAAAACTTTGAAAAAAAATAAAAAAAATTTAATCTTAAGAAAAAATAGTAAAAATTACATTTAAAATGTAAATATTAAAGTGGATATTTATGGTTGATGGACATTTAGATAACTAAGTTTTAAGTAAAATGCAACCCGCCCAATGAAGATAAGCGGTTTTGAGAGACGGTGTGGGGAAAAAACAATTTATGGTCGGGGGTGGGAAGAGGGGATTTAATCCCTTTCCATTTACTTTGCTTTATGCTTTCAATAAATCAATCATTTGGGGGTTATCTTTTGCTTGGAGGCTTATGTGTTCCATTATTCTCTCCTTATTTTTTCTTATTTTAGGGTTAAAATATGGGAGTTTTATTCTCTTCTTGGTAAGAGTCTTCTTCTTCGAAGAGATTGCCTCTATGAAAAGTTTTTTTCAGTCCATACTTATTTCTGAAATAGTTTTTGTCACGGATTTTATTAGCGTATTGGTGGCTTTGTTGTTGTGCGGATACATGCACTATATCTACGCCATGAGATATTGTTTAAAAGCCTCGGTTGAAGCGATGTGTAAAGTTTTTGGTCGGTTGTTGCCCCCGTTTCCAACGTGGTGGGAGTTTTTATGGATCGTGAATTTGTCAATGATGGTGGTGTCTTTTCGTGTCGATCTTCGGTGTCAATTACCGATGGATGTTTAGAATGGCGGTGGATTATCAAATTTTTACCTTCCTCTGAAGGTTCCTGAATTCTGTGTCGTTGTTAGATGAATCTTGGATGTCATTCAATTTATTCTAATGTTAGTGATTGTAACTACCACTCATTGAATTGTAGCCCTTTACTCTGTAACCATTCATTTGGGTTACTTATTTTCCTGTTTGTAATCGTTTTCAATTTCTAATAAAAATGATAAAAGTTTTTAACTTAAAAAATAATAATAATAATAATAATAATAAATAAAAACAAATAAAATAAGAAAAAGGGAAGATAACTAAGTTTTAAGTGCAAGGGCTTATTAGATATTAAATAAAACAAAAGGAGGATTTACAAAAGTACCTTTAAAGTGGGGGAGGTTGTAGAAATCTTGCCTAGCTTAAACCCAAAGATTTCCGCCATCTGATCAAGCGTCCACAACAGCCAAATTAATCGGCTGGCAGTGGTCAGGTTAATCTCCGGACGCCACGGTCAAATACTTTTAAGTGTCAAATCAAAGATCTCATTGACTTTAGCGTATCTGTGCAATTCTTCAGGTTTTGATAAATTTGAGGTTCTAACTTTAGGAGTGACAAAGATATTATTATGGTTACATAAATTAGTGAAATTGCATTTCTACCATTAATATTTCAGTTATCAATTTCAAACTTGCATCTCTACCATAAAATTTGATTTCACGGATTTCAAAGTTTAATAAACATATTCATAAATGATAAATGGCTCATCCTAGAGAGCCGTGAAAATTATTTTCCACGAAAATCGTTGGACTGTCGGAGCTCACCAACTTTTAGATACGGTGTAATACTGTCAGTAAACAGGTTCCCAAATGATTATCTCTAACTTATGATGCCTATGCAACAGAGTTATTTCTTGTTTAACAAGCAATCAGAATCCCACGCCACGAAAACTTGACGCGTGTGAAATAAACCATCGTCTTAGAGTCCGGCCTTCAAATCCCATCCGTGGATTCCGTACATGAAAGCGTTCAGTCATACCTGCATAGACTGACTCTTGGAGCAATCCAAACCATCCAAGTCAAAATCTCAGATCACGAGGCGCATCATCACCGTTCCAGGTTCCACATCAATTTGCCGTGCGGATTCCACAAAGTGGCGATGGCGACGTGGATTCTAATTAAAAATGTCTCGTCCGATGGAGGAAGTTCGATACGAGATCTCCTCCTCAAATTGCGTTCTGCCACTTGCATTAGAAAAAATAGTCTAAAGATATGCTACATTTTTATAGCATTATTAGTTTCTTCGCCCTACGGTAGCTAAGGTGACCATGGTACCGAGTTCCGACAATGTAGCGAAAGAAAGACAGCTCTGACCGTCAAGAAAAGAAAAGAAAATAAATATATAAAGAAATGACGAAGGACTCATGTTCGGTCTGCACTGGGTGCTCCATGTACGCTGGGTCCTAAAAATTGCCCGTCTACTGTGTTACGGGCAATTTTTTCAAAAAACGAAAGGGGCTTTATATGGAATGATTTATGAAAAGGGTACCATTATTTGCATCTAGATATTCTTATCAACAATCGGCTTGAATGCCTCGTAGTAGATGATAAATATCCTTTTTTGTCCCAATCTTCTACAAATAGTCCCTTTAAACAGGCCACACCTATTAGACAATTAAATGTTGATTTCACGGGGCACATATCTCTAAGAACAATTGTGATCACAGTCAAGATTTTAAAATCAGTATCAGTTTGCTTAAGATTGATACAACTCGTACGATACCGATATGTATCGGCCTATTTTTAAAAAAATATTAAATTAAATGAAAAACTCTACGTCTCAGTTGAAACTGAGACATATCCGCTGATACTTGATATGTATCGGATACCCGAGTTCGGATATCGATACATATCAGTTTGCTGAAAAATTGATATATATCGGTATTGGCCGATTTTTTATACCTTGATCATAGTGTAACAGAAGGGGTTCTTGAGTCTCTTTTAGGGATGTGTGTCACAGTTGAAAGATGCACCATGATTGTTTGGAATATTGTGTAGAAAAATTGTTTTCAATACTTTATTCAGAGCTATCAACATTTATACACTATTAAAAACAATGGTTGCCTATGCAGAATAACCCATTAATTGCCAATAGCGAAACCATTCCAAAGGAATAAAGGTGTTTTAATAATGGGATAATAGCTCATGACCAATCATTTAAATACCATTGTGGTGTCTAAATGATCTTAGATCATTAAAGTTAGACTTTAATTTCACGCTATTGAAGTATGATTTTCATTATGCTATGTGGTCAATAATCAATTGAAAATGTTCAAGTGGCAATCTTTAATTAGAACATCTCTCCCTCCAAAGAAACATGTCTATAAGTAGATAAAAATGATCCAATTCATTAACTTTAATATCAGTCATTAAAACTCAAAATAACAGCTGATATTAAGTTTACAAATCTGATAATTTAAATCTCCCTAATACACTATTTTTGAGCTTATTCTATATTAATCTATGATCTATAACTTTAACGGTACAGATCACCTACATCTTAAATTATTAATAGTGTAAGATCATTTCAACAGAATTTTGATGTTTAAATGAAGGTTAGGAGAGTTTGGCCCTTGCACATCAGGGGACGAGTTATAACGTTGTCTCTATTGGTGTTATTGCTAAATTACCCTATTTAAAGAAGAAAGTTATTCGGTGTGGATACAGGTGTGCGGTTCATGGTTCACGCATCATTTCTATTGTACATATCAATTTAAAATCATTCTCATCGGCAGCACTTTTTTCAGCTTTTAGCCGTCTATTTACAAGCTCTTGATCAGATGGTATAGATTGCGCAGCCACTTAATCATTCGTCTGAATTATTCCGACACGATTACCGTGGGTCCAATGTATCGTTGATTTTTTTAGTGAATAGTGCGTAGTCTTTCTGCCAACCTTAGGGAAGCACGTTTATATGTTTTATATTTTCAAATCAGACAAAGGTCAAAGTGTGTACTTTCACTGAGCTCTCTGCTATATTCCATTATCTGATACCGTAAGATCGGCATCCATATGAAAAGACTTTACGCCGCTAAATCCTTTGAAGCGCTCGACTTTCATCAACTTTTAGGGTACTGATATCGATAGAAGTCACCGTGAAAAGCAACCTGTTTGTACAAAAATTTTATAAGTTATGCTCTCTTAAAAAGTGCTATTTTTCCTATTTCTAATGAGCAGTTTTTCTTTTATTTTCTTGAAATTATTTTCTTTCTATATTTTTTTACAATAACAAAGAGAGCCCCTCCTGCTATTCTTTTCTACTAAAGCCTTATTTAATAGCAATGAAACTCCAAAGAAAAAATGAAATCAATTTCTTAGTTGAATTCTTAAGAAATAATTTCCTCTAAAATAGATTTTTCACTGTTTGATTAGTGTGTTTGACAAATGAATTTCATTAGAAATTAATTTATCTTGTTTGATTAGTATCTTTGAAAATGAATTTTTAAGTTTTGATCATTTATTATTAAAGTCATAATTAAAGTTAAATATTAACCAATAATTTTTTTAATGATATTCTATTACATTACAAATTAATACCATCGTAATCTCTATTTATTACTAAGTTACACATGTCAGAGTTTGAAAAGTCAAACTCTAATAAAAAGTCAAATTTTGATCAAACTTAAAATTTTGATAAAAAAAATATGTAAAGCTAAATAACAAAGTTGTAAATACTAGTATCTAATGTAAGTTTATAGGTTGAAATAAAATTAAATTTTTATAAAAGTCAAATTTTGACCAAAATTTTAACTTTGATCAAAAATTTATTTTGCAATGTACCAAGTTATAAAAGTCTAACTGTAAATTAATATAATAATATTCATATATATCTTTAGGTTACATTAGTTAAAATTTGATCAAATATCCACTTTTAATAAAAGTCAAACTTTAATCAAATATAAAATTTTGATTAATAAAATTTTTTAAGACTAAAGTACAAAATTATATGGAAAATGCTAATATGTACTATATATTGAAACAAAATTAAAATTTTAAACTTGTAAGAAAATTCAATTTTTTTAAAAAGTCAAACTTTGACTAATTTTTTTAACTTTGACTAATAAAAAATTCAACAATCTACCGTTAACCTACAAATTAACATAACAGCATTCGTATCCATCATTAGGTTACAATAGTAAAAACTTTTACTAATAATCAACTTTTAAAAAAGTCAAACTTTGACTAAATGTAAAAAAAAAGTAAAATAAAATTTAGTAATGTACTAGAAAGTAATAAATTAAAAAAATGATAATCTCATTGGAGATACAAAAGTTCAAAAAATTTAAATTGCGTTAAAAAGTCAAAGTTTTACCAAATATCAAACGTTGACTGATTAAAATTTACATTACTAAAATATAAATAACAATAATAATAATCATTATCTACTGTCAAGATACACTTCTCAACTTTTGACTAAAAGTCAATATTTAAATAAAAGCCAAACTTAGACTAAAAGTCAAACTTTGACCAATAAAAATGAGGCAATGTATTTTCAAATTATAAATTAAAATAGTGATAAATATTTTTAATTATAATATTTCACAAATAAAAATTTATAATATTTTATGAAAAATCAAACTTTGACCAAAAGTCAAACTTTGATCCAAAAAAAATTGTACTGATACAATATAAATTTATGTAGTAGTAGACTCTATCTATAAGAAGGTTTCAAGTTTGAAAAAAAATAAAATTTATGTAAAAGTCAAAGTTTGACTAAAGGTTAAACTATTGACAAATAAATTTGAGAATCTAGTATCAAATTATACATCAATACGGCAGTATCCTTTTTTCGTCATCAAATTATTAGAGTCTAAGTTTAATAAAAAATAAATTTTAATTAAAAGTCAAAGTTTGACCTTAAGTCAACATTTGACCCCTAAAAATTTGATAATATATCACTAACTTACAACTTATTATCATGTTTCAGTAGTCAAAGTTTGATCAAAAGTCAAAACTCTATATAGCTTATAAATTCAATTAAAGTTTGATTAAAATTCAAACTTTGACCAAAGTCAAATATTAGCTGAAAAGAGTATGATCTAGATAATATGGTGGTCATAGTGATCATGCTGGTATGATGATCATAAAAATTGAAGTTACTTTTTAATAGTCAAAAAATAATTTTTTTTGCTTTTAAGTTTTTTACAAGTAACTTTAGATTTGCAAGGACAAAAACTTATTATTTTGTTAATAAGAAACTCAATTTCAGCCACTTAAAAGGTTGAAATGATTTCCTCCTAAAATAATTTGGTGTATGAAAATTCAATTTTCATACGGGACGACTTAATTTCATTTTCATCTCCTTAAATAACTATCAAATAACAACAATTGGAAACTAAATTTCATTTCCACTATGAAATTATATTTTCAAGTTATCAAGCAAGGCTTAAGTAAAAGCAGTTCACGACTCATTCTTGTGTTTCTTCAATGATTTTCTTAATAATGGGGCTGAGCTTAGAAGCACGAAGATGAGGATTTTTCTGTTGATCAATTGGCCCACTTCAAATTATGTGGTGGAGCGAGATTAGCAATAGGGCTCAAGACTAAAAGCTTATGTTTGAACTTCTCTGTTGTTCATGTTCAAATGGTAAGGATGACTTGTTAGCCAAGTAAGGTGCAAATTCTCGGAAAAAATTGAAAGTCATGTTCGAGCATTTCCCCAATTATTTCAGAAAAGCTTAGATTCTTGATAATTCTGTTTTTTACAGATTTCTGGTAAACTTAGATTCCTAACTTTTCTCAAGTGTGTTCTTTTAGGCCTTAGAAAAATTCTGATTTCTGACATTTCACAGAAACAAAGGATTTCCTGTATTCTTTTAATTAATCTATAAAAACACAGAATCGATCTACTTTAGGGACATCGTATGACTGTAAGAATGACCGTAGTGCATCCAATACCATACCGTATATATTGAAGGTCATTTTTGGCCGATAAACAATCTATGAGCAATTGAGCAATTCCGTCGATGCAATTGTAAAAAATTGATTTGTACAGCTATAGTACTCGAATGTCAATAGTGCCTATACACCCTACGTTACACTTTACAAAAAACGTGAAACAGGAATTTCGATAACAGATGGATAAACTAATACGAGAGATACACTAGTGAAAGCATAGTGAACGATAGGGGTCTCAAAGGTTAGGCTTAATCCCGGCTCTACCCATAATGGGTTTGTTATAGTCTAAGGTCGGTAAGGTCGACATATGCATGGGTCGACTTGATATGGCCCGAATAGAAGTTGAGCCGCGTATGGGTTAGTTGTGATAACCCAACTCGTTCAGCACAAAGCCCGCCCTCACCCACTTATTTTGTTACCCAAAATTGGCCCTCCCTATACCCGATATTTTCTTCTTAAAGTTATTTAGAATGAACAAAATTTGACAGACACGTGGCGTCACCCCTCACCCAATCCCTTCCAAGCACCACATCCCCTCCCTATAAATGGAAGGCCCAAGCCTCCTTGTTCCCCACTCCTCTCTCTCCTCTTTCTCTCTCTTCTCTTCTCTCTCTACATGGGAATCCCACCCATCTACCTGCAACTCCTTATTCATCTTTTTCTTCACTCTCCATCTCCATTTATATGCACAAGTAACACCACACTCTCTATCTCTCATTTTCTTCTTTGTTCAATGTCCTTTTCTCTCTTTCTTTATTTTAGAAGCTCCATGGCAGCCATTAATGGTTGCCTTGAGCTCACTGTGTTAAAGGGCTGAACACCCTCTCAACCTGCAGAGAGAGAAGGGGATCTAGAGAGAGAGAGGAAGAGAGAGAGAAAGAGATATCACTTCTTGTTGGTTTCTTCTTCTTCCTCCAATCGGTGAATCAAAGGAGCAAAAATTCAAAAAAGCTAGAAAGAGAAAGAGAGATAGAGGAGTTGCTATAGAGAGAGAGAAAGAGAGGAGCTCACCAGAGGTTATTGCTCAGTTTCCGAGCATTCTCGAGCAAATAACTTGGAAACCGAAAGTGCATCAAAACTTAGCTTTCGTCAGAATCTGCGTGGGACCCATTGCGGTAGCCGAACATAGGAAACCCTCTGAAAAGCTTAGGAATGGCCACTTTCTGAGCTGAAGTCAGTTTTCGAGCGAAAACGGAGTATTCGAACATGGCCAAAGTGTTAGTTACTTTTGAGAATGTATATCCGTAAAAGTTGACTTTTGACATTTCACTGATTTACTATTCAACAATATATGCGTTCATTCCCAAGGTTGTCGGAGGGTTAACAGTCCAATGAGGCTCCTTATTACCGTAGTGAGCAAGTTAGGATTCGAAATAGGGCAATGGCCAGGTCCTACTAGGTAGAATCGGATGTTCAGTCCTACCCCATCCCCTGCCCTTGGAAATAAGAGAAGCTTGACTTTCTTGGTTTTTGCTATTTATAGCATGACATATAGTCAAGATTCTCCTATTTTCAAGGGCAACGGATGGGGTAGGACTGGACATCCGATTCTACCTCGTAGGACCTTACCATTGCCCTTCGAAATAAATCGGCTTTTGAAAGAATTTGGGAAACTTCTTGAAATTCCCAAATAATTCTTAAAATTTAAGTTTTTTTGAAAAAGTTGTGATTGATTTTAACATTATTCATTTTTTCAAAAAATCGTGAATTATTCGCAATTTTTATAAAACTTTAGAGATTTTGGCCACTATATCACTTTTTAGAGAAAAAAAACTACTCAAAAAGGCAAAAAAATTGAGTATGGCTTAAAAAGAAAAAAATCTATTTTTTCACTTCTTTGATCAGCCCCTGGACATATGGCAATGCCCCAAAAATTTGATGCACTGATTCTATTAAACTTTGACCACATTTTTTTTTAAGTGGATATATATTGGCTTGTGCCCAAATTTTTGTGTGGCACGTGACCGATCTTATCAACGTTGCCGAGTCAACCAATCCTTGTAATGAATGCCACATGATGGCCAGCTGGCAATGGCTAATGAGATTTCTGTACAACTAGGTGCATTGTTCCGGGCCTAAAATTTAAATCACCCTTCTTTAGAACAAGGGAGCCATTACTTGCACACGCTTTTTAAGTGATTGCACTGGATTGTACCAAATTTAAAAGAAAGACTTGGCGTCCTCTATTGTGTGAAAACATCATCTAAGCCTTGTGATTTGAATGTCATGATTTAAAGATATCAAATGCAAAAGATTAGAATAAAATATCATTTTCATCATTTGATTAAATAGAGTCAAAGGCTATTATATAATTCAACAGTTGACTACAAGGATCAAAATTTTGGTTTTCGTTTCGGTTTCGGAGGGGACCGAAACCGAAATTTTGGACCGAAATTTCGGTCCAAATTATCGTTTCGGTGAGGCCTAAAACCAATAATTTGACCCGAAATTTTGATCCTTGGTTGACTATAATAGATCATGTGACAAGTATAGTGTTTTGCCCAAGGTATCAAATCGGGTATCGGTTTGCCCAAGGCCGATACAAATCGGCCGATACCGATACGTATTGGCCAATTTCTTTAAAAAATAAAATAAAAATGAAAACTCGATTGAAACCGAGACGTATCGGTGATACCGATACGAGACGGATGCCGATACAGGACTGATACGTATCGATTTGGCAGAAAATCGATACATATCGCCGATACGTATTGGTATCAGTTGATATTTGATACCTTAGTTTTACCTCAATTTTATGTGCCAGATATCTATTGATCATGAACGTCAAATTAATCCGCCCATATTGTATTTTTATATATTATATGTTTATATATTATATGTCACTAAAATATTAAATCTTTCTTTAAATTTGGTGCAATCACTTAAAACGTGTGCAAGTAATGGCTCCCTTAGAACAAAAAAGGCTAGAAAATCGGGTGGTTACAAATCTGCTAGTTCAAACTTCAAAGCCGAAAAAGACACCAATAGAGGGGGATGAAATGACGTTTAAAAGTCGTTTTAAGATAATATCTTAAACCGTTGATCCAAAAGGCCGACGCGTACGCGCTGTCCAAAACTGCAACACCCCAGCGTATATTAAATTCAAAGCACCTTTCTATTTTATCTTTCCACGGAATATCTGTTCTCGGAAAATAGGAAATACTGCCAATTCAAGAAGATAATGACCAAATGGTGCCTTAATAAGGGAAGATATAATGAATCGCGGGACTTGCGTAAGGAACTCAGAGTGCAGCCCGAGCTCTACACTAGGTCCAGCTGGCACCTCGTGGTAGCCATCACAAGGATTAGATGCTACAGTAACTTAGGCAACATCGATGAAGACCATGAGATATTGAGTAAAGAAAACTTACAAAGGATTTATCCACCGACGACAGTGTGGTGGAAAGTAAAAAATTTCAATGCAACAAGTTGAAGAGGCGTCTGTCAAACTTTAACATGTGATTTGTAGAGATAAAAAGGCAAAAGTTATTATTTTTTTTCAATCACTATGCTCCAAAATGGGTATTATTCTAAAGATCATCTAGCGTTTTTTTTCAGTTGCATCCGATTGCATTCTCCCACCATCCACATATAATAAAGGCAAATTTTCCAAATCAACCATAAAATCGACTGTATAGACAGTTGAAAACGGCGGTCTAGACAGTCATTTTATTTATTATTATTTTTGGTTAAAGATGCAATATCGCCTATTTTCATGTCAATATTTGGCATTATCGATCTTTATATTGTAGCCTTCAAATCAGACGATATAGATGTTACTTCACATTGCGTAAATATTTAAATTATGTAGAATGATAAAAATGTTAGAAGGGGTATTTGAGACTTTTCCTGTTAGCTGGAACTGGCTCGACTTAAAGCTGGTCGGTTATGGAAAAGGTGAAACTATAAGGTCTCTGACGAAAAAGGTGACTCTGACAGGGTCGATTTGAAAAATTTCCCTATAATAAAAGATATAATAAGGCTAGTGGGAACTCCGTAGGGGTGTATTCGGTTCGATTTTGTTGGTTTTGCATCAAAATTACAAACTAAATCGGTTCTAATTAGTATCTAAATGTTCAAACCAAATCAAATTATCTAACTGTTGAACCAAACCAACTCTATTCTATTCGATTTCAGTTTGGTTCGATCGGTTTCTATTTTTGTATAAGTTCTACTTACACATCAAAATTTTTTCAATTTCTCACCCTGCTTTACACTTTTACTATTTTCGTTTTTTTTTTGAGTCGTTTTACTTTTATAATTTATTCACCCTTCTCAAAATAGAAAACAAAAATAAATACAACACGTTTACTTTAATTAATCAGAGTTTGAATAAAGAAGAATACCTAAAGAGATTAGTAGATATATAAGTTGACTGTGTGTATATATATATATATATATATATTAAAAAAAATTACTTACAATCAGTTCGGTTTGGTCGGTTTCAACTTGTGAAGGCCCGAAACTGAAATCAAACCGAAATTTTCGATTTTTCTTTTTGTCAAATCAAACCCAAACTGGTACTCGTCCAAATCGGACCAAAACTAGCGGTTTGGTCCAATTTGGTCGGTTTGGCACAAAAAATGCACAACCCTAGAACTTAACTCCGTTGGCCTAATATAAAGCCCTTCACTCTAGCTGTGGCCATTTTTTTTTTTAGTGGATCAAGGTATTAAAAATCTGCAGATACTGATACGTTTCGGTGATATGTATCGGTATCTTGTATTCGATATCCGATACGGGCTCGTATCGGCCGATACGTATCGGGAATCAGCCGATATGTATCAGTTTCGACCAAGACATTCACTTTAAAAAAAAAAAAAAAAAAAAAAATATCAATACGTATCGGCGGAGTCGTATTGGCCTCGGGCAATCCGATACCCGAGACTGATACCGATTTTAATAATATATTTTAATTTTTACTTTTTTAAATTTTTTTATAAAATTTTAGAAAAAATATAATTGAGAACTATACCAATGTTGCCCTTTAAAAAATATCCCCTACATCTCTTTTATCTCCTTGTTGATTGATACTGATGTGAAATATATCATGTAGTTTTGGGCATGACAAGTGTGTTCTATTTCGGACAAGACAGGCAAGAAATAGAAAATATAAGCCTATTTAATCTTGTATCCTATACAAGTTTCCACCTACCAAACCTAAAAGATGAACGGCAAGAACTTTTTTGTACACTACAAATGTGGGTGGCCAATTGTTTACGTACCTGTGTACCCGTTCAAACGTCCATTTACGGCCGATCTCATTCCCACGACGCGAGATCACTCATACACATAGTAGATGACTCTGCACTATGGATCAAAATTTCATCCAATATTAATACATATCGGATGATATGTATCAGTATCGATGATCACCAATTGATACATTAAATATACTATATCGGTGATTTATATGTATTTATCGGACGATACATTCAATATATCGTCCGGTACTATTCGATAATAATATATATCGTTTGATACATATCGATTTTGGACTCGGACGACACGTATCAGTTTTTCGGTATTTTAATTCTTGCTCTATATTATAGATAGTGACCATTACGTATGTTACTTAATTTGCTCACTTACCATTTTGCCAATTAGGTAAAAAGAATCAATTTGCAATTGAATTAGATGATTAATTATTTTTAAATTTTATGACTAATAATCAAATGGTCATAAGCATTTTATTTATTGGAGGATGCAAATTCTGTTATATATTAATATATACATTCAAAATTATCTCACTCCTAAGAAATCCAGTTCGCTTGATGGTAGCGAACTAAGTGTCTTTATCAGCATTAAGCACCTGAAACCCCTAAGGGTATTTTTTATTTTAACCTAAGAATTTTCTTTCTCAACTTGAGTTTCACATGCTTAAATTGTTGACTGCATTAAATGAAATGATGGAAATTGTTTTTCTTCACAACACAACAGATCTTGAGATTATGGTCCTACCAACAGACTGTTAAAATTTTATTTCACGTAACACACATACTGAAAAGTAGTCTAAGAATCATGTTTGATGTGCGCTATAATTATATTCATTTTTTAGGATGTGTATCACATAAAATCAAAATATGATTATATGTTGTATCATATCTATCATATCCACGGTTGAGATGACAAAAAATTCTTATCTTATTTACAACAGTCAACTTAGACCCAAGAATCTTCCATTGTAAATAAAGGTACCCAACCCCTATATGAGCTAAGATGTTACACAATTACATCCACATATGTCACACGTGGTAGTTTCGTGGATTATTGAGATATGAGGGGCATTGGGTATGGCGGCTTTGTAACGGAAACATGGCTTTTTCAAATTTCAGCCTCTCTTTATTCTTTATTTATTCATATGGGGTGACTAAATGTAGCAAAAAGACAATCTAAAGGATCGACTCTCTTGAGTCCTAACCGGCACCAGGCGATCCTAATTGAAAAACATTAAGTTGTTCATTTAGCATAGCTCTTCATCAACTCTTTGTCAGGGCTGAATATGCTTCCCTTAGCAGCTCTTTTTTTTCTTACTAATTTCTTATAAAATAAGATTTACCTGCTTTAACAATTATCTATTTGCTAACTTAGTGTAAGAGCAAATAAAATATATTCTAACAATGAATGAACAAAGAGCAGAGCAAATAAAATATATTCTAACAATGAGTGAACAAAGAGCAGGAGATAATTATTAGAACATGTAAATCCTACTCTTCACAGAGTTAATAAGGATAAGGGGAGTCTGTTAAAACAGACAGCAAGATTTTAGCAAAGAGAAAGGGCACCTGCTAAAGCAGGTAAACCTTACCCTGACAGGAAGCTAACAGAGAGCTATGCCAAACAAAGCCTTTGGAAGAGTCACCCTTCAACTACGTACTTTCACAAATTTTCAAAAATCCTTCAAAAAGCTTACTTCCACAAATTCCAGGGAGGCTGTGTATGGCATAACTTTCTGTTAGCCCCAGTCACAACAGAGTTTATCTGTTTTAGTTGGTTCACATTCTCTCTTCTAATTTCATGCAAATGAGGATTTATTTGCTTTAGCAACAACCTCTCTGGTCTCTACTAATTCCTTACCAAAGCAAATAAAATATGTTCCGGCAAGGGGTGAGTAAAGAGGAGGATAGAACTGTTGAACAATTAAATCTTATATAAAATCTTACTATTCAAAGAGTTAACAAGAAGGAGGGGTACCTGCTAAAATAGGTATCAACATGTTAGCAAAAAGGATAAGAACTTGCTAAAATAAGTAAACTCTACTATGGCAGAGACTAGCAGAGAGCTATACCATACCCAGCCTATTTGACTGCAAAATGATAGGAGAATAAGGTGTTACATATGGTTTATAATTTTTTAAGTACCTCTATTTCTACCCACCAAATCTTTGAGTTCACCAACTTATGGGGGTGTACAACTTTAAAAACTAAAATTTTAAGTACACTCACTTATTCAGGTGAATATTTTGTAAATGATTCACTCACATGAATTTTTTCGGCACACCCACATCTTCTTTCTCGTACAACGACGGCGATGTCGGTGACAACGATGTCGATGCTAGTGATGCCAATGCCTACACCGGTGATACCGAGGAAGGAGAAGCTTATGAAACCTCTTGAAAGCCTAAGAAGAAGAAGCCATGAAACCCTTTTGAAACTCTAAGAAGAAGAACTCATGAAAATTTCTTAAAAAAAGAAGAAAAAAGAGAAAGAAAACTTTAAAGCTCATGTACTCCTCTTGAAAAATCTTTGAAAAGAATGAGAAAGGTAAGAAAAAAAAGAAAATAAAAAAGTGTGTGTTTGTGTGACAGTGAATACCCACTGTCAATGGTTAAAAAACTGGCAGTAATTGACGGTAGATACCCGCTGGCAGTTTTTTAAATAACTAACCGTGGGTACCCACCGTCAATGGGAACCCATCATAGGTTAAAATTAACGGTGGATACCAACTATCAGAATTAAATAACTAATCGTGGGTACCCACCGTCAATTTTAAACCATTGATAATGGGTACTCACCGTCACCCATACAGACAATATATATATATATATATATATATATATATATATATATATATATATATATATATATATATATATTCCTTTTTCTTATGTTTCTCATTCTTTTTAAGATTTTCGGATTTTTATAAGTTTAAAGAGGGAGGAAAAGATGAAGTGTGTTTCTTCTTCTTTCACAAGGATATATGACAGGCAGAAAAGGAGGACTCGCTGAAATGAAAGGAGAAGAAGTGAGTTTCAAGAGGGTTTCATGGGGATATGCAACTCATTGCAATAAAGGACTCGCTTGAACTTATGGAAAAGAAGAAGTGAGTTACAAGGGGGTTTCATGGGGGTGTACGACTCACCGGAACGGAGTACTCGCCAAAACGATTGAGGAATATGAAGAAAATGAAAAATAGCACCCAACTAAGTGGGTGAACATCAAGATTCACTCAACACCAAAATGAATCTTTGAGGGCACTCACAAATTGCCTCTTTTTTCCTTTGCACGTGCCTATGTGTGTGAACTCAAAGATTTTGTAGGTGGAAATGAAGATACTCTAAGTTTTTTTTATGATACTATCATGCTAGTGACGCCTACCGAATCCTAGCTGAAATTCTTCAAAAATAGGATGTATTAGTGTTCAGTAACTAACAACACATCACCAAAGTTGATGAATTGAGCAAACAACCGATCCTATCTCTGGTGGACGGTATGCCATTAATGACTGCCATATGCTAGATTGACCTTTAGATGTTTGTGGACTTAAATAGCATCGAGATCCGTGGACATCAGAGTATGAAGTGATCGCTGGTCAATCTGTACTAGTTACTGTTTCTATTGATGAACTTATTGTAGTTTTATTCTATTACAAATTCGGCCAAACACAATTTAAAAGAAAGAGGTGATAATTTGGGGTCCTTGGTTATACGGAAAAGCATCTAAGTCATGTTATTTGAAGGTCAATTTTTGTTGTAAAATATTGGCACCAAATAATAATCTCTATCGGATAATTCTAACACAGTCAGAGGTCATCATACCAATTGGACGGCTTTGATGATATTTATACATGACACGGGTCTCTAAAACACTAAAGCAAGTTTAAATATTAGTAACCCGACATATAACAAGGAGAGCATAAGAGACATCATGAGACTCTAAAAAGCCATCAAACACTCACTCATGTGGTAAGGGGATTCTAAATGAGTTGTGTAGAACTCACGTGCTATCACACGTGTCATAAGTTTCTCTTCTAAATTTCATGTAAGTGCCAGCTTCAGGTGTGGAAAGTTTTGTGAGTTCAAAATGATGAATCACAAGTGGTAAAATAATGTTTGGACGGTTCAGATAAATTACATAGCAGTAGTCTTCATGAAAAACACTAGCTTGAGTTATTTCAGATAACACGCTATATTGCTCCCTAAAAGTGAAAGAAAACCTTTTAAAAACTGAAAAAATTGGAAGATAGGGAGAGAGCGACATTTGTTTGTACTTTGTACTTGCAGGCACACAACAATAAGAAGGAAAAAAGGCTGTTTATATTCCAAACCCTACTTTTTGATTATCAACCCGCTTTTGCTCTTTAGTCAACTTTAGGACGAAAACAACCCTTACTTAAGACTAAATAAAACTTAATCTTGTAATAATGCCGGGATAAAAGCGTCATAAAAGTTAACAAAAATGCCAAAAAAGGTGTAAGATCAAGTGTGGGTTTGCAAATATCAACAACAGCCAAAATCGGAACGCTTCAAAAGACACTGCAACCTCTCTGCTAAGTCAGTATTGGAGAAAAGAGGGAGAGAGAGAGAGAGAGAGGTGTTGAAATGGTGGTGCAGAGAAACCACCTGCTATTGTTAAGCCTCGTTAATGGCGGAGATGTATGACATCACGTGCTCGCCATCTTCTGGACCGTCTGATGAAATCTCTCTTTTACTGAACCATCTCCTCGCTTCGTCGTCTTCTTCTTCGTTTTCTTTACCTTCCGTCTCCAACAAACCAAACGACATGCCCTTCACTCATTTTCCTCCCTCTTCATCATCCGACGGCACATTCGGTCTCGCCGCTGGGAACTCCACCGGATTATTCCCCAACTCCGGTTGGAAGATCTTGAGCTACGTCAATACTCCGCTGGACGATCACCGCCATCGAAACTCCACTGCCGAGTTGACCGGTGCTCTTGATCCATCGGTATCTCTGGTAGCTCCATCTTCCGGCGAATATAATCCAGTCGCCGCTGACAAAAAAGAGGCGGACGGAACCCTAAAAATATCTTCTTCGAATTCTCTCGATTGCCATGCGGCGGCTGTCAAGAGGAGGAATGCCAAGATTCCGGTGGATTCCGATTTCGACGATTTCGATTGCGAAAGCGAGGTATTCGATATGATTTGTAGAGGTTTAGCGATGTATATGAACTCAGTTGCTGATTTTTAGTTGTAATTTGGTTGGTGCAGGAGGGTGTTGAAGCGTCGGACGAACCGTCGAAGCCGGTTCCTTCGCGTCCCGGGCTTAAGAGAAGCAGAGCCGCCGAGGTTCATAATTTGTCTGAAAAGGTTGTGCCTCATTACGCGGTTTGGGTTTTATTTTTTGTTTGTCGATTGGTGTAACTATCTATCTGTGGAATTGATGAACAGAGGAGGAGGAGCAGAATTAATGAGAAAATGAAAGCATTGCAGAATCTCATCCCGAATTCTAACAAGGTATACTTTGTTGTTAGTTCTACTTTCAATTGGCTTTGAATTGGAGTTGGACTGTGGTATTTGAGTTTTGGGTTTGATTTTCTTGGTTTTGTTGGTAGACCGATAAGGCTTCGATGCTCGATGAGGCCATCGAATATCTGAAGCAACTTCAGCTACAAGTACAGGTGAGAGCTTTGCTTTTGATCATCACTTTTGTGTCTCCTCTCGATACTTTATCTTCTCTAAGTAATTGTGTCGAATGATTTAGATGTTAGTTTTGGCGTCTAATATGATCAGAACATATATAATATTTACTTTTTGAACACTGCTTGTTGCATCTGTTAGCGTCTGTTTTACCGAGATAATTGCTTTTTGACTGAGTATTGTTTGTAACATGCATATATTTTCAGGAAGATGTATGGGATGGTTATAGCCAAATAATTCATGCTGATCATAGAAACTGAGGATTAAAGGCAAAAAAAGAGTAAACATTACTGGATTTGTAGTGTTTGTAAGGGAATAGAAATGTGGCTATAACCATCAATAGCTCTATTATTGTTGAATACTAAAGTAATGAACAGATTGGAAGGATTAATGGCAAAAAAATTAGTGAATATTGCTGGCTTTGTGGTGTTTGTGGAGCGATAGAATATGTGGCTATCATCTTCAATAGCTTTATTATTGTTGAAAACTAAAGTAAAGAAGAGATTGGAGACATTCTGGGCAAACCTATCCAATAAGATTTTCAGCCTTACGAGAGTGATGGGGAATATTATGAAACTGTGAGTGCAATAATGTAAAATAATGCACTGTATGCAAAAGAATTAAAAGTGGCCAATTTACACCCTAGTGAGGAAATTATCAAAAAAAAAAAACACAGAAGAATAGGTAAAAAGTAAAGGAGAACAGAAGAGTTGCAAAGGCGAAGTCGCTCTTTGAAAACATTGTTTCGCTGATGAACCTGCTTCTTAGCTACTAAATCCGCTTTACGATTAACTTCTCAATGAATGTTCTTGCAAATGTCAACAGTTTTAACACGTCTGTGGTCAGTATCAAGGATTAAAATTTCGGAAAACCGATGCGTATCGTCTGAGCCCAAAACCGATACGTATCGGTACCGGACGATACATTCAATGTATCGTCCAGTAAATGTATGGGAAAGTACCGTATCAGACGAAATTTTGATCCATGATCAGTATCTCCTTAAGCCAATCACTTAACCTCCATGAATGCCAAGCTAGTACTAGACCATCATAGAACATTCCATGAATTTCCGTCCAATTGTACCAGAAGATCCTTGTTGGAGACAATTAATTACAGACCAATGAGCAGGGCATGGATTTTTTTCCCCATGGTTTCAAAACTTAGCCAATATCGATATTTATTGGTTATAGCTTGATCCGATTTCAATACCTCATTGGTATCTGTATTAGTTAGTATTGGCTGATACCGCTAATGTATATAGTCAACCAAGGGATTTAGTTTTTTATAAAACCGGCCGGTCCATCCAGTTTAATGTGAACCAGCACGGTTCACCTTTTTACTAATTTTATTTTTTGCATTATATTTTTTTTCAAAATAATGAAGACAGTGGGAGGATTTGAACTCGGGTCACTCTACATTTTTAGGAGGAAATGCCTAATTAATAAGTTTAAGCACTGTTGTTGAGTTAAAAATGCTAGATTCTTATATATGTGTACATCTAATATTATATCATAAACTAACGTATATATGTGTCCATCCTGGTTCGATCGGACCCATGCCCTTGCTGGTACGGTGTCCAGTCTGGTTTTTAAAACATTGATCTGTATCGGCTTAAAGGTTAGCGGATATCACCTCCAATATGTAGTTTTTAAACCTTGCTTCTGCCATTGAAGAATTGCTTCACCTAATGAATCATGTGGAAGTCTTCAACAATCAACACTGAACCCGGACGAACGGCAAGCCCCCAACTACCGTCGATCCAAAATTTATAAGAGCAACCATCAAATTTAAATCTGAGAAGACCTAAAGGTGGGGGTTGCGATTTTCCACATTCCTCACTTTTTTTTAGCATTGTAGGTGATTCTTTTCTATTTATATGAACATCAACCAACTGTATAAAATTCTCTTTTGCAAATTAAGGCCCAAAAAATCACATGATTTTCAATTCACTAAAAATGGAATTCAGAAGATTCTATTATTTGTATCATTTCAGAAGCTCCAAAATATTAGCAATGCATAGAGGCTCCAAAAATATGTCGACAAAGTGGAAATGGAGTCAAATGCCAAACCATCAACAGCTCAATGTTCAAGCCACATCAAATATACCAAGTTTTGAATGATAAAGTCAATATATGCCTTGCAATGGCCAAGAGGAGATTGACCATTTCTTCCTTGCTCAAATACATCGCACCTCTACATATATTACCCATGATGTTGGAGGTGATTGATGATTAGAAATTGTCAAGAGATATACCATCCAATAAAAACCAAGCACTTTGGGTATGTTTTGTAATTTCATTTATGATGTTTTTGTTCTTCATGAACTACAAAAAGAGGGGTGATAGATCTTTTTGGTTTTTACCCAATCTCCGTCCCTTTTAGGTTCATTGCTCCATGCTACAATGCTTCAAGTTTGGAACTCTGGAAGGCACAACATGATATATATGAGGGTTTGTTTTCAACTTTGGATTGGAGACAAGCAAGTAAAGG
The DNA here is from genome assembly GCA_021018995.1 of Chloranthus sessilifolius. Lineage (NCBI taxonomy): Eukaryota > Viridiplantae > Streptophyta > Magnoliopsida > Chloranthales > Chloranthaceae > Chloranthus > Chloranthus sessilifolius. The sequence continues at coordinate 23,498,321 of CM037584.1, read as the reverse complement.
ATTGCGTGATCCAGGAATGGAGACAAGCAAGTAAAGGATTGTGTGATCCAGGAATTCTACTTTGATTGAAGGGACTTTTTAATAATACGATGGTAAGGCTTTCTATATTATATGGTGTAGAATGTTGGGAAATGAGGAAGCGACAAGAAGATAGAATACATGGGGTTGAGATATGTATGCTAAAATGGATGTGCGAAGTAACAAGAATGGCTAAAATTGGGAACGAGTACATAAGAGGAAATTTGAAAGTGGCGCACGTAAAAGGAGAAAATTTGGAATGTCACTCGAGGTGGTTTGGACATGTCTATCGGAGGCAAGAAGCAGACCTAGTTGAAATGCTACAAGAACAAGTAGGAGAAGAGGAATACCACCTCCACCTTTCCATCAACACCACCTCTCCCATGATCACCATCTTTGCATCACACTATTACCGCTGCCGGGCCACCTCCACCACAACCCCCAATGCCATCATGGCCACCACAACCTTCTCAACGAGGACTACCTCCACCTCCACCATGATCACCTTCACTACCACCATCGCTGCCACCACCTTCTCCATCACGACTACCACCACCACTAGGGCTGTCAATGGGCTAGGTTAGGCCATGCCGGGGTCAATCTCAGTCCGCCCCTGGGCCCAAGCTGTCATATACACAGCCATAGCGCGGCTCTAGGCCGGGCCCGCCGGGGGAGGGGGAGAGATTTTATATTTATATGTAATTTCTGTACAATTTTTTAAAAATAAATTTATTTTAAATGGTGCTTTAATAACAACTATTTGTTCATTGTTTGCTTCTTATCCTTTTCCAATCAAATTATATGAAGCTTGGCAAAGCCAAACAAATACATTATACATGTACGAAATTATGATACAGAAAACATTATTGTTCTACATTTAAATAGATAAAAAGAATTTAAACAAATATATATAAGCCTGGGCCGAGCAGGGTTTTTGAATACTAATTCAAACCTGGCCTGGTCTAGGCTGGGCTGGGTTTATAGGGGAAAAAAGCCCTACTTTTTTGGGTTGGATCGCGGGCCAGCTTGGTCCATTGACAGCCCTAACCACCACTACCTCCTTCACCATGTCTACCACCAAACAGTGTCCAAATTAGTCACTGTGAAGTTCCAGATGTTACTCAAACAACAGACATATTAGTCACTGGGAAGTCCCAAATGTCACTCAAATAACAGACAAAATAGTCCACGAACATATTAATCTCCAGACAAATTGGATTCTATATTAGAAGTCATAGGGACCCAAATGAGCCCTAACTTTTTCATTTTAAGTGAAAAATTCATTAAATGTGGCTTTTAAATGGGAAGCCCCTTGGATTTGGTGTAGAGAGAAGGTGGATATATTCTAACACTTAACCCATGTGCTTGAATTCTAAAGAATCTGTAAACATTTGATTCTGCATTTGCTATTCTTTATAAAGGGTTGGATACTTCTTCCTATTTTATCTAGTAATCTATCTAACAAGTACAAGGCATTTTTGCAATTTTCTAGTTTTGTGATGGACATATGGCTAGGCACATTGTGGCAAAATGCAATTTTTAATATATATTTTCAAAATACAATTATTATTTCTGCATTGTGTTTGATATTATTTGTTATATATTTTATTGTTTCCCTAATTTATGTTTTTGTGTATTTTCTTTATTATTGAACTTTTATATATTATGAAGTTATACAAAATATACAGACACGTCTAAAATTTGCCCTTTTTAGAGATTGTGATCGACACCTAGTATCCATGTTTGGATTTGACAAAATTATTTGCTATTGAGAATACAAATTCAATATTTCATATGTTTTAACTACTATGTTTGGTTAGTGTAATTTTTATGTTGTGGGTTTATTCTTACATTGGTTTTAGTTGTTTTATGTTTGGTTGCTCTATATGAAGAAACTTAGGTATCATAACAATGCAGTGTTTTGTGCACCTAGGAGCTCTAATCTGTTAGAGTACACCACCCTAGCCTTTCTAATAATAAACACTTTTATTTATGATTTCAATTTTTTTACTTTATATTCTATCAAAGCAGGATAGATCCTGTTCGATTTTCTTTTGTTCTAGTTTCATCTGACCTGCGCTCTGTACATTGCCACTCCATCGGATCAGGGCATCAAAATTCGTATTTTCTTGTTTTGGTCTTTGGTTTTCTTTGTTATGCAGCCTTTGCTACATGAGTTGGCTCCATGGTATAATTCCATATACTCAGTGCTCGATTTTATGTCTAACTTAGCACCAATAAGCTCCTATTAGTGAAATCAAGATCTAATTGCATTCCTCCTACTAATTGTTCGATGGTGTGCCTGAGGCATCCTCCAGTTCCCTTTTATGCATCTGTTTGGGCATCAAAGGCTTCTATCATTTGCCTTCTGGTTTTGATGACCCCTTGGAATCTAAGTCATCTTTTGATGACCCTTTGGTTCTCCACTCTGTTAGCCTATCAGTTTCTATAGGAGATCCATTCATGACATCCGACATGCTTGTAGTTGTTGTCCGGCTTATCTATTGACAACTTGATGACTTGAATACTACAATTCATGTGATGTTAAGTTTGAGGGTGGACTGTTGATGAGAACACAACAGACCAAGGGGTTGATGCTTGTAGTTTTTATTGTGATGTTCATTTATTGTAGTTTGTATGTTGTGGGTTTAGTCCATTGGTTACTAGTAACTTTTGTATTAGTATTGCTCCTCTATATAAAGGAGCTTTGGTCTCTGAGATTAGAATCTGAATCGCAATGTACTGTCTGGTGCAAGGATCAAAATTTTGGGTTTCATTTCGGTTTTGGAGGGGACCGAAACTGAAAGTTCGGCCGAAAATTTCAACCCCATACAAAATATGACTGAAATTTTGGTCATTTCGGCCGAAATTTTGATCCTTGGTCTGGTGCACCTAGGAGCTATAATATTTTAGAGGGACCTGGCTCTTATGACCGTCATTTAAACACCAAACTGGTGTTTAAATGATCTTACAGCATTAATGTTTAAGATGTGGGTAAATCATACATTGGATGGAAATGTGACAAAAAATGCACTCATTTGGTGACTTACTATCCGAACTTTGCACCTAAATACCAGCCGTTTTTCTTATTCTTTAATGGCTGATATTAAAGTTCATCAAATAGATGGTTCACATCTACTTAGAGGCATATTTTTTGAATGAGATGTGTTTCATTGATTGGTTGCCACTTGGACAATTAAAATTGTTCATGGATATATGCCACTTGGCATATTTGTATACCCAAGGATCAAAATTGGGGGTTTCATTTCGGTTTCGGAGGGGACCGAAACCGAAATTTCAACCCCATACAAAATATGACTGAAATTTTGGTCCCAAATTATCGTTTCGGTGGGGACCGAAACCGATAATTTCGGCCGAAATTTTGATCCTTGAGTATACCACACTTTAATTGTGTAAGATCAAAGAACGTAAAATAATGGTGTAAAATCATTTAAACACGATTTTGGTGTTTAAATGTCAGTCAAGAACCATTATCCCATGCAAGAGTGTCGCAGCCTTGCTAATAATAATAAACCTTTGTATTTAAGATTTTCTTTATTTAGTTTACATCTGTGTGGTAGTTACATAAGGGGCATAGATTTGCTATTAAAAAAAGGGATAACGGCTCTTGACCGAGGAGTTTAAATGTTCTTACATTAAAATGTCACTTTTTATCTCACCATTGAAGTGTGATTTATCATTGTACCAATTGGCACACATCTGTGATCAATCTAAATTGCCCAAGTGGCAACCCTTTGTTGGAACATGTCCCAGCCAAAGATCATACTTATAAATGGATGTAAACCATTCAATCAGTGAACTTTAATATCAGCCATCAAAATTAAGAACAACCGTTGGTATTAAAGTGCACAGATCAGATGGTTCGTATATCCCAAAAATTGTGATTTTTGAACCCATTATCACTTTGACGATATGGATTTCCATGATCATATGCCAATAAATGGTGTAAGATCAGTTAAACCCCATTTGGTGTTTAAATGATGGTCAAGAGAGTTGATTCCTTAAAAATAAAGTTTTCGAATTATAGATATGATCCAATTTATCATCCTTTTTTGAAGTACTGTTGTTACTTTTTTCATATGAATTGCTATTAGGGGCCTAGCCCATGCACCATCCTTGGATACACAAATACTTCAGAGGGGAAAAGCAGTGAAAGGTAAAAAATGTGCTTTCACTGATTTTCACCTCATATATATAGGTTTGACTAATTTGGAGGAGAGAGATTTGCCTCTGCACTGCCCTTGGTGCACAGCTCGGTGTCACGTGGTCGCACTTCCGCAACCTCAGTCCCGTACGGCACCTAACGCACGCTTCGCTAGGTCAGCCTACTTCTGATACCAACTGTCGCAGGAGCGTCCTTCGACGCGCTTTCAACCCGCGCGGTGCTTCGCTACCGCGTGCAACGAAGCCAACCTATCTGCACATCAGCTCTGATACCACCCGCCTAGAAGACGGGAACTCCTTCCAACATGATTACCTCTATTTCACGGCCTACCATTCGGCTCATCGTGCCCCTTACAACACGCCAATCTGCACCACTGTGCTAAACTTGGCCTGCTCAAGCTTCACCACATGCCTAATCGCACTAGTACCTCGCCGCCGAACCAAGCCTGACCTTGTGCCTCGCGCTCGCGTGCCCAACTGAGTCTCACGCAGCTTGCCTTCATGTGCGTTCCGAATTACTAGCACACGTTCATCCTTAGCCCACATCTTTGTCGTGCTCAATCGAGTCCCACGGCCTTCTGGTGTTCTCACGCCGAGGTTGACCCTATGCACATGACGCTGGTCGAGCCATACTTCAACCTCAACCGGGTTCCACACGGCATCGCTGCGTCGACGTCCTAGGCCCACCATTTCAGGCCTAGGAGACACTTACGCCCCCTCTGGCAACGCAAGGCCCCGTGTGCTGGGGAATAACTCTCTACTCCCTTCCCCTATATAAGGGTAAAACAGTCATTCAGCTAGAATGGCAGGAGAACCTCAAACCCCTTGGTTTGACATACCGCAACGCCTCCTGCGTCGCTAGCCCACCTTGGTTATGTCGCGTCCGTGTTGCGACCGTGACGCTCCGCATCCTACCCTCATGCGACCGTGTCGCGTCCTCGCAGCGCGACCATGTCGCCAGGCCCACTTGGCCCCATGTCACATGCCCTCCTGGTACCACATGTCGTGCCACACGCACCATACTGCAAGCTCGAGTATTGGCCCCGTCACATCGGGCTCCTAATACCAATTTGTTGTATTGTTGGGCTTTTGTTATATACAATTTATATTTGTATATGTTAATACATATATGATTCGGTCCATACATCATATCCTTTTTTAATATGAGTATATGACATTCCAAACGGGCACATCCATGTCATCATTTACTTCTAAGTTTGCTATATGAGAATCTTGTTTTCTTATCATGGTACATATTCATTTCCCAAAATAGATTTTTGGATTCAAGAACCTCTGGTGTCTGGACTTGAGATACATTTGTGAGTTTTGACACATTAACTTGGAAAGATCTCATCTTTAACTATTAGGATCCATCACAAGCTGTGTCCAGAACAATTTGAAGGGTTATAAATGCTTTTCTGTTTAAGCAGGATTTAAGAGAAAAAAGGTTGGTAGTTACCTTCTTTGGCCTCTTGGGGAATCAAAAGCATGGAGTTTGGGACCTTTGGGTTGCTAGATTCACACCCAAATTTCTTGGCTAAAGTTTGACTTTGGCAAATGCAGAAAGAGCAAAATAGATAGAGCTGCTGTGGGAGGCCTTATTAAACATCTCCTAATGTTTTGTGCTATTCAATGCTATTGTAGTATACTGATGCTCCCAGTGAAGATATTTCGACTCTCGTCCAGTCCTGTCAGTATTTGAGAGGTCGGCTGCTTGAGGCCTTGGAAAACTATATAACTGAGCTCCTATGAGAGATTTATCAAATTTCAGGGTTGGTCTTGCGTCCATCCTAGCTGTAATATGAGAATTATTCATTTCCTCCCCTTCTTTCATGTTTTTTCCTAGAATTTACATCTCAACTATATAAAAGGTGGGGTTTTTTCCTCAAGAGAAAAAGAATATATTTGGTGGAGATACAGAGTAGGATGTCAACCCTAAGTGCGACTTTGGCCATCAGTTTTCCCCAGGGGACAAGGATCATTTTCTCTTTCAGTATGCTGTCTTTTATCTCTTTCTTTTTCATGGATGAAAAGTGTGTTCACTTACTGGTGTTGTGGATATTATGTTCTCTTTGTTGTAGAGTGTTGTGCATTGATTTTAGAGCTTTGCATAAATATAACACTGTAAGACATTGAAAATGAAAATGAGAACCAACTTTGCTTCATAATCTTTCCATATGGATCTTCCAAGTTGATGAGGTTACAAGTTGTAGTAATATAACTTTGCTAACTCTTTTTAGTAGATGCTCCACTAAAAAAAATCCCATCAAGTTGCATAAGGTTACATAATCAGATGTTCATATACCCTCCTACAGAGATATATTAACTTTTCCATTGCATTCCTTTAGTCCATTTATTGGAACACAGTTCCTGCAAGTTGTGGTTTTCACCCTCCAAGTTCTTCTTGCAATTCGACAATTCTCATATTTCATTATTGCATAATAAGCTAAACCCATATGTTTCTCTCTAATCTTTTTTTTTTTTTTTTTATTTAAAAAGTGTCTCCCTAATTCTTTTCATTGTTTCCTTGATCCATCACAGATGTTGTCGATGAGAAATGGAATGAGTTTACATCCCTTATATCTACCTGGACCATTGCAGCCTTTTCAGCTGCCCCAGATGCGTATGGGCTTTGGTGCAGGTAACAACCTGCTCCACATGAATGCAGAACCAGGCATGCTGGCCATGAACCAAGATTCTTCAAATCAGACCACGTTTAGTTTATCAAATCAACAACCATCCTCGCACCATCCAATTGTCATGCCTGGTACAACAAATATCACCAATGCCGAAACCTCATTTGGGTTGGACTCATCACCGGCTCCCCATGGACCATTTCAGCTGTCCACAGTCCCTGAGGTAGGTGAACTTCAACTTTTCAAATATGATTATGGAGAGATATGTTGGTGACAATTAGCCATCCACTTGTATTTTGAAGGAGTTATTCAGGGAAGGCATCTTATCAGAACACAAGTTAGATATAAGCCACTCCGCAAAGAACCCATCAGGTGGGTCTTCTTAGAGATCCGAAACCATCCCGTTTGCTAAACTTGTGATGGTTTACACTGCCTGTGATTACTAAACTTTTTCTGACATACACTCGGCTTTTGAAAGAAGCATCCATCTGTACTTCCATCCCGCTGGCCATCTCCATGTAGGCTGAAGGCGCTTTGGAAATGGAGCGAGTATTTTGGACTCAAATGCTTCAAAGCGGCCTGTAAACATAAGGTTTAATTTTGCCCTCCTTGAGCTAATTTTAGGCACTTGTAAAAAATAACTTTTGGAAAATGGGGATTCCTATGGATTGATGATGATAATTCTTTGTTGGGGCATGAGCATCAACTCTGATTTACTGTGTGTCTTTCTGCTCTCACGAGTCTCTGTTAGGCTGATGAAAGTAATTTAGTAAAATTGAATCCCTTATAATATGTAAGTATCTCCACATTTCCTAAACATGGCTAAGGAACTTTTTTAAGGGAAAAAATTTCAGTGACTTTAACCATGTTTAGGAAATTATCAAGGAGAGATTTAAATGGCTGGAAGCCAAGTCTCAATTTTAGCCCAAAATGAAAATTTTATAACAAAATAGGTAGAATTACAAAGCCATCAAAATTAGAAGCTTTCAAATCTCTACTATCCCTACCACCAAACCACCTCCATCATCACCATCACCTCCACCACCTTCTCAATCTCAGTAACGACCACCTCTATTGATGCAGGACAAAAAGGCATTAACCCTAAAGTAGTATAAATTTTGCATGATAGGATTAGGGTTTTGATCACCAAGATAAAATAAAAATAAAATTAAAGAAATAAAAAGAATATATAGAATTTTGCTAACAAAAATATTGGCCTCATACCAGGCCCTAAATTCGGAGAAGACGAAAATTTTCAATGACCTCTCAAAGAGAGTACAAAGCAATTAAATCTTCATTAATTTATCATAAATTGTTTTCTCAAAAGAGATTATAATGTATTTATAAAGCAAAGAAACCTTAAAAATATTATTAAAATTAAAATTTCTAATCAATATTAAAATTTTCTAATTTAACGATTACAATTAATTTCACCACTATTCTTACTTTTTATTATACGGTTAATTTTGAAAGGTCAATCGATGTCTGATTGATATGAAATTAATCTTTGTTTTAAAGCTTATCACAGTAAGTTTTCAACAAGATAAGAATTAGACAATTCTAACATATATTGAAGAACTTATTATCACTTTTTTTGTGGTTCTGCGGAAAGTGACGAATATTTTTTTTTTGAGAATAAAAGTGATAAAATTAATAGTCATATATTTGACATCTAAATAATTCAAATAAGAAAATTAATCTTAAAATAAACTACTTATTAAAAGAATCTTAATGAAAGAGGAAATTAAATCTAGATAAAAAATGTCAAAAATATCAGGTATACAAGTTTTTAACAGGCCTTTTAAAAATTCATTTGCAAGTCTACTTTCTCTTTCAATGTATAAGCTTTGATTTCGCATCATCCACGCTTTACACCCTCATCATCACACCACACACTATATTAACCACCACTTAGTCTGCCAACAAGGCCATGACTGACACATCACTACGGCCAACACCTCCACCAAGAGTTGGCAAATTAGTTGTTCAAGATTTTTTTATGTTACCGAAAACAGCAAACATGGAAGTCATTTTGAGATCTCAGATGTCACCCAAATGCTAGACAGAATAGTCTCCAAATATGGTAGTCTACACACATTTGTCTTTGGACTAAAAGATCACTAGACTAAAAAGTCATAAGATCCAAGGGTTTAAAGGGATATATCAGCTAGGTCCCAAGCCGATATGTCTCGGATATTTAGGCAAAAAAGGCCTATATTTAAACACCTTTTTTTATTTTAAAATAACTAAATTTATATTAAAAAATAAAAAATTATAAGGGGCATTTTTGGTATTTTTTCCAGTTCATATCCGGTACACTCCAGCCACTATAACCCAGTATTTGACCCCAATCTAAATCTGTGGTGTATGTATCGGATATGGCCGGCCGATATTTAAAACCATGGTCAAATGAGTCCTGACGATTACCAAATGCCATTTTAGTCAACTTTTGATAGGATTCCATCGGAAGAAAGGCGTTTCTGATGTGATTGTTTCTTATGTGTAATTAGTCCTTTATTTATATCATATCTTGTTGCCATACAAGGTAACAGGTGCAAGTCATCTCCTCTGCTACAGGAATTGCTCTACATATGTGAAAAGAAAGTGACTTAACGGGGTGTGTCCCGCATCATAGGGTTATCAGGAATATGAAGCATCTTTTAGCCAACAAATTTGGTCGAAAGCTGACTCACTGGTTTGGGGGGTTACTAGAACAATGGTCTTCTCTTGATTGGATTTGATGAAAAAAAGGCTCAGCTAATGCTAATAGCCTTACAGTGAGGAGCATCGAAGATAATTTAGGTGCGTTAGTTTGTCTAACCCATGGTTCAAAATTTCGTCCGAAAATTCAAATTATTCGATGAAATGTATCGGTTTTTGTTTTGGTTGAGAAGGGACAGAAAATCAATATATGTATGGAGGGGTTTCTGTCCCCTCTCAACCAAAACAAAAACCTCAGCCGAAATTATGGTCAATATATGTATGGAGGGAAAATTTTCGACTGAAATTTTGATTCAAATTTTCAGTTTCGGTCATGCTCGAAACCAAAAACAAAATCGATATTTTTATTCTTGGTCTAACTTCTCATTGGAAATTTTCCTTGCATTGGGATAATTATAAGTGTAATAATAATAGGAAAAAGGCTTCCGTATTCCCCCAAGTGTCCTCCAAGATTAGGGAAAAGCTCCAATTGATAGCATGACACTAAATTAATGAGATAAGTAGCACAAGCACATTGCTTCAAAAGGAAAGTCAAAAAATCATTTCCATCGTGTATTTTTTTTATTTAATGAATTGTTGTCAAACTTTGACATAACCTTTAAAAATAAAAAATTTTAAATTTTTTTTCTTTACAAAATTAATGTAACCAAATCTCGTGCTCCCATGACACTCAAAAAGTGGTTTGGGTGTCAAAGTGGAGCTCATGATGGATGGGAGGATGCTTGAGTATCCTCCCATCAAGGACGAAACGCTACCTCATTAAGACTTTGTGGCAAGTATACGATCTAATTTTTCAGATACCAAACTGTTTGGTTTCAACAATGGCGGTCGTTGAAACATGTCAGTGGCATCAAATTTCAAATGAGGCAGTCATCAAATCATCAAAGTAGGGGTGGAAAAAAAAACTGAATAACAATTAATCTGAACAGGAAAAATATCGACCGGAAAGCATACTGAAACCGTTTGGTGCCAAAAACTGAAATCGATTGAGTAGGGTGAGAAAATTTACCCTATAACTAAAAATTTGAAAAATAAAAAATGATAAATAAATAAATAACTCTTTTTCAAAAATATAAAAATAAATAAATAATTAAAAACCAGACTGACCGATTTAAGTCGGATCAGTTTGGTTTCTGCTCAGGTAAAAAAAATGGCAAATTCGGGTCTTTTCACAAAGTCGGGCGGGTCATTGGATCGAATTTTAAAGGTTAAACTGACCTGATCCGGCCGCACTCATTGACGGCCCTGCCTAGCTCCACAATCACGTTGGTCCCACTAGTACCATTGTAAAGCGAGAAGAGTGGAATTGGAACGAAAGGGATGAAAATATTAAGTTTTAGCGGGCATTAATTGCACATGTTTTTTAAGGGATTTGCACATGTATTTTAGGGACACTAATAAGGATGTATGTGCAAATGCACATGGATTGCAGGATTAGAAATTATCTCATCCCTTGAAACTAAATTTAAATTTAATGGTTAGGATTTACCTAAAATTTTTAATTAATATATTTATATTTTAAAAACTCTAATTATTAAACTACTACGATATCCTTTAACATATTTTAACCATATGATATCCTAGAGCAGATTGCATGCACTATCTAATAGAAAGTAAACCCAGATGAAAATAGAAGAAGAAATAAAAAAAATCCATTGAAGATTTAATTTGAGTCGATTTGTCGAGAAAGAGAGAAAGAGATGCGATTCAAGATCATTCTTCGTTTGGAGATGGAGGTTAGGGTGCATCTCTTATCGAGCATTTCTCTTGAACGATATATAAATTTCATCTTATTCTAGTTTTAATAGTGGTGATTTAATCTTCTTCATGATGGGCCGAAGAATTGGAAATCCGACAATTCAAGTTCGAAAAAAATAATAACTGTATCAAAATAAAAAATAAGCAAAAACCTATATGCTATTTTTTAATCCAATCTCATTTACAGTCATGCATAAAGATCTCTAATTATAAAAATACACCTCTATATCGGACCATGACAAAAATAAATCGATTTCAATTCCTAATTGATAAATAAAAAATAAAAAATATATTATCCCCAACAGTTACTCTCATAACACATATAAATAAATAAATATCCACGTTCATTTAACCCGAATGAAAATCTAACTATTTCAGGATGAATTAAAAACATAAAATTTTGGATCAGATTTATGTCATCAATAAAACATAAAACTAGTCAAAAATAAATCAAAGCAAATTAAGAGACAAATAAAACAAAAACATATAAATATACCTGAAATCAAACAAAAACGATGTGTTAATGAGACTGCTTGGTTCACGAATATCTGTGAAAATCTAACTGCTTCAGGATAAATAAAAAAACAAAAAATCTTGGATCAAATTAATGTCATCAATAAAATATAAAATTGGTCAAAAATTAATCAAAGCAAATTAAAAGACATAAATAAAACAAAGACATATTAACATACCTAAAATCAGGGAGAAAACGATGTGTTAAAATCTGTGTATTTTTATTTTTATCTTAATTTTTTCACTTTTTATTTTATAAAATTTCAATGAGGAGAAAGAGATATTTATTAGCCTTTGTTTAGGAAAGAAAGCCATGTACATGGAAGAGGGAGAGAATCACAATTTGTATCAGATATAAGCTATGGGCTAGTTTAGAATCCTAGTTTAATTAGAAGATTTTTAGAGTCGTACTTTAATTAGAAGATTTTGCAATTACAATTGGGAGAAGGGTAGCAACTCTTAGAAACATTTTAGGTATGAAAATATGACAGAAACTATTTTTACTTTTATATAGTAGTAAGGATGTGACATGTGAAAACGCAAACTATGGTTGTCAACCATTGAATCAAATAATAGCCTACTATATTTAATCACATGATAAAGATTATATTTCATGCCAATCTTTTCCACTAAAGATCTATTGATCATGACCCTTAAATCAGATGGCTCAAATTGCGTTTTCAAATGTCACATGTCCCTAAAATGCAAAGTCTTTTTTAAACCTTGGTGCAATCACTTAAAAACTGAGTGCAAGTAATGGCTCCCTTAAGTTTTTCATATGTTCCGTATTCTGTCCATTTAAAGTCACTCAATGGTAGGGCTCTCAATGGGCCGAGTTAGCACCGAGCTGGGGTTCAATGCAACCCTAACTTACTCGGGCCGAGTTTCTAAAATTTTCAGCCAAGCCTTAACCCGGGCTGCGATGTACTCAGCCCAAGCCCAACCCCAACCCATACAGAGCCAGGTCGAGCTTGGGCTTTTTTCAACTATTTTTTCTAATAAAATTTGGTTGGATTATTTTTTTGTGCTATTTTTCCTAATAAAATTGGTTGAACTTGGGCTATTTTTTTTTTAACAAAAGTTTGAAGAAGATTAAAATTTTAATTAAATAGTTATATTAATATTATAGAGGCTTAGGTACATGTTTTTATTCAAATATTTCATTTTAATTTATTATACAATGGTTATAACGGATAACGGTTAATCTCAGGATATTTAAGTAAATTATATTTAATTAAAAGAAATTTTTTTTATTAGTTTAAAAGGATATATATATATACATCTGAGCCGAGCCAGGTGTTAGAGCACTCAACTCAAGCCCGGCCTGTAGTAATCTGGTTCGCAACATGTTTAGTCTGGTCCGAATATCGGTCCGGATTTGCTTAGTACCACATTTTTTGGGTTGGATGCGGGCTAAAATCTGGCCCGGCCCCTTGAGATCCCTACTCAAAGGTATCATTATCGGCAACCATTTTATAAGGAATAAAAATATATTTGAAAATAATGACATTCACTATTATTGAAAGTCCAAACGTAGGGTAGCCATTCTCAAAAAATAATAATAAGGGTAGCACCTATTTTCGCTCCCTCAATCTCTCTTCTCCAAAACTTGATCTCTGCCCACTAATGCATTTTAAGTGCATGCGTTGACATTATTTAATCAAATGATAGAGATTGTATTTCGTCACAATCTTCAACACCAAAATTTTTTAGATCATAGTCCCGCCATCAAATGATAAAATTTTGATGTACATGACACACTTAACAAAAGAGATGAACATTATCACCGACATACAGTAAACGATAGCCATACATCAAACGTGGACAAAATCTGACCATATCTCTTATAAGGCTGATTGTGTCAAAGAGGGGACTAAAACGATCTCTATTGTCAAATTCAAAGAAATCAATCGTAAAGGAAGAATCTTGGGTTGAAATTAAAGTCAAAAATATCTCTTACAAGTCTCACCTGTTTCTCGTGCACCTATTGCTGTCGACAGATCCGGTTGACACGTCCCAAATGTTTTGCCCGGCTGGGTACATAAATTTGACCTGTCAAAGTTGGGTTGGGCATGAGAGATCAGTCGACCTGACTCAATATTTTATATGCAAAAAAATATGGAAAATAAGGGGTTTTACCTAGTCGGGTCAGGTTTTCATCAGGCGTCGAGTCGGGTCAGGTCAGGAGCACCATAAATAGCGTCGATGCATTTTCATTTTATCATCGGGCCCAACCTATTGAGACCCCTATCTCTCTCCGCACGTGCATAGCATGCGCATCCGACTAGCAATAATAATAAGGGAAATTTTCAAGGTCGACTATATATTTTCACTTTTATTAGCGGTGGATCTCTAGTTTCACATTTTTCATGATCGATCGGCTTGAAACTGAGCCAAGTTAAAAAGTCATAAATACCCCCAAGGTCAATAAAAGGAGAAAAAACCAAGTGTTTCTTCTTAGGTGTTTATAAACGCCTTAACATCATTGACTGTTTTGAATCTCATGATGGAGATCATTTTTTGTCCCGATCTTTCACAAGATTAATCTTCAGAACATGAGCGTACCATTAGATAGTCCATTTTTACAGCATAGTAGCACTGAAGGTCCTATATAGTACTACAAGGGAGGGTATCTCTGTCACATAGGAGTGATATCGCTTCCATAGGGGAGCAATATTGTCCCTATACAGGAGTTTCAATGCTACTATATTGTAGCTCCACTTTTTCGAGTAAAAGAGACTGCCTGATAGTATGCTCATGATGCCAAAATAAATCATATGAAAGATTAAGATGAAAAATGATCTCCACCATGGGATTTTAAATGTTAAGGCTTTAGAATCGCCCATTAGATAAACTTGATTTTATTACCTTTTTAATGACGTTGGGGGTATTTACAACTTTTAACTGTGCTCGGCTTCAAGGCTGTGGAATATAATGGTCCATCGTGAAAATTTTCCTAAAAATAATAATAAATGCCTCCATGATGTTAAAGGATCGTCAGTTATCATATACGGCTAGCGCCATCTAAGCTAAATATGGGTTTTCCCATTATAATTGGGAGGCAGAAATTATAGGGCTTTGTGTGGTGGAATGGTATGCTCTAGAAAAGCCTTCTTTGACATCTGTATTACATGTGAGTAGGGCCATGGCCACTGGTGCTTTTTTTTTGTGACAACCAGAAATCAATACCTTTCTGTCGACAGCCAGCTAATAGGGAGAGCTATAGCTCTGAAACTCTCAACCAAAGGACGATTGTGTGAGAGTTGAGTGTGTGGGATATAGAACTTCGTAGAAATTTAAGGGATGATGAAGCTACCTCTCTAACTCGATTTTCTCACTTTGCTTGGAATGGAGAAGAGGATGTATGCTGACCAGCCTAGGGCCCAAAAAATCTCAGGGCCGGCCGTGTTGACCTATAAACTTTCTTTTAGGGTAAAGTCTTTTTACAAGGCTCTTATGCGGGACCCTATGGTGCTAGATTTGTCTTATGATGTGATTTAGGGCATTTTTTGGAATTTATGTAGCGTGAAATAAAAAATGAACCATCTAATAGTACCTTCAGGGTCTCAAGATCCTTTATATAAGATTAGGGTGAAAAACTATCTCTATCATCAGATTCCAAGCAGTCAGTGGCTTTCCATGGGTTTCAAGATCCTTTACGTAATAGTAAGCTCAGGGTCTCAAGATCCTTTATGTAAAGATTGGAGTGAAAAACTATCTCTATCATCTTATTCCAAGCAATGGCTTTCCATGGGTTTCAGACATATGTGCCTTCAATGATTCTATAGGCGTGAACAGAGGTAAGAAAAAAACTTCAAAGGACATGCTTCATCTTCCCAAAGAGAACTGGCACTCTTGATCAACAATGCCGATGGTGACCAAACCACCTTCATACGCAATAAACCATCATCAAACGAACCAAATCCAACCCTGAATCCATGATCGACCAAAAATGCTTCTTCATGACAGAGATGAAGCAAAAGCCCTCCTACACCATAAGTCCTCTCCAACCAGAACTAGACCATAAACGATTGGAAAGAACAAATATCTCTATCATGTGATTCAAAGCAATCTAACACCTTTTAAAAATAAGGAGGAACCATAATTCTCCATATGCTACTAATTTAAAAGGCTTCAAGTGCTTTGAATCATATCATTATAGAGATGTTTTTTGCCAAAGTGATCGAGTGTGACGTGTACCACATGGTTTTCTAGTCACTTTTTTTAAATGTGTGCTACACGGAATAAAAAACTAATCATCTGATGAAACGAGAAGATCGATTATGCAGACGTTTTGGATGATATACGATCTCCATTGTCAGATTCAATGCAGTCAAGGGTTTAAGGTTTGGTATCAGCACCCTTAAAGATTTGATGGATATCAAATAATGGCACCCGCAGAGCTTATGGCACTGATGGACTCAAAAAGGAGTACAAGTGTGGCTTTTGCAGAGATAATGCCCATGGGTTTTGCTCATACAAGGAAAAAAAGAGCTGTCAATGGAGGGTTTGAAAGTAGAGAAGATGACTGAGCTTTTGCAGAGATGATGCCGATGGGTTTTGCTCGTACAAGGTAAAAAATAAAACAGAGAGACGCCAATTGAGGGTTCAAAAGTAGCGATGATGACTGAGAAAATAGTCATGCGAATAGATAGAAAAATGAGATGTATTATCAGTATTGGTTACTGTCGATGGATAAAAGACGTAACTGGTATCACAATACTTTATCTCTTTACACAAACCATCTCCTCAAAAACTGCGTTCCAAGGACGAACAGCCCATGAAATAAGTGAAAGTCAACTTCTTGACAAGATTTGATGGATAGAACGCTGTTCTTCCTGAAATCAGAAAAGAGTCTAATCCCAATAAAGAGCATGTTACTTGTAATCAAAACAACATGACTGCACAGAAAGTCCTCTCTTCTACTTGCCTCATTCAATAATGGAACCTATTCCTCCACCTCATTGACGTCTAACCCTTCATGCAAACCCAAATCCATCTTTAAACCTCCTAGAAATCGCTATAAATAACAAACAAGCAGTTGCTGCTTCTGGTCTCCATAAACCGTATGCCGTTCGGTGAAGAAAAGAAAAGAGAAAGAGAAAATAGATCTAATTATAATTTTGTTCTTAGAATAGTGCAGGGTTTTGTTGATGATAAAGCCTCTGGAGTCTGGCCCCCTATTATTGGGAATGAATGAGGTTTGCTGGCTGACACTTTACCTCTCTTCAGCCTCTCCTCTACCAGTTGATTGCAGTAGTAGAATCATCAAAATACCTGAAAATCATTATATTTTAAGATAATAAAGGGGGAATAAAAGAGAGACTAACCAATATCTTATCCATTAAAGAGTTGGAATCAATAAACCATGATCAGAGAACTCACTCACTTAGGGCTCTTGCCCTCTTTATCTATCTGAAACAAGGCATATTTAACTAGTCTTCTCTCTCATGTAACCAAGGCAGTTGTTTTACAAATAGGGCATAGGTTCTTGTGCATTAGCCATTGTTTAATGCAGTTAGTGTGGAAGTCATGCCCACAATCCAGCGTTCCAAGCTCCTCCCCATCTACATATTCCTCCTGCCACAGAACAGACATCAGTTTATTAAACCATGGTTTGAAAAGCCGAAAACTCGACTTGAAAGTCAGCTTGGTCGAGTTAACTCGAAGACTCGGATAAACTCGGCTCGCTCCGACTCGATAATCTAGTAAATATTTTTTGAAAACATATTTCTATAAAAATAAAAAATATTTTACAAAGGAAAAGGATGGAAAGATATGTTGGTAGAATAGGTAGATTAATACTACTTAAAACCATTACGATTCTAAAACCTTGTTCCATGAAATATAAGGGTAGTTTGTGAAGCCTGGTTGCATCATCTTAGTGAAGTCTCGACTTGATTCGATCACAGCTCAAAATCCCGGTGAGTCGAGTAACTTCGCCAAGTTACTCGATGACTCGCGGAGTTTCAGAACTATGCATTAAACTGAGGAAAATCAGTCTTGAAAGCATTTTAAAAACCTAACTGAACTGGCCGGTTCAGCCCATTGCAATCGGAATCAGTATGTTTATCACCCAGTAAACCGTTTTTATGATTTCTAAAAAGAATTTGGTGGGGTTTGGACCCACCAACTCACAACCTCCTGAACACCATGTTTTGCGAATGAATAAAGATTTGGGTTAATAGGGCATATATTGGTATCATAAGATTATCCTGTTACCCCAAGAGTCCTGTCCAAAGCGGACTTCTGGAAATGCAAAAAGACCTTGAAAATCAGTGAAATGCCAGAATTCAGTGGCAAAAAGGTTATTCATAAGCTTATGATCTTAGGATGTTGGTGAGGAGAGTAAATTGCAACCAGATTTTATTTTATACACAAATTATCAACGGTTTTCGTTTCATGTAATATAGCATGGCACTTAGTAGGAACACCAAATATGACTATTCCCCTCTATATCCACCAAATGAGTGTATATTTAAAATGATATTGAATCGTCCAATCAATCATGTAGCTCTTAGATAGGCCAAAAATTGTAGCAATTGCAATACTGTAACCATCTATAATCAATTTTGGGTCATCGAAATGTTGTTTGCCAGCCTCTTGTCAGCTCTGGTTTGGCCCTGTCTGGTTTATATAAAATTGACTTGTAAGAAATATTAACTGCATCACAAGGAAGAGAGATGTTACTTACCTGACAAATACAGCACGGTTCAACTTCCAGAGGAGCTCCTATTGCAATGGACAAAAAATTCCGCTGCTTCAAACACTTCAAAACTGTTTCCTCACTCAGTCCCGTGCTTACATTTCCTATGCGCTCTTCCAATGCCAATAGCTCCTGAAATTTAGATCTTTGATTTCAGAGAGGAAATTCCATTGCAAGATATGGCAGATCACGTCAATATAATGTATTCTTTTACCTCATAAGACATATTATCCACATCAAGCCGCATGTCCCTGTGCCGGTCCTGTAAATCAGCCCCCCCATAAAATACTGAAGGGTCAAGGATCAGAACATCCTGACACCACAACCAGCAGAAGTCAAACTTTAGACATAAATGTTGTTGTATCACAAAGAAACACATTTCCATGTGGAAAAAAAAGTGCTGAGACAGTAACATGTTACATACCCATTTCGATGTCTAAAAACTGTGAAAGAAAAGTGGGCCAATTATGTGACACAAGGGAGGCATTATATCCGTGTAAATTGCATCAGGTTTTGCTCCACCATTTTTCTCACCATTAGACAGTAAACAGTGATGGTATGCTGGGATTTACAGCCCGATATATATCGGCATACTGACTGGGTCCCAAGCCGAAATGTATCTAATTTGAATACATATCGGTCAAACCGGCCAATATTTAAGCACCTTTTTGTTTTCTAATATATATATATATATATATATCTGTGTGTGTGTGTGTGTGTGTGTGTGTGTGTGTGTGTGTGTGTGTGAAATAATTACAAAAAGGGCATTTTTGGTATTTTGTCCGAGTCAGTCATATCCGATGCATACCGGCCAACATGACCCGATATGGTCCAAAATTTGACCTGTTTGACCCCATATAGAATTGGCATGTATATCGGTATCAGAGGGGGCCAAACCTGATACATATCGGTTGGCTGATATTTAAAATCATGGTGGTATGCTGCCATTACTGACATAATATGGGGACAATGGTACCTAGGCTACCAGGTCTCGATTCCTCCAAAATACTCGAGATCATTTACTGTTACTTGTCAACTCATAAAGCAGAGAGTTATATGCTTGATAACTTGATTAGTACAATATAATTGGGCCCATCATCCATACGACGGGACCTCAAAGTTAAATAACTAACCTCAAATCTTATATTCTCACCCCTACGCATGAGATCCAAGACATTCCGAATCTGTTAAAGAGAGCAAAAATTATAAGCTTCTCTTAAAAGTTCATTCATCAGAAACAAAATAGTTCAGATACAAACCATAAAATAGTGGCCATGTTTCAGTTAAATAATTTCAGGATAATGAGCAAGTATGAAAAATAAATAAATAACAATCTTAGATACAACTGTGCATGACCATTGACACGCTAAGTTTTAGAACTTCGAACATATGGATGCTTCTTTAGACTGGTGAAAGACCACATGCTCCGTCACAAAGATATAACTGATCCTCTTATCCTTTACAAAGATGCAAGAAGAGCAAGCATTTCCTCCAGGCACCATCTTTACCAGCATATATTCTAGGCAGTTCTAAAATTGAGCAGTTTTCAAATGGGGAACCTCTATATGCACCAATCAAAACTCTAAAAGCACCCACTAGCCCCAGATGATTTGACAGGTGGGGGCAGATGGGTGCTTTTAGAGTTTTGGTGGGTGCATGCAAATAGAGCTACCCTTCCAAATGTTGCATATGCAGTGGTAGGCTGGGAGCTAGTTCCTGTACTGGAGATGCATATTAGGGTATCAATGGGTCAGGCTCAATTGGTCAAGTTGGGCCGAGTTCGGGCTGGGCTTGAACAGGCCGATTCATAATCAGCCCATATCCGGCTGACAAATCAAGAGCCGGGCCAGCCCATTTATGAATCAGTCATACTTACCTTACCCATACCCAGCCCGTGACGGGTCGGATCAGGCTGGCATGAGCTCTAGGCCGGCCCATTGATATCCTCCGTGGAATGCATACCGCTTTCCACATGTAGAAAGTTTGTTGTCTCATCTTGCCATGTGTGTATCTCTTAATGGAGACAGCACACATAAAAGCATCACTGAATCAGTACCACCACCTCTTTCCATGCATGTACATAGTTCATTTCGGGCAGTAGGGTCAACCAAGAACAGGCTCAAGCACAGCCCATTGAGACCCCTATGTGGAATGCACACCTCTTATCCACATGTATACAGTTTGTTTTGTGTCTAATCTTGCTGTGAATGTATCTCTTAATGGAGACTGAGCACGCATAAGCATAGTCACCAAATCTGCATTCAGGAATAAGTCTGCAAGAGTAAAATTCGGCCAAAAATCGGAAAGTTTGCAAACAAAATCGAGAAAAAAATCAGGAAAAAAATAATTAAATAAATACAAGAAAAAATATTTAAAATGTTGAAAAGGTCACGATTTAGTGATAAAGTTGCTAATTAATTGTGATTTAGTGGAAATTTTCATAAATTTTTCAAAAAAATGAGATTTTTTGAAAAAGTGGTGATTAGAACGCGATGGCATTCGTTTTAGGAATAAATGGTGTTTTGTTCAAAAATTAGCGAATTTGTTGATCACATAAGAGCAGCATCACTGCATCATTGCCACCACCTCTTGCCATGCACATATCTATTAATGGAGACTGAGCACACAGAACAGCATCACTGGATAAGTACCACTACCGGAAGCATTGGTAAAAGTTGGAGGTAGGCAAACAGGTTCCCTGCCCGAGCCTAGTTGAGGATATATATTAACGTTATATTCCACACCATATATATATATATATATATATATATATATAGAGAGAGAGAGAGAGAGAGAGAGAAAGAGTGTGTGTGGGTGAGGGTGTCTGTGTAGATAGATAGATAGGGAGAGATCCGAGTTGTCTAACAGGTAGAACAACTAGGATGCAGTTATAAATAAGCTAGAAGCAAGAAAGAAGTGTGCAAAGAATAATTGCAGCAGAAAATGTGTTAGTGACACATAATTTCACTAAAACAAGATAAATGAAAAAAAAATCATTTCTAGCCAACAAAGCAACCTTCAATCAACCAAAAAGTTGGATATACGTTCACTCTGCATCGTATTTTTATATACTTTAATAACTAAAAATATCGCTGCAATCTCAGCCGTTAAAAAACAGAATTGAGAATGAGGTCCAAAATTCAACGGCAAAGGTGAGAAACAAATAAGAAAGAAAACAATTGCTAAAATTGTCTTTGTCAAACTTCCTCAGCTACATCATTTGGAAGAATGATAAAAAAACATGAAGTACGAACAACCTTGACAATTCACATTACAGCATGGAACAGGACGCTCTGATGATCGCTATCATCGGAAATACCATCTCCCCGCAGTTTTTCTTTTGGGAAATCGCTTCACCGTCAAAATTTTGTCCAAATAAAATTAGTTCCACTGTTATGCATAATTTTTTTTTTGATAAGTTCTAATTCTATCAATCTATCCAACTGGTCATGAAGTGAAATTCTCAATTTGGACTATCAAAAACTAATTGGCATAAAAATATATAATATGGAAGAAAACTCTTATAATAAACTAACAAAAGAACAACGTTATTGTCACAATCTTTAACTGGCGTTATTTTACCTGTACTATCAGTTTCTCTTTCAAAATATCAGTTCAGTATAAATATAACCCTGAGCCATCTTTTGTGAAGTCATGTCATATACCACTCCCATTTTCCCTCAGGGACATAATATATAAAAAAAACCCTAAAACTATACAAAAATGTCAAAAAAGGCAATGGTAGATTCATTTTTTCTCCTAACAGATTTATGGTTGCTCCAAATCAAAATTTGCTTCTCTTAAAAAAGAGCTTTTCTCATATAGTTTGGAATCAAAGCACATCAACAGTGATATCCACGTTGTGTACGAAAAACAAGTTCAGCAACAAGGGGTTGCACAATTTCTTACAAAGTGTTTACAAGTGTAGCAAGCCATGGACCTGAAAAGTTTATGCCTACAAATAAAGGAAGAGTTCTAAAATATGTGTTGCATGCAGTGGACTGAAAATGCATTATCAGAAACAGTTGAATACATGGTTTAATGAAATATCTACACCATGACACTTAAAAATGAATTTTATAAAAAACATCCAGTTCATTGGAATAAAAGACAGTGCGAAGTTCAAAATTGAGAGGGACTACTTACGAAATTTCAAGGACACTTTCTACTGTAAAAGAATATGTTCTCAAGAATATTTTTAATTAGAGAAAAGGTAGAGATTCACTATATATCTATGAGAAACCGTAAGGAAAATCTAAGGAGCAAGATCAAAACAGATTTCTACAAATTTCCATTGATAGGCAATTCTGAAATGTGGAACTGTATTAGGGAAAGAGATGATATCAATAGCACAGTCTCTCACAAGTCAATCAGATCGCATTCTCAAGAATATTTCATGTTTGTTTCAAATAAGCAAAGTGTTCCACGAAAACGGGTGAAAAATATAGGATGCAGTTTTGCAAATGCATGTTGTTTTATACTAGGCTTCCACTATAAAAAAAATAATGAACATGAAGAAACATACATAATGGCAAGAACTTGCAAAATCTCAAAATCAAAATGTTTAAAGAACAAACCTCAGATACTAGCCTGCTTCTCCCTTCACCGGCAGCTGCCAGAGATCGCAACGATAAGGGAACTCCTACAACACCATCGCCTTGTCTGTCCATCCAGATTCCAGACCTTAGATATGGATGCTGATGCCCCTGGTGACCAGTACCAGACGGAAGCACTATTTCCTGTGAGGGAGCAGAAGGACTGGGACGTAAAGGAGGGAAATTACTGCTCTGTCCTCCAGCTTCAGAGCTAGAAGATGGGACAAAAGACCGCCGGACAACTTCCGATAATCTTCGTGGATATTGGGTAGGAAGATTCTGATGAGGTACCCAAGTGGAAGGTGGTGACGGATGAGCCCCTGAACTAGATCCGATTCGAGAGCTTGACGCAATGTTTCCAGGTATACCTATCCCACTGTTCAAACTCCAGTTTGTTGAATCTTGTGCCAAATGCCTAAGCTCAGTTGCTGGCCCAAACATGGATTGCTCCGGAATGCTTCTTGACGTGCTTATTGAGTTTGCTTGCTCTCGAAAAGCAGCTGCTCTCTCCCCCGAAATGACAGGAGAATTCGATGAACTGCCAACTCTTGCATTAGGAGACCCGCTATAAGGGAAAGAATGAACATTTCGTGGCAAGGTAGGAACACGCGGTACTTGAGGGTGGCTTTGATGGGAACTTGCACTGGCAGATCCTGGCCGGGAATTTTGAGGTGGTTGATTAAATGGGAGAAGTCTGGAAGCTGATTGATGGGATGATAATATATGAGGATGCCGAATAGCATTATTTACCATGGACCAAGTATTAGGTGGTACAGAGTCTTGTTGATGTGCCGGATTAATTCTTATCCGGAAATTCCTCTGCGAGGCCTCTGCATTTCCTGCTACAGTTAAAGCAGGATGGGAGTCAGAAGCTAATCCTCTCGTACCATTGCCAAATCTTAGGTTCAATTGTTCCTCTGGAGGATTGACACCAGAAGGGTGCGGGTGCTCCACTGGAGTAGATATACTTAAACTAGTACCACCATTATGCAGAGCAGGAGCAGTATGCCATGCACTGTTTTCAGCTCGGTGAAAGAAACTTTGACTTCCACCTAAAGAAGACTGTCCAGAAACTCCTTCGTAGCTCTTCCTTTTGCAGGATAAACGTTGACCGTCCAATGAACAACCTGGCCTGCCATCACCATCATCCACCATGTACCCATCACTCTCAGAAGACGGTACGCAAAGACCAGTAGAACTACCAGCAGGAGAATGCTCGGTTTCTAATCCTGCCGGTTTATACAGATGAGGAAAAACACTTGTATCCGTGACATGATCACCACCATTGCCAACATATCCTGCATTGAGGTTTGTATTTTGAGTGATATCATTAGAATTGGAACTTTGCAAGAGCAATGGCTCATTTGCAACATGATTGCTATTAAGATTTATATTGACACTTTCCAAAGAAAGAAAGCTGGTTGGTTCAAATTGCCTTTCTTCTTCAGCTCCAGAATGACTGGCCAGGGAAGCTGTCCACCCGTGCTCCATTTTGGCTTCATCATTGCTGGCGGGGTTTAGAGTAAATTCGCTAGAGCTAGGCCCACCTAGATTCCAGCCATTCAAACTGCCACCATCAAGACTACCAGCATTCACATATCCAATACTTGAATCACCAGGAGATAGCAGATAATCCGGCAAGTTTCGGGCGTCAACTGGATTTAGCATGTTATTCCAATAAAGTTGCTCCACACCAGAGTTACCTGAACTAGACCCATGGTCAAATTCAAATGATTCAGGTAAGGAATCAACGGTACTTCTTTGCCCTTGCATTTGGGCTGATACTTGTTTTGGAAAATGTGAATAAGATGCCAAAGGATATTTCAATGCCAGCAGTGTATCACATAGAACACTTTTCTTGTAGAACTGAAATCATGCAACCTACAAAACAGAATGAAGCAAAAAAATGCATTAGATAAGCCAGCTCAGAACCTTTTCTATAAAAATGATCGAATGTTATAATGGACAAGTTATACACCAGATTTTGGTGTTCCTCAATCATTATTAGTCTCAAGGAATATTGATTACTGACCTTGACATTTGACATTTACTGATTACTGTCTGACATTTGACAATGTACAGGACCAAGTGCATCCTATGATGCTACGTTGTATAACATGCCATAAAAAATCCCCAGTTCGTTAAAACTGTAAGGAGTTGGTTTCCAGCCAACTTGCTATTACGGCATTCCCATCTTAGGGCCCTTCTTTCATTGCTATAAATGAAAAATATAGAGTGATACTGTACAAAATAATAATTGCTTGCAAACCATAAGATTTTAGACTGAGGTCAAACTCCAGCAATTTCTAGCCAATACCAGCTGATCCTTTCAGTGTAACACGGAGATAGACACATGTCTTGGTGTCTGATATGTCTTGACTATTGACGAGTCAAGACTTAGCGAGTGGAAAAATCTGTACTCTCATAAAAATTTAACTAAATTAAAAGAAAATCTAAAGGAATAAAAATAAATAAAAGCAATTATGAATTCAAATAATTACAAAAATTCAAGTGTAACATATAGTTTTCATAATGACATAAATATTAATTTACTTCCACACCAGAATTATTGAAGTTATATAGGTCTTGGAAAAAATGCACTTCCGTGCTGTTTTCATGTACAAACAGCTTGAGTTGTTAAAATGGAGGGAAAAATGGCCACATTTGAAGTTTATTTAAGTTAGCCATTGATGAGAATTGGCCATCATCTGGAATACACTGGAGTGATTTATAGTTGATGACAAATGCATTAGAGTACCATTTACTTCTACACCATTAATTCTGTAATATTACTGTGTCATACACAGTCATATCATAGAAGGAGTGGTGTAGAATTAAATGGTACTCTAGTGCATTTGTCATCAACTATAAATCACTCCAGTATATTCCACATGATGACCAATTCTCATCAACGGCTAACTTAAATAAATTTGAAATGTGGCCATTTTTCTCTCCCTCTAATGCACTATTAGTAGCCTTAACTATCAATGCACCAGAGTTATTGTGATTGGGAATAAGATAGAGAGCAGAGAGGAGCGAAGACGAGAGGGATTTCGCAGGGAAGGAGGAGTTTCAAAATTAAGCCTAAGTGATCTACATGCTGAGCAGAAATAAAGGGGTGTCAGTGCCGGATTTCGTGGTTTTTGACTCCCAGGGCATTCGGTGGGAGCTTGATCTGAGAAGTGAACTCAGAAGTTCTGAGGTCAACAATTTGGATAGCTTGTTGCGCAATTTGCCTCACCCTCCTAGGCTGCAAAGACTCGGAAGATAGAAGGGTGCGGGGCCTCAAAAAAGATGGGATTTTTTCTGTCAAATCTGCGTACCACAGGCTATGGAGACGCCCGTTGATTGCTTGAAGATGGACTGGGGTGAGGAAAGTTAAAGGCCATCTTATATTCTGTTTTCTGGCCTGGTGTGCAGTTCAAAATCGAGTCAAGACCATCAACACACTGATTCGGTGATACCCCTTGCTCCCCAACAGATGTATTATGTGCTGCGCTAACTCAGAATCTGGGGACAATTTTGTTTACACTTTACACTGCCAGGTGGTATTGAACATATGGAACGAGCTTTAGCATCGATGCAACCTTGTCAGATGTATGCCCAAGTCTTGTGAAGATCTGATTACCGAGGTGTGTCATCCTGCTAGCATCAAAGAGTCCCCCATCTTGGTATGACGACACTTGCGATTCTGGGTGCAATTGGGAATGAACGAAATCTAAGAATTTTGGAAGGCAAATCCAAATCTCCCACAGCTATGAGGGGGGGGACATTATTAGAGACATCAGATTGTGGAGTATCGTTTGAGGTCTTTTGGGGGCTTCCCTTTTCCCTGGGGGTGATGGCGGTGCCAAAGCTCCCGAGTGTTGGGCTCGTCTGTTTCCTGGTTTTGGTTTTCTTTGTTGCTTTGTTTTTGTTTTGTCCTTTTGATAAGCGCCTCGCTTGGCTCGATCTGGATGTAAGCTCTTTTCTTAAAGAATTTGAATCTTCACCGATCAAAAAACAAAACTAAGCCGAAGTGATCGACTTATATATGAGGGTAAAAATGGAAAGAAACTAGACTTAAGTATATCCTGGGAAGTTTGACTTCCCTAAGTCTGCTGTAAGTATTTGGAAGACTTGAGGATTTTCTCAGTAAATTACTCTAAAAAAAAGAAGCAAATGCAAAAAAAAAAAAAAAAGAGAGAAACTGGTATGACAAACATCTCATTTTGCAACAATTCCTATCGTAGCTACCAAAATGCATGAAACGAATGTGAAAAAAGGAAAGGATTTACATACACATTTGTAAGGGGAAATGGGTTTCCTAGTAATTAAACTTAATTATGGAAAAGTTCTCCAGTTCCTCCTGGATATCAGCTTCAAGGGAACTTTTATGGAAAAGTTCGCCAGCTTCTCAAACCTCTTGTTATGGCTTCAAGCAATCTCCCAGGGCGTGATTCCATTGATTTAATGTTGTTGTTCTTGCTATGGGATTTGTGCGATGTCATTTAGATCATACTTGCTTAATCCACATTGGTCTGGGCGGTCTGGGTACCATATTATTGGTGTGTTGATGATACCATCATTACAGGAGATGATTCTGGTTCATAGCTTGTGTGAAGTCTGAGCTTAGCTGTGCCTTTGAAGTTAAGGACTTGGGCCACCTTCGATGCTAGATCACATCGTGGTATCTCCTTATCTCAACAGAGATATGCTCTTAATTTATTACGCGACACTAGCATGCTAGGATTTAAGCATTGAGTCTCTTATGGTTCCTAAACATCAATTACGTGCAAATATTGGAGATCTTCTGTCTAATCCTTCAGAGTACCAGAGACTTGTTGGTTGCACAATTTATGCATGCTCCATGTGCTCCTCATCTTGTTGTTGTTCACCATATCCTAGGTTACATTAAGGTCTCTCCTAGTTGTGGCCTATTCTACGGGAATGTTAATCACTATTTTCTCAGTTGCTTTAGTGACGCTGACAATCCGGGTGCTCTTACAGATTGTCACTCCACTTCAGGTTATTGTGCTTTCCTTGGAGGCAATCTTGTAGTGTGGAAGGGTAAGAAGCATGAGGTCGTCTCCAATCTCAGTGCAAAATCAGAGTATAAGGCAATGGCACATGGGATATGTGAACTCCTATGGCTATGCTCTCTCCTTACCAAGTTGGGTTCTCCACCATCCATTCGCACACCCTTGCACTATGATAATCAGGGAGCAATTAACATTGTTGGTCCGACATGAGAGGACCAAATATATTGAAGTGGATATCCACTTCATTTGCGATAAGATTCAAGTTGGACTCATAGATACCCCCAAAGTTTCATCCTTTCAATAATTGGCAATAACATTCACAAAGGGTCTTGGCCTTACTCAAATTCAAGATGTGATAGTCAAGTTGAGTATGATATCTATGCATGCACCAGCTTAAGGGAGAATATTGGGAAATGTGTTATGGGTTACAGTGTGCGCATGATACATTTAATGTAATGGGTATGTTGTGTGTATTTAGTCTTTAGTGGGTGTGTACACTATAAAGGGTATTTTAGTCATCTTATTTTATATAAAAGCTAGTTGGGTTACTAATGCGGAAACTAACACAATGCAAATGCTAGGGTTGAGATTAATAGAAAATTAATATAAGAATACAAATTTCTTTAACAGTTTATCACAAAAAATAGCAAAGTTTCAATTAAATGATTTAAATCTAGCCCGAATTAGTGTTACTTTTGCGTACGTTCCCTATCGGATTTAGAAGATTAGGGTTCTTAGCGAACAACCAGATCTCCGACAATTTTAGGGTTTCGAACGAATTCACAAGTGGGTTCTTTCTATACCAAGTGGAATAAAGGAAAATAATAGGTTTAAAGATGAAATGGATAGGTTAGGGTTTAAACACTTACGTAACTCGTAAATCAAGAAAAATAGAAAAGAGAGAAAAGTTGGCTTAGCATCAAACCGCACACAGGACAAAGAATCGCTCTTCGGTTGAGAAAATCACACCCTCACAGAAAACTTAATCAAAAGCTCTCAAAATTTTGCAAAAGCAATATTATATTAACCATCAATAATTAAAAGTGTTTTTACAAGCCCTTAAATAGGTAAAGCAACCCCTAACTCGAAATTAAAGTCCTAAAAACTTAAAACACTAAAATGAAAAATTTTGCTAAAGAAACCCGAAATTTCGTCGTTTGGCGGACTTGTTTCACGGACGTCCGTCCTGTAGGCACCGATGTCTATCGCCTACGATGCGAAACAAACAGTGAACCTTCGTTTTCATGTTCGTTTATCACCTTCAATGTGAATTAAAACAGTGAGGCCTTCTTTCTACGAATGTCTGTCTCATTCCACAGACATCCGATGAATATTGGTTGTGACAAAATTCGAGGAGATCTGGATTGATCTATTGAAATTCTTCCCTTGTTATCCATGTATCTCCGAATCAGCTTTATTCTTCCACTTGACAAGGTACTTCTTAAGTCTCCCTTGGGCGGTAGAAACAATCCGATCCTCCAAAATATCTTCAATGATCTCACAAGAAGGCCGTGTGGGTGGAGGTAAGGGAACAGGGAGGGGTCTAGGGGTCACATCAGAATTGGAAGGTTCAAATGGATTGGGTGGGATGTTTGAATGGCCATGGAACGGAATGAGATCCTCCACATTGGAAGTCTGTGTTAATCCCCAATTCTTGCAGTAAATCTAGGATGTAAGCGTTAGAACCGGTACGCTTCAAAATCCTATTGGGTCCAGCACCACGAGCTTGTAACTTCTGAGCAAACCCTTGAGGGAAGCGCTCAGGTCTATTATGAACCATCACAAAATCATCCTCTTGAAACTATTTGATCCTTCTATGAGAATCTGCAGAAATTTTGTATTTTTAATTGTTCACATTAATTCGTCTTTTAATCTTAATATGAAGTTCATGAATGCGGCGTGCAAATGCAGATGCAGACTCTGACGACCTTTGATGAACTGACATCGGGATTAGATCTATGGGCATCCTAGGTTTGTAGCCATGCACAATTTGAAATAGACTCATACCTGTGGTACTATTAACCGAATTATTATACGCAAACTCCGCGACAAGTAAGAAATCCCAACTCTTTACATGCTCGCCTACAAGACACCTTAAAAGATTGCCTAAAGTTCAATTCACTACCTCGGTTTGCCCACCTGTTTGGGGGTGATATACTGACGAAAACTGAAGTCTAATCCCCATTTAATGCCACAATGTCTTCTAAAAATAACTAACAAACTTGACATCTCTATCCGACACTATGGTTTTAGGCAAACCATGCAGGCGAACAACTCATTAAAGAAAATAGTGGCAATGTTACTTGCATATGAGGTTTTCACACACACGATGAAATGGGCTATTTTTTAGAAATGGTTCACGACGACAAACACCGAATCGTGCTTGCGAAGGGTCTTAGGAAGGCCTAACACAAAGTCAATAGAAAGATCTTGCCACAGAGTGTGGCACGGGTAAAGGTGTATAATCCGGTGTTTTGGCAATTGACAAACACGACACTGGTTGATGATTTTGACAACATCTCAGATGAGATTGGGCCAATAAAATCGATCTTCAACCAATGCAACAGTCTTATTGAGAGCAAAGTGGCCGGCAACCCCTTCAGCGTGTAATTCTCAAACAAGAAAATCTCGTAGAGAAGTGCGGGGAATACACAGGCGGTATTTTAGGAACAAATACCCCTCCTGTAGGGTATACTCACTCTCTTTCACAGACTGCCCACTCAAAAGTGAGGTGTACTCTTCTCCAAAATCCGGACATATAGAATAATCATTTACGAGACGATCAAATCCGGTCACCTCAATACTCAATGAGTGTAACGTCACCACTCTATGGCTAAGCGTGTCAAGAACTCGATTCTCTACTCCAGCTCTATGTTTCAGCCAAGGTATCAAAAATCGGTCAATACCAATACATATCGGTCCGATACGTATCGGGTTTCGGCCAATACATTTCAGTTTCGGCCGAGACTTTTACTCTTTTTATTCTTTTTTTTGTAAATTGGCCGATACGTATCGGTATCGGTCGATTCGTATCGGCCTCAAGCAAACCGATACCCGAGACCAATACCAAGGTGAACCAAGTTGCTCAACCCATTTCGCATGTCGCGGGTTTAAGTTCTTTTGGGAACTCAAAAATCTAAGGGCTTCATGATCAGAGAACAAGACAAATTCCTATGATAGTAAATAGTGTTTTCAATATTTGAGAGATTGCACTACCGCATAGAACTCTTTATCGTAGGTAGAGTATTTATGTTTGGCCTCATTTAGCTTCTCACTGAAATAAGTTATCGGATGGCCCTCTTGGCTTAACACTCCTCCAATACCTACACTTGACGCTTCACACGCTACCTCAAAAACCTTAGAAAAGTCAGGAAAGCGCATGACAGGAGCTTCAGTCATTCAGGACTTAATCTGTTTAAAGGCTTTTTCCGCAGCAGGTGTCCATTTAAACTCCCCCTTTTTATACAATCGATGATAGAAGATGTTACCATACTGAAGTTACGAATGAATCGCCTGTAAAAAGTGGCTAACCCATGGAAGTTACGGACTTCGTGAATGTTCAGAGGTTCAGGCCATTCCACAATAGCCTTGACCTTTTCCGGGTCCACATTCATTCCTTCAGAGGTTACGACAAACCCTAAGAAGACAATGCTCTGTGACATGAAAATACACTTCTTTAGGTTCGCGAATAACTTTTCTCCTATGAGAGTCATGCAAACTTGCCTTATGTGGCTTAAGTGTTGTTCCTTGTTGTGGTTATAACTAAGGATGTCATCGAAATAAACCACAAGGAACTTGCCTATGAAAGGCCTTAACACGTGTCATGGTTCGCATAAGGGCATTTGAAAGCCTGAAAGGCATGACAAACCACTCATATAAACCATCCTTGGTTTTAAAGGCAGTTTTTCATTCGTCCCCGGGACGAACTCGGATTTGATGGTATCCACTCTTCAAATCAATCTTCGAAAATATAGTGGCACCAACCATTATGTCAACATATCATCCGGTCTCGGTATAGGGAACCGATACTTGACCGTGATTTTATTAATGACACAGCTATCAACACACATCCTTCAAGATCCATCTTTCATGGGTGTGAGCAGCGCTGCACGGCACATGGACTCATGCTCTCCTTAATGAATCCCTTTCGGAAAAGTTTATAAACTTGCCTTTTTAACTTCGAATGTTCGGATGGATTCATGCGATAATGGGGGAAGTTAGGTAAAATGACGGGGACGCCACCAACAACGACCTAGGGTTCATACCGTACAAGGTGTATCAACGGCGGAAGAAGCGACCAAAGGGCCAAGGAACATCAAGAACCACCAAAGGAAGGCCCTAGAGATCAGCCTAGGAGCACTAGACATCATCAGGGGACGGACGTCTGTGTTTTGGAGTGCTCACTGTTTTAGTGAGCACGGACGTCCGTAGTGCACTACGAAGGTCTGTGGGTAGGCGACGGACATCCGTGGACCCCAGGTCGAACGTCCATGAAAATCCACGCCCCAGCGTCTTAAATGACGTAATTGTCCTTTTTGTCCTTAGATTTTGTCCTTTTGTAAGTTACCACTTAAGGTAACTTAATACTTTTCTATTTTTAGGTTTATTCCCTTATAATAGCTATAAAGCCCATTTTGTAAGCCATTTTTGGCAGTTGTTGATTTAATGAAAATATGCTTTGCATTTGGCTTGAGATGAGCTTAAAGAGAGAGTCTTCTTCCCCATGTGCGTTTGGTGTGCGGCCAAGGGTGTGAGGCCCATGTTACTTTGATCTTCTCCTTTAATCCTCGCTCTTGCTTAATCTCCTTTTCTCTTTAATCTTTTGCATTCAATCTTCTGCCTTTCTATTGATCGTTCTAATACCCAAACCCTAGATCTAGAATACCCTCAATGTTCATCCTCGTGGATTGAATCCGACTCTACCCGTCGATCCACAACCGTTGTTGGGCTTGAGCGTATTCAACTCCTGCCATTGATCGCTTCCATTCAAAGCCCTAGCGAGGAACTCCCGATTCCACGAAGAACTACGATCCAATGCCCCGACCTAGACGAAGCGAGAGTTCTATCTCTCGGATAGCCTCTTCCGCCATCCTACGGATCTTGCGCGTCGGATTGGACCCTACGTGAACTAAAACATGGACACCTAAGCGGAAACCCGAGAAACTCGAATGTATCACTTTAATTTGTGGTTGATTGTTTAATTAATTAGTTTAATTTCAGCAAAATCATCATATCATGAGCATTCATAGATTTCAGGGTTGTTGTCCCGCGTCATAAAGTAGATCCGGGAACCAAGTCAATGGCGTGTTGGATGTCCCGTAAAGGTGATAATTCATTCAGAAGGTCTTTGGGAAAGACATCCCGAAATTCGCTCATCATAGATCCAACCTCCTTTGGAAACTCAACACTTGACTCTTTGGGTGACTTTATTGCAACAAGGATATAGACAATGTCATCGGTCTTAACACCCCATTCAAACTCTAAAGGGCTAACGATGTGAACAATCTTAGATGTCTTCTCTCTCTCAATTAGGCTTTTATTATTTGACTTGTTCGTTTTCACAATAGGTGCTTTAGGAGGTAAAAGATTTATCTTTATCTTATTTCCGTTGTGCGTGAAAGAACATACGTTCAATCTCCTGAACAATGTAACGTTCATCTCATACAACCACAGCATCCCAATGATGATATGCCGCACATCCATAGGCACAACATCGCACCATAAGGTGTCTTCATACAAACCGAATTGTATAAGAACCTGACACCACGGTTCTAAAAGTCGCCTAGTCTGACTTGAAGGGGGTCGGACCTAGTAAAGGCGGACCGGTTGGGGCTCCAGCCCAAACTGCGAAACCTTTGCCCATCGTACCACCTTGATCCTTTTTTCTCGAGAATAATTACTTGCCAGATTTTGAAAGGACCCTTGCACTCGAAAAGTTGGCCCTTGCACCAACTTTAAAGAAAGATTTGGTATTTTAGGGACATGTGACATGTGAAGACCATTGATGGCGTCAGATCAAATGACAAAGGTTGTGTTTCACCCAATATTCCACGCAATAGATCTTGTGGGTGTTCTTGGGTGCGATGCGATTAACGCCACCCTAAGTTAGAAATTTTGAGCAAATAAGCAAAGAACCCTTCTTGAGTGCAATTAACACTACCCTAAGTTATAGATTGATTGCAAATAACCCACTCTAAGTTGTAGGGTGTAAATAATATCACAAGAAAGGGTGTAAATAATATATATATATATATCTGACCTCCGGATCTTGGGGCGCCCTTAACGATTTCCAAACATCCCCATCACTTAGGCCATTGATTTTAAGAACATTGCTTGACCCCTTCATGAAACTGGGATTTATGATGAATCGACCCAAGCAATTTTATAGGGTTGCGGGTGAGCTATGGGTGCTAGTCATAAGCGAGAAACTGTACTTTCGGAAACAACATTAGTGCAACTTTCACTATCGACTATGATTCGACAGGCTTTCTCACCACACTTAGCTACGTTATAAAAGATGTTTTCCCGCCGCCAATCATCACCCTTCTTAGATTGGGCTAGAGCACATCTAACCACAAGAGCCCGCGAGGTATTACCCTCCTCAATGGGGTAGGAGATTCCCTAAGACAAGCCACAGTCTGTTCCCCTGCAAGATTTTCCTCATCACTAGGGAACGATTCAGGCTCATAGCCTCCTCCCTCATCTTGCTCATTCTCAGTGTCCTTGGTTATGAACAAGTTTCGAGAGGGACATTGTACTGCAAAATGTCCGATGTCATGGCACTTGTAACACTTATTTTAACCACCACTCTTGGGGCTTTGGAAACCTTTACTATTATCAACTTTGGTTACTGGTGTAGCGAATGAATTGGACCTAGCTGACAAGGTATTGACGTTGGGTTTTGACTCAAAGTAGTTAGGCCTATAACCGGACCTACTAGTTTCAAAACGTTTGATTTAAGGGGTCTTGATATACCGTTCTAGCTCTTCGACTCTGGATAAACACTCATCTAGATCGGTAACGGGGTATGAAATGAATTCCCTTTGTAGTTATAGGCGAAGGCCCATCCGAAATCATGATAAGGTAACTCTTTCAGGTTCATCCACATTGGCTTGGGACATTAGGTCTTCAAACTTATCAATGTACTCTGTGACCGGTGAATTCCTTTGGCGCAGTGATTGCCATTGATCAAGAAGACGTTCATCATAGGAAAGAGAAACATATTTCTCGTTCAGTTGGATCTTCATGTCATCCCAGGTGGAAATGGAAAGACCTTGGGATTGCCTACGACACTCTATCCCCATCCAGTAAAGCCTAGCTTGACCCATAAGCTTGACCTTGGCAAACCGGACTTTACGCTCCTCAGACAAGACATACCACTCGAAATAGTTTTCCATGTCAGTCACCAACTCGAGATAGACTTTAGGTTGTCTTTTCCCATCAAAAATAGGAGCATCCATTTTAACAAATTTCATGATTTTGTCATCCTGATTGGTTTGGAGATCACGCCGCTGAGGACCATGTCTCCTATGGTCATTAATGTGGACACGAAAATGATTCTCAGTGATGATCTCATTCAACTCTTCAACACAGGTCACCAAAGCCTCATGTCGAGCTTGTTGATCACCCAACTGGTTTTGCAATTGATTGTGGAGATTAGTCATTGGGCTTGGAGACCGACTTGACTCGCAGTCAACTTAAACGCAAGTTCATTAATGAGGGATTTTATCTTAATGGGATCCATTACTATGCAAGACAAAACAAAATGACCCCTAGAACCTATATGAACACTGACAACCCTAAACTGACAAATCGTTGATACCAAATCTAATGTGGAAACTAACATAATACAAATGCTACGGCTGAGATTAATAGAAAATTAATATAAGCAATTAAAATGCAAATTTCCTTAACAGTTTATCAAAGAAAATAGCAAAGTTTCAATTAAATGATTTAAATCTAGCCCGAATTAGTGTTACTTTCGCATACGTTCCCTATCGAATCTAGAAGATTAAGGTTCTTAGCAAACGACTAGATCTCTAACAATTTTAGGGTTTCGAGCGAACGAACTCACAAGTGAGTTCTTTCGATACCGAGCGGAATAAAAGCAAATAATAGGTTTTAAATTAAATAGATAAGGTAGGATTTAAACACTTTCGCAACTCGTAGATCAAGAAAGATAGAAATGGGAGAAAATTGGCCTCGCATCAAAACGCACGCAAGACAAAGAATCGCTCTTCGGTTGAGAGAATCACATCCTCACAGAAAACTTAATCAAAAGTTCTCAAATGTCAAAAGCAATAATATATTAACCATCAATAATTAAGAGTGTTTTACAAGCCTTTAAACAGGTAAAGCAAACCCTAACTAGAAATTAAAGAGTCCTAAAAACTTAAAACACTAAAATGGTAAGTTTTGCCAAAGAAACCCGAAAATCCGTCATTTGGCGGACTTGTTTCACGGACGTTCGTCGCCTATGATGGGAAACA
This sequence comes from Chloranthus sessilifolius, assembly GCA_021018995.1. Taxonomy (NCBI): domain Eukaryota; kingdom Viridiplantae; phylum Streptophyta; class Magnoliopsida; order Chloranthales; family Chloranthaceae; genus Chloranthus; species Chloranthus sessilifolius. The sequence continues at coordinate 23,461,679 of CM037584.1, read as the reverse complement.
AACAGTGAAGCCTCCTTTCTACGAATGTCCGTTCTGAATCCACGGAAGTCCATGGATACGAAGCCGTGGCACAGAAATCCGTGCAGTTCTTCTTTCGGAACAATTTCACATTCTTATTTCGCCTTCGATAGGTTATGGGCGGCTGCTTGAATCGGATGTCCCCATCAGTTACTCTACACAAATTAAGTCCATTATTAATTCTCTCTGTCTCTCTCCTTCTTCCTCTCTTCACCTACCAAATCCTAACCCTATCTCATCCTCAAAAGTCAAGTGAAGCATGGTTCTCATGCATTTATGCTGGTATCTTCTCCACTGTCAGCAATAGAATTGAACAATTCCTGAATCTGAGCACTTAATGGCAAACTTTCCACTTAAGCATGACTGTAACATGCCCCATTTAGTACAACTCTTCTTCTTCTTCTTTGTTTTCTTCTTTTGTGATGATGATGATGATATGTAGATACATGACCCAAACTAGTAGAACCTTGTCTATAACGATCGAACTACTCAATGCGGACAATGAGCTGATGGTCTTGCTAGTTGTGCAATGCATAGACCTTGAGGACTCGTTCAAGTGTTTCCTGGCTTTTCCCATTAAAGCTCATATTCTTGAAAACTCATAATCTTGGAGATTCTCAAGAGACTCAGATTCCTGGCTTTTCCCATATATCTTCTTAAGTTACTCGGATTCCTAGTTTTTCCCATAAAATGTCATAATCTTTCGGTCTTAAGCTCCTCTCAGAAAAGCTCAGAATCGGTTCAATGGGTGGTTATGCTACGACCGTAGAAATGTTATTTAATTATCAGTTTATGTGTTATATTCGGATTTGACTCAAATTTGACCGACAACTAATCGATGCAAGGTTGAACATATTTGGCGAAGGTTTTTTCCGATTCTGATTTAATGGCTAATACATTATAAATCGTATATACAATCAATTAAAGGGTGGAAAAAAATAGATTATAGAGAACATTAGGACATATATATAAAAGAAAAGGACAAAATACATATCCATTAAGCCAGTATGAAAAAATTAGCTTTATTTAAACATCTACAAACTAAACTAGATACGAAATAAAAAGCATATACATATCGATTAGGTTGTTTTAACAAAATTAGCCTAATTCAAAATTCCCTCGAATAATGACTACGAGGTAGCATCATCCTCGTCGCCATCCTCCAAAGAGCAGGAGGATGTGACAGTATGTCGCAGGAAGCCCGTGGCACCATCGAAACTGTCGAACATATTCCTACGATGAAGTGGAAGACCTAGGGATGCAAACCCTAGACTGAACACCGAAATCGAACCGAAAACCGGCCCTCCCGAACCGCCCCGAAAACCGAGTTAAACCGAACCGAACTCTAATCGGTTCGATTTTCGGTTTGGGTGGCCGAGAACCGATTGGGTAGGTTGAGTAAACCAACCCATTATTGTGCCAAAACCGGACCCGAACCGGCTGCCCAAACTAAACCTACACCGAACCGATTGTCAGGCGTCAACTCCTTTAAACCAACGTACTTTGTTTTGGTTTTTTTTTTTTTAGGATCCATTACTTGCACTTGCTTTATAAGTGATTATACTGAGGTTAAAGAAAGACTTTGTATTTTAGGGGACAAGTGAAAACGAAATCGAGTCCGTCTGATTTAAAGTTCATGATCGATAGATCCCTAGTGGAGAAGATTGGAGCAAAAAACGATATTTATCATATGATCTATTGTTGTCAATCGTTGAATCAAATAATATCCTTCGACTATATTTAATCACATGATGAAGATTATATTTCGCGCCAATATTTCCACTAAGATCTATAGATCATAAAGTTTAAATCAGACGGCCCAAATTGCGTTTTAACATGTCACAAGTCCCTAAAATAGAAAGTCAATTTTTGACTTCGATGCAATCACTTAAAAAGCAAGTGCAAGTAATGTTTCCCTTTTTTCTTCCTTTAAAGTTTAAACTGTGGGCTGCTAGCTGTCAACAGTTCAAGTGTGAGTCAAGTCAAGTGCCATTTTCCATCAAATAAAAAATCAAAAAAATCATGACAGTTGTTCACTGCAACGGCTAAGGAACCGTTATATGCAACCCAAAAGGTTGTTTTCTCACCACACGTCCTCCAGCCGGCATGCATTGACCTGCTTATAATCAGATGGGGCAGGTCATTTTTCGTCTCCATCTTCTATACAGTAGATCTATGGACCGTGGACGTACCATCAGACAGCCAATGTTTTATTACACATGGCACACATCTGAAAAAAGTGACCCTAAAATTGTGCTTGAGTGTGATGGCGGTCATATGATTTTACGATCACTTTTGGGGGATGTGTGCAATACTAGAAAAATGACCCTACGATGAAACAAATATGATCTATAGATTAATTGTACGAAATATGGGGACGAAAAATGATCTCTACCCTCTTTTCAAAGTCGGTCAAATTCACACCGAGGTTGAGTGAGAAAACACGTTGACTCCATTAAATCAGATGATGAAGATTGTTTATCATCACAACCTTTCACACGATGGATCTTGAGATCATGGGTGTACCATCAGATGGTCAATTTTATTTCATGTGGTACACACATAAGAAAGTGGCCTTAAAATCAATTTTGAGCTTTTTTCACATCCTGTTAAGTCGTTAAGGTCACTAGCAGTCATATGATTTTACAATAACTTATGGGGGGGGGGGGGATGTGTACTATGTATACTAGAAAAATAACCGTCTGATGATACGAACATGATCTATAGATCAATTGTGCGAAATATAGGGACGAAAAACAATCTCTACCATCTTTTCAAAGTCGGTCAATTCACACCGAGGTGGGGTGAGAAAACACATTGACTCCATTAAATCAGATGATGAAGATTGTTTATCATCACAACCTTTCACACGATCGATCTTGAGATCATGGGTGTACCATCAGACGGTTGATTTTTTATTTCATGTGGTACACACATAAGAAAGTGACCTTAAAATCAATTTTGAGATTTCACATGATGTTAAGCCTTTAAGGTCACTGACGGTCATATGATGTTAAGATCACTTTTGGGGGATGTGTGCTAGGTATACTAGAAAAATGACCCTCTGATGATAGGAACATGATCTATAGATCAATTGTCCGAAATATGGGGCCTAAAAATGATCTTATCCATCTTTTCAGAGTCAGTCCATTCACACCGAGGTGGGGTGAGAAAACACATTGACTCCATTAAATCGGATGATGAAGATTGTTTATCATCACAACCTTTAACAAGATGGATCTTGAGATCATGGGTGTATCATCAAACAGCTGATTTTTTATTTCATGTGGCACACACATAAGAAATTGACCTTAAAATCAATTTTGAGCTTGCACATGATGTTAAGTCGTTAAGGTAACTTTTTTGAGATGTGTGCTACGTGAAATTCATTACCGACCATCCGATGGAACGCCCATGATCCCAAGATCCATCATGTGAAAGATTGGGAGGATATATGATCTCCATCATTTGATTCAACTTAGTCAATGCCAAGTGTATGATACAGATGGCGTGACCACCATCCTCTATGCTTGCACAATACATGGCACCAACTCCCAGTTATATATATAAAATGCAAACGCATGTTACCAATTACCTTAGCCCTAAAAGCTTCCTCTCTCTTTTAAAAATAAAACAAAAAAGCCTCCTCTCTCAGCTTCCTCTCTCAGCACTGGCGGCATCGCTGATGGGCGCCTCGAAGAACTTGGCCGAGAGGGAGCGAACCGACTACATCAAGCCTCCTCTCTTAGCCACGGTTAGGAAGCGAACCATGACAACTGATGGGCGCCATGAGAATTAATTTGAGAGGCGAACCCAGCGACATCGTGATCGGAAAGAAAAGCAGCCGACTAAACTAAACCTACCAAACCAACCGAATCAAGACCAAAAAAGCAGTTTTGTTCGATTTCGGTTTCCCCTTTCCTTCAAATCGGTACACTGAACCAAACCGAAACATACTTCGGTTCGGTTTCGATTTGGAGTGTACCAAACCGAACACCGAAAATATCAGGTTCAGTTTGGTTCAGTACACCGAACCTACATCCCTAGGAAGACCCAACATTTTTGTGTTTAATAATTATGATGCCTTTTATAGAATACATGTGCATTATTTCGATTTTAAAAAATTATATATGTATTAAAAAAATTTATTCCGTTACATATGTTAGTGAATTGCTCTAGTGTTTAAAACTTTAACATAATTCTTTGTAAAGTTTAGGTTATAGGTTCAAACCTTGTTATGTGCAATATATTATTTATTGTTTTAATTAATTATACTATAGCCTATACACCCTATATGCGAGTGTGTAGCTCTACACCATAGTAAAGCCTCTTGTTAGAGGATTCTCTTCGAAAATAAGTTCGCAAGCACCCAAATATATGGAGGGGAGCAAAAAAATAGGCCTAAATTATCGGTAATTGGGTACCATTATTTGCAATCCGTATTCTACCAAAATTATGATGGTTGCAATTAAGGAATCCTCCATTATAGATGATTGAGGAAAATAATTTCCTCTCTTTTTGCTTTATAATCTTAAACATTCGGTACGAGTATTTGCAACCAAAGATTCGGTCTCCTGAACTGATGGTTTCATTGCTAACACCAATGACTGCCTTGAAACAAACGATGGCGATCATTTTTCATCCCAATCTCTGGAAATTTTAAATTCAAACCATGGCCCACCTATCAAACGGTCAGATGTTGATTCCTCATGGAACACATCCCCAAAAGTGACCCGAAAACTCTACTTATATAACTTGGCCCTTGCATCGAATTTAAAACAAGAACTTGCAAGTTTGGTTGCCTCTGCTCTATGAAACTCCATCTAAACCATTTGATTTGAAGACCATGATTCAAAGATATTAAGTGCAAAAGATTAGCACGAAATAATCTTTTCATCATGTGATTAAATATAATCAAAGGCTATTATTGGATTCAATACTTGACTTACAATAGATCATATGATAAATTTCGTGTTTGGGTCCACTCATGCACTAAGGATCTATAGATCATAAACTTCAAATCAGACGGCCCAAATTGTGTTTTCATATGTCCCATGTCCCTAAATTACTAAGTCTTTCTTTAACTTTGGTGCAAGGGCCAACTTTCCAAGTGCAAGTAATGGCTCCCTTTAATAATTTGATGTTTTTTCTAGAAGGGGGTGGCGTTAAAAAATCACTCATTTGTCAAAAAAATAATTTTGATGCTTGTGTTTCCATATGTCCCATGTCCCTAAATTACTAAGTCTTTCTTTAACTTTGGTGCAAGGGCAAACTTTCCAAGTGCAAGTAATGGCTCCCTTTAATAATTTTGATGTTTTTTCTAGAAGGGGGTGGCGTTAAAAAATCACTCATTTGCCAAAAAATACTCATTTGACAAGAGGAATGTACTTCATCTGTCAAAAAAGCTTCATAACACTTTAACATGGTAGTTGTGGTGTACATACAGAGAAGAGAGTCGTTGGCTTTTAAAATTATACGCAGCGATAAGGTGTATATCCAATTGACAAGTATACTACCCCCAACTCAGAATTTGGGTTAATCCGAGCAAAAACCACAAACCTCTCCACATTGAATTCACTCGGAAAAACACAGAAAATGTGTGGGACCCACAGAAACTTGTGAACACAGGAATAGCCCAGAAAACATCGGAATCTGCCTACTTTCTGAGTTAAAACTCGGATTCTGGGCTAAAATGAACTCCCGAACAAGGCCTAAGAGAGATTGGATTTAAAAGAGCATGGAAATCAATGCAAGTCTCAATATCTGTATGGACCATCAGCTCGTTGTAGACTTCAAGTAGCATTATACACACAAAGCAAAGAATTTGACATGCATGAGCAAAAATACAACATATAAGGGACGCTAAAAACCACGTAAGACATCGAAAAAGGGAGCTCAGACATCACCATCTCTCCCACAATGATATTTATAGAATATACACAAAAGCCCCTAAAATAGAGGGCTTAAACATAAAAAACCCTATAGGACTCTAATTGACCAATAAATGAAATTAAATTAAAATTTTAGTAGGTTTAATTTTATGGACAGAAAATGAGAAAAAGTTTAATCTAGCTTTTTTTTTTCTTTTTTCCTATCTTACTTTTCAACCCACGTCTTCTCTCCCATTCAAGTTGCAAAACCCCAATATGATAAACAAGAAGTGCCTATTCATCATACAATATCAAGAGATAACAGTTAGGAACCAGGATCTTCTCATTTGTGGAGATAATTGCTAAAAACTGACAAAATAAACAAGAAGTGCATATTCACCAAACAATGTTGATGGATTTTAGTTAACAGCACAAAGATGGTCAGGTGGCCAAAAAGAAAATAAAAACAAAAAAATCAGGAAGATAGCTTGACATTTATAAACAAAAAAGTGTATCAGCGTACTATGTTCAGATATTTTAATTAGTTTGGCCCCAAAAAGAAACAAAAAATGGAGAAATCAGGAACATAGCTTGACATTAAAGAAGAAATGTGGCTTTATTTTTGTATCCTTTTCTGTTGTTTCCCAAGTAACTATTGGATTATGTCATCTTCTCCATTGGGGGATTGAAGGTATTAGGTATTGTTAGTGAACGTGGTTTGAGATGAATACTGATAGTGTGCTATTTGTTATAAACTGAAACTTTCTAAGAACTGAACTTGCTAATATGGGAAATAGAAAAAGTAAAGCCCCGCATTAGCGCGGATGGGGTTACGCTCTTTTTTGTCTAACAACTTCAACTCGTCGATTTTTCTTAGTTATTAGTTAATTGCAAGACTTTTTATTTGTAAGCCCACTATTTTAGGCACTTTAATGTAATAGTTCCCATAAATTCAACCTGCATCGTAAGGTACTAAGGTAGAAAGCACAGTCCCAAAGCCACATGAAGCACTGTCATAGATTACAGAAAGAAAAATAAATGAAGCAACATGTGAAGCTATAGTAACCTGTGAGTACAATTAGAACATTAAGATAGGAAGTTTGAAGGAGAATAAGCAAATCAACCTGCAAGAACTCATAGCCTTCTATTGGAACGAGAATAGGAAGAGGCATTGCAATCATCCATTTGCTCTTATCTATATTACAGCGCTGCATCGGGCGGCGAAAAACTAACCAATATATAATATCGGTGATAAATTTTACCAACCACGAAGAATTCCACTAACAACCAGACCAATCGAACCAGGAGTAACTGCAATCCCTAAACTCTAGGCTGGTCGGGATCCCTATGAACGTCACAAAATTCTTGATGCATCTCAAAAAATGTAACTATGACATGCAAAATTTTAAAACTAAGCAATGTCACAAATATTCTAGAATTCATAAAGTCTAAGGTAAATAGATCTCCGTAGGATCACGATCAAAGGACTACCAAGTACCAACCGGTCCATTTATAGGTGATTAGGAACCGTGCCCATACAAAGAAAGAACCAAAAGAAATAATACTTCTTACGCACCACCTTCATCGCTAAAAGATAATATGTGCAAATAGGATTATGGGATGACCTATAAGGACCAACTATGAACAATAATCTCATATGTTCATCTTCGATTAACTCTACTATTTCGCTAGCGAATAAAAGCAGACAAATTACAATGAGAGCTCAAATGCTAAATCCAAGAAGCATCGTAGTTATCTTCGTCATACAAAGAAATATATTGCCCACAATCTAATCAAAATTACATATAGAAAGGTTGAAACTTTGCAACAAAAATGGCATTAATTGTTCACAGAGAAATATCATTTGTGCGCATGCATTAGATTTGTCCACAATATTCATTGTTTAATCCTAGAAAAAAAACAAAAAACCAGGGGTGGATCTCGCAAAATGAAATCAAAACTTTGAAAGAAAAAACAAACCTACCAAATACTCAAAACTCAAACAAATCTACCGATTTAAAAAAAAAAAAAAAAAAAAAAAAACAGCTTAAACAAATCTCAAAAAAAAAAAGCTACAAAATCACTAACAAAAACTCTATATTAATCGGCAACATTCCAAATCTCTTCACCCAATTACCCACCCTAAATTTTCAGGAACAAAATTGCAATCAGAAAACTGAATAAAAAAAAATAATTAAAAAAAAAAAAAAAAAGGTGATCTACGAAAGATCGATGATATATGCATCCAAGCATACCTGATTAAGCCAGAGAAAATCGATGAAATGAATCGATTATCAAACAGCTCTCTTCGTCTATCTCTCTGATTCTCTTTCCCCAACTAAAAATAAAAATAAAAAATGAAATGAGATTAGAGAAATCCAATATGTAAAGGGGTGATTTTTGTTTTACGCGTGCTTGACCAGCGGGTTTAGGGAATCGGAGCGTATCCACGGATAAATATAATCAGATTCCGATGCTTCGCCCTCTCACGCCAAGCTGCTTCCCCCTTCATATAATCTCTCCCCATACACATCACCCCATCCCATCTTCTCTTTTTTTTTCTACTCAATATTTATTTATTATATGCATACATCACACACCTTCTTCATTCCCACACTCATCTGGACCGTTTGATTATATTGACTTGCTGACCGGCTGTGCATAGTGCATACAGCTTCTGCATTCCTACAGTCGTATGACCGCTTGATTGGATTAGATTGACTTTCTAGTTTCTACCGATACATGTCGAGCGTTTGGGTTTTTGGCACTAGTATTTACAGACCCAGATTTTATCTTTGCAGCCGAGGGGTACCACCATTAAAATCATTAGACTTCCCTTGATCAAAGGATGTAGATCGTTTTTGTCCCACTCTTCAACACAATAGACCATGAGATCATAACCCACCTATCATACTTTTAGATGTTAGTTTCACTTGTCCATAGTTCCTATTCAAGATCGTCAATTGTCTTTTCGGTGGAAATGTTTGGCTGCGAAGACTAATCTTCAGCTGCAAATACCAGTACCCATAGGTTCTTGGATTACGGTGCATGAACGTGGCAGAGCAACTTCGCTGGAATGCTAGGTTTGGTGTTTGGATACTGTAAAAGGATTTATTCCGTGTTACTGTGGAAATAGTTGACGTGATTATTAGATTTTGCATTTGGTACACGGGTCAATCTCCCACCGCTAATGAACTTGTGAATGTAATGAGATTGACCTGTGCAACGCACGGACCGTGTCCTTGATATGAGTTTATTGCATATACACTTCGATCCAGACCGTTCATTGGATGAACTAGCCATCTTCATTGAACCATCAGTGATCAATCTGACTAATAGTAATACCCAAATTCTGCAGTTGTTTTTTTACAATAAGCTGTCTTAAAGGCAGGCTATATGATGGACGGTCCAAATCAATCAGCATATAAACATAGGGAGCTGCTACTACCCACATCAAATGCTAAATATCCTCCCATTAAGTACAACTGAAAATCCTTAATCCCTTTGAATGGGACGATGGAGATTATTTTTCGTTCCAATCTTCCACAATATTAATCTTGAGATCATCGCCATAACATAAGTCGGTCGATTTTATATTCCACACGGCACACATTCAAATAAGTGATCCAAAAACCATATGGTCCACAACAATTATAGGTCATCTTTCTGTGTGTCACCTAAAATTTAAAACTAATAGCCTGATGATATGCCCATAATCTCAAGATCAATAGTGTGGAAGATCGGAACAAATAAAAGTCTCCAATGTATGATTCAAAGCAATTAATGATTTTTAGTTGTACTTAATAAAGGACATTTAGTATGATTGGCGTTTACTGAAAGCTCCCGAAAAAAATAAACAAGCTCGACAAGCTTGACAGATTAACAAGGCTAGAGTTTGAACATTCATGATGTAGAAGATTGTGATGAAAATACATCTTTATTACGTAATTTTAAATAGTCAATGCCTTTCTAAATTAAATTTTCTACTAGCACGTAAATCATGTGCACTATATATCTGTGAAAGTGAGCAGAAGAAAAAATTTCGTCCCTATTTTTGATATAATAGATCTATGGTTCATACTATACAAAGTCCGCTTACCGACCGATAAAATCACATGCCATGTGTCTTATAAAGTCAAGCACTGACCCGTACACCAAATAACTTGGCGGCTGAGCCCTAATACCAACTCAATAGAGATCAAAAAAATTGAGATAAATGTATTCGGGATTCTTCAATTAATAACCCCATAACACATTTGCCCTCCCTTTCGCTTGCCTTTCGTGTCTCCCTCGTGGGCCGACCCTACTCGGTCTCGGTTTCTTGTTCTTTTATTTCTCTTTGGGAGGGGTTGTCCTTTGCTTTTATCTTTGTTTTATCTCTCAAATTCGAATTAAATTTGTATGCAATAAAGGCTCATAGGCGTTTCCTTGTACACAGGCATTTCCTTGTAGGATAGCTATAAACGTGTCCACACTTTCTCTGAAAATGCCTATGTCGGAATCTCATGAAAATCATTGATTGCGTCGTATCAAATAATAGAAATCACATTTCTCCCATATCTTTCAAAAAAAAAGATTTTGAGATCACATCACGCCTATCAAACAGTCAATTTTTTATTCCACATATCATAAATTCTCAAAATATGGTCATAAAATCATGTTTGAGCGTGATGTGTGTCATTGCTCACAAAGAGCTTTTTTTGGAATCCGTTACATGTGAAATCAGAAACTGATCATCTAATAGGTGCGACATGATCTCAAGATCCATTTTGTGAAAAATTAGGGTGCAACACTATCTCAATCATCAGTTGAGAAGCAATCAATGATTTTTAAGGGGTTAAACACATGAGCGCTTTCAGAGAATGCATGAGAGCAAAGAGAACTACTCTTGGTTCATCGATATATAAGATTCAACCATAGTTACTAAAATCAATAGTTGTTTTTTAATATTCATTTTAATACATTTTTTCTATAAAATATTGGTAACATGTGTTAAAAACTTAAAAAGTATTTTTTCAAAAAGAAATGCGATTTTGCATTTTATGCGAATTTTCTTGATTTTTTTCTTATTTTGTCAATATATATATAACCATTTTCATTAATATTTCTTAAATATTTCTCTTTTTTTCTTGAATTTCACGTATTCAACTCACTCCCCCAACTCTTTTTTTGGCTTTCCCATTTTTTTCCAAATTCCGACTTAGTAATCATGGATTCAATCAGGAATTGCTCATAGTACAAAGGGTGTAGCCATTTAGGGACTAAGAGGGGCACATGTCTCTCAACTTTTCAAAAATGAGTTAGCGGCAGATAAGCAGTTTGCTTGAGTGACTTTATGCGATTTGTCAAATGGAAGCATAATGTTTCGATTAACAGGTGTCTGATTGTATGAGAGCTCTTCGGTGCAAATTATTACGAAGAAAAATGATCTCCATCCTCTAACTAAAAGTAGTCCAATGTCATCTAAATTTAATGATTATTATGTAAATCCAACATATCAATGTTTAGATGACCTTTGAGTACTTGGAATTAAATGATGGGCACAACATTCTCAATCTTTTGTACCATTGATCTTAAGATCATCACACAAAACATATGGCTGTTCCACATGACCTCGCATCCCCAAAAATAACCCGAGTACCAGAGAGCAGACCTTATGAAAGAAATTCCTAGCACTCCCCATGCATAGCCATCAATTTAATTATTGAATAAGTATAGCTCTTACTCAAAAAAGTTTGAAACACGATAAAACACCCGATATGCGACACTATTTAATGTCCAATTACACATAATAATACTATTGTAAAGAGTTGGAATTACGTATCCGACCCTAGTGCAATTGGTGGTACCCATGTCAGTCTCCTCCTTACCAAATGGTTAATCATATATTACTTAATTCGTTCATTCTCCTAGCTAATCGCAATTGGGTACCATCAACCTAGTTCGGTGCAATAAGAGAATTAACTAGTTAATGCTAAGTAGTTTATAATAAAATTTAAAAACATAAAAAAGAAATTTGAACATAAGACTATTGTTTTTATGTTTTATAATTAATCAAGTGGCCATTTTTAATTTCATTTATCAAAGAATATAAATTTATATTATAAAAATAATAAATGTTTTTAAAACTCATCCTACTTCTAGTGAATCGGGTTTGCTTGATAATAGTAAATTATAAATTTCGAACCTAAATTCGAATCAGGCGAATCAACGAACTAAGTAACTGTAGTTAAATTAGAGTTGTGCCACTACAAAAATTAAAACTATTAGCGGCAATAAAAAACTTCCGCTATTAACAAAAAATTGTTGCTATTAGTCCTGTCGCTACCAAAAACTGTTGTTATTACTAAAAAATCCCTTAACAACAAGTGTCATTGAAACACCTTATTTTTGTAGTGTGCATTTTTTGTGTCAAACCGACCAAACCGGACTAAACCACCGGTTTTGGTCCAATTTGGACGGGCACCGATTTGAGTTTGGTTTTGACAAAAAGAAAATTCGAAAAGTTTGGTTTGGTTTTAGTTACAGGCCTTCCCAAGCCGAAACTAACCGAATCGAACCGAAACCGATTGTAAGTAAATTTTTTTAATATATATAGATATATGTAGTCAACTTGAGTTAAGCAAACGATTAGGTTTGGAATTTTCAGGCCCAAATTTAGCGTTTGACAACCTTACTTAAGACTCGAATCTCATGAGACGTTGAATTAGGGAGTAGAGACATAGGATTCTAACTTCTAAAGGTTTCGTGAGTCTTCTCTCTCCCTCCCTCCCTCTCCTCCTCTCTCTAGTGAATCGGGTTTGCTTGATAATAATAAATTATAAATTTCGAACCTGAATTCGAATCAGGCGAATCAACGAACTAAGTAACTGTGGTTAAATTAAGATTGTGCCACTACAAAAATTAATACTATTAGCGGCAACCAAAAACTTTCGCTATTAATAAAAAATTGTTGCTATTAGTCATGTCGCTACCAAAAACTGTTGTTATTACTAAAAAATGCCTTAACAACAAGTGTCATTGAAACACCTTATATTTGTAGTGTGCCTACTTCTAGTGAATCGGGTTTGCTTGATAATAGTAAATTGTAAATTTCGAACCTGAATTTGAATAAGGCGAATCAACGAACTAAGTAACTGTGATTAAATTAGGGTTGTGTCACTACAAAAATTAAGACTATTAGCGGCAACCAAAAACTTCCGCTATTAACAAAAAATTGTTGCTATTAGTCTTGTCGCTACCAAAAACTCTTGTTATTACTAAAAAATGCCTTAACAGCAAGTGTCGTTAAAACACCTTCTTTTTGTAGTGTGCATTTTTTGGGTCAAACCGACCAAACTGGACTAAATCACCGATTTTGGTCCAATTTGGACGGGTACCGATTTGAGTTTGATTTTGGCAAAAAGAAAATTCGAAAAGTTTGGTTTGGTTTTGGTTACGGGGCCTTCCCAAGCCGAAACTGACCGAACTAAACCGAAACCGATTGTAAGTAAATTTTTTTAATATATATATATATAGTTATATGCAGTCAACTTGAGTTAAGCAAACGATTGGGTATGAGATTTTCAGGCCCGAATTTAGCATTTGACAACCTTACTTAAGGCTCGAATCTCATAAGACATTGAATTAGGGAGTAGAGACATAGGGTTCTTCTAAAGGTTTAGTGAGTCTTCTCTCTCCCTCCCTCTCTCCTCTCTCCTCCTCTCACTAGTGAATCAGGTTTGCTTGATAATAGTAAATTGCAAATTTCGAACTTGATTTCGAATCAGGCGAATCAACAAACTAAGTAACTATGGTTAAATTAGGGTTGTGCCACTACAAAAATTAAGACTATTAGCGGCAACCAAAAACTTCCGCTACTAACAAAAAATTGTTGCTATTAGTCCTGTCGCTACAAAAAACTGTTGTTATTACTAAAAAATGTCTTAACAGCAAGTGTCGTTGAAACACCTTATTTTTATAGTGTGCTTACTTCTAGTGAATCAGGTTTGCTTGATAATAGTAAATTGTAAATTTCGAACCTGAATTCGAATCAGGTGAATCAACGAACTAAGTAACTGTGGTTAAATTAGGGTTGTGTCACTACAAAAATTAAGACTATTAGCCGTAACAAAAAAATTCTGCTATTAACAAAATTTTTTTGCTATTAGTCCTGTAACTACCAAAAACTGTTGTTATTACTAAAAAATGTCTTAACAGCAAGTGTCGTTGAAACACCTTATTTTTGTAGTGTGCATTTTTGGGGTCAAACCGACCAAACCAGACTAAACCACGGGTTTTGGTCCAATTTGGATGGGTACCGATTTGAGTTTGGTTTTGGCAAAAAGAAAATTCGAAAAGTTTGGTTTGGTTTTGGTTACGGGCCTTCCCAAGCCGAAACTGACCGAACCGAACCGAAACCGATTGTAAGTAAATTATATATATATATATATATATATATATATATATATATATATATATATATATATATATATATATATATATATATGCAGTCAACTTGAGTTAAGCAAACGATTGGGTCTGAAATTTTCAGGCTAAAATTTGGGCCCAAATTTAGCATTTGACAACTTTACTTAAAGCTTGAATCTCATAAGACGTTGAATTAGGGAGTAGAGACATAGGGTTCTAACTTCTAAAGGTTTAGTGAGTCTTCTCCCTCCCTCTCCTCCTCTCTCTAGAATCACTCTGAAAAAAATAAAAATAGTAAAAGTGTAAAATAGGTTGAGAAATTGGAAATTTTTTGATGTGCAAGTAGAACTTACACACTACAAAAAATAAGACTATTAGCAGCAGCCAAAAACTGCCGCTATTAACAAAAAAATTGTCGCTAATACCTTTGCCACTAATAATCTTATTAGCCTTTAATAGTTTTTTGTTAATAGCAACAATTTTTTATTATAAAAAACTGCCGCTAATAGTCTTATTTTTTGTAGTGATAGAAAAATCGAAACCGATCGAAACAAACCAAAACATAATCGAATCGGGTTGATTTGGTTCAACAGTTTGACTGTTTGGTTTGAACATTTAGAACTTGATTAGAATCGGTTTGATTTATGATTTTGGTCTCAAACCGACCAAACCGAACCAAATACACCCTTAGGTTAAATCTCTTCCAAATTTTTTTTAGCCCACAAACAATAAAAGTACACTTTTAGCCTTTCACTCAATTGAAGCTACACTATCTTGCGCATTTCCAATGTTGACAACAGGTGATCACCACTTTATGTTAGGTACCCGACTATATGACTTCGTTGGGCAACTCTTCATCCTAATTTTGAGAGCGGATACTTTTACTAAGAAACAGTGAACAGTATTAACAAAATGTACATCCACTTATTTAAATGCTTTAAATATCCGTCCGTTTAACCCTCAAGATTTGACCATTTTGGCCCTCAGTTACCAAAACTCTCCCTTTCTTGCTCTCTCTCTATATGTTTTTATTATTATATTACGTTAGCTATCCCAAACTTATAAAAACTTATGTTTTTATAGGTTATGTTGAAATTTAATCTCATATCCGGTATTTTTAATTTTGTCCCTCAATCCTGGGCCTCCACTGATCGCCAATTAATTTGAGATGAATGACCAAATTTATTAGATTACCTACTTTAGGGGGCATTCTATTCTGACAGATGAGTGGTTACTCGGACTCACGATCTTGAGGAGCATATACCCAAGTCGCGTGGGTGAGTCTCTTTCTCTCTTTCGAACAACCTTTTCCTAAGATTATTTCACACAGCAGTTAGGCTTTCAATAATGACGGGTGTGTTGTATGATCCAACCATCACCGTATTCGTCCATCTACTTTATTGACCCGGCCTTCGAGCAAACAAGTCACAGTGGGAAAGCATGATGCCTACTACCCTATCTGTGGCTAGCTAGTTTACCAAACCACATAGAATTAATGGAGCGTCAGATCTCATTAGTCCTGATCTTGTCAAAATCTCTGACTTTCGAAGCTGTCAAATCCCTTAAAATTTGCGAAAGTCATTTTCCGACAGGATTTTGTGGCTAAAAGACTATTCATCCAAAGAGGAACTTCCGATATCCACGAGGAAAGCCGGTTTCAACTATTTATCTGACATTGTTTCTTTGACCTTCCATTTAAAAGCCTTTCGCCTGACATATTTGGCAGGGTATTTGGTCCCGTTAAACTGAACATGAGAAAAGCACATGTATATCGGCCGTATAAAATCGTTGACTACCGTTTTATTTCCCAGTAGTTCATGCAATAGATATTGAGTTTATGAGGCATTTATAAGACCATCTAGTAGTCAATGGCTGAGCCATATCATCAAGATCTAATTTGTGAAAGATTAGGGCAAAAAATGGTCTCCAATATTTAATTGAAGGCAGTCAACGATATAAATATATTATTCACAAGTTTAACAGGTGTATATAAGTCTACCCTAAGTTTTTACTGCCAAAACAAGAAAATAGACTAATTTGTGTGCTAAAAGTTAGACAATTTGGTTAGGAAAGTGACCAAGTGCTGCTGCCATTAAGGCATGATTCAGTTCCTTGTAACATGAATGCACGAAAGTCACACTTTGAGAGTAAAATGCTCTTAAAATTATTTTTGGGTAATCATCCTAGTTGTTCTTTTTGTAATCAGCAAATACCCTATCAGGATAATGCTAAAATTTGATGAAATTTTCACACGACGTCATCTACGCTATAGCGATCAACTCTATTGGTTCATGTTTCGAGAATCATAATTTTTCGACCATTAATTACATAGTCGACTCTATGGATGAGTTGTACTATACCTTATTATAAGCATTCACCAAACTCTTTCTAAATAAATATATTTTTGAAATACACCTGCATAAAAAAATGAATACGAAACATACGCATACCATAGTACTTGGACGTATCATTGGACGGTTAGTTTTTTCCTTCACATGACACACATCTAAAAAGTGACCCTAAAATCATATTAGAGCGAGATGTGTCACATGATTTTAGGGTCACTTTTTTGTATATGTGCGACATGGATTAGAAAACTAACCATCTGATGCAACGCCAATAATCTTTGTGGAAGATTGAGATGAAAAATGATCTGATTCAAAGGGAATTGTTAACGCATGTCGGCTAGAGGAGAGGGGTGAGATTAGAATTCCAAGGGGAGTAAATAATGATACCGACAAAACAAATGCCGATGTTATGACCACACCACTTTATGTTACAACAAGCTCACTTCAACAAAGGAAAAATTTGTTGACTGTGTATACGAAACGATGGAGATCATTTTTCAAACGCAATCTTAAACACAATAGATCTTGAGCTCATAGGCCAACTATTAGATGGTCAGATGTTAATTCTGTGTGGCACAAATTCCATAAAGTGAATGTGATTACCTTCAAACATGATTCACACTCTCCTTTTGAGATTTGTGTCATGTGTAATCGACATCTAGCCATCTGATTATAGACCCATGAACTCAAGATCTATTTTGTAAAAGATTAGGATACAAAATGATTTTTATCGTTAGATTTAAAGCAGTCAAAGAAATTTTACTGTGTTTAAATGAGGTGACTGTAACCTAATGTGGCGTGATTATGACATCAGCCAAATAAAACATGAAGAAGAGGCTTTCCTCTAGTGATAACCGGCGTCTATATTTTATAATCTCCTTCTCTTTTGACTAATAATAAATGCAAACAAATGTAGCCATTGAAAATTTCGTCTTAAAATCCTATTTCAGTGTAAGTCACAAAAAATTACATGATAAAATTTGAGTTGATTGATGGCTCATTTGATCACCAAATAAACAGTCAGAACTCTCACATGAGAAGTATCCATTATACGGAAAAATTGGCATTATGCGTGCCCTTATACTCAATGGATAGAGTATCCCATTAGAGGTGCAAAGAGCATGGATCAAAATATCCTCCGATACTGATATCTATCAGACGATACGTATCGATATCGAAAGTGAACGATACGGTATATTCAATGTACCGTATTGCTCACTTTATATGGAAAGCCCGAACGATACATTTAATATATCATCCGATTTTTTACTGTTCCAATACGTATCATTCGATACGTATCAGTTTTGAGCTAGGACGATACGTATCGGATATCCAGTAATTTAACCCATGGCAGAGAGGTCGGGTTTGAACCAATTCAGCATCAACGCGAACCGGCCTACCACCGGTGACCCTCAACCCAAGAACGAACCCAACCCACCCTATTTATTGAACTTGAACTTGACCCATTTGATAAGAAATTAGGTCAGTTCAGGCCGTATAGGGCAAACTAGGTTAAAATATAAGGGATGGAGTCATAAAATGTCAATTGCGGTTCACAAAGCCTCAAAGCCCAAACCTGACTAGTGAAACAAGCAGGTTAGCATTTTCAACCCGACTTGACTCGACGAGACAAACACATGAACCCAAACCCGACTAATAGCTGGTCGGGTTGCTTGACCTATCGGATTAGCCCAACACGTGTCCACTATCCACCCCTGCAACTCTTCATGATCACCAAAATCCGAAACTTTTTGAAAGAAAGAAAATTTGTGAGTAACAGGTGATTTATTTCTTTAATTAAACACTTCACATTTAGCATGTTTGGTTTTAAGCGAAATAAGGGAAACCTCACATGCGGCAAATGAATTGTCAAGATTTCTATTGTTTTGATGGCATCCGGGTCGGAACATCTTCAAATATCAAAGGCAAAGCCACGTTATGACTTGGGTGGTCAATTGACCACCCAAACTTTTTTAAAATGTGTTACTAAGCTTTAGGGGGTCCTAATTTATATTAGTGGATTCTCTTCCATCCAAAATTATCTTGACCACCCAAAATTATAAAAAATCTTCAAATAATTCTGTTATGGTATTTATTTTAATAACAAATATTTCTTCTTTGATTTTTTTTAATTAAATCCAACAATATATAGTAGAGCTATATACTTACATATATGGTGTATATGCTCTAGTATAATTAATTAAAAAATAATTATTATTATTACACACAACAAGATATGTAAAGCGAAAAAAAAACTTAATGCATATATAATTTTTTGCCCTTTTTTTTTAAAAGTTTGGATGATCTTTTATGGTATTATAGCTATTTTTTTGTTAGGATATGTTATTTTCTTACAATTTCTTACATATGTATCCAAACACAAGATTTGGTTAATCTTGCATTTTCCCAATTAGTAATGTGGTTCCAAACAACGGAAAACAAAGGGAAACAAAGGAATCCCATGATTTCCTACAACTTAGGTATCCATTGAAAAATATAGGAATATTATTTTACTTTCCCACGTTCCCATGTTTTTATCCAAACAGGTTAAAACATGGTTTTCCAAACAAATGGAAGTCACAAACTTCTCAATTAAATTATGATTAATTTGCAACTTCTTCAATAAATGTGACCTTTTTATATTTTTTTTTATTTTCTCATACTTTCCAATATTTTGTTGAATTTTTCAAGGGTATGGAGGCTATTCTCACCTGTTTATTAGTAGGGAGCCATTACTTGCACACATTTTTCAAGTGATTGCACCGAATTTAAAGAAAGATTTGGTATTTTAGGGACATGTGATATGTAAAAATGCAACATGAGTTATTTGATTTGAAGTTCATGATCAATAGATCTCTGATACATAAAATTAGAGCAAAACACGATACTTGTCATATGATCTATTGTAGTCAACTGTTGAATTATAGAATAGCCTTTGACTCCATTTAATCAAATGATGAAAATTATATTTTGGTTTAATCTTTTGCAATTAATATCTTTAAATCACGACCTTCAAATCAAATAGCTTAGATGGTGTTTTCACATACTAGAGGTCGCCAAACTTGCAAATTTTTCTTTTAAATTTAGTGTAATCCGGTGCAATCACTTGAAAAGCGTGTGAAAGTAATGGCTCCCTTATTGGTAAGTACCAAACAAAAAAAATCATTGACTAATTTGAATTATCTTTTGTTCCAATCTTCCTCAAGATAGATCTTAGGATCATGATGTCCCTATCAGACGGTCGGATGTTGATTCTACATAGCACACATCCTCAACAGTGACCTAGATCATAGGCAAAAGAGTTGACCTTCACTTTTAGAGACGTGTGTCATGTATAATCAACATCTGATCGTCAGATAGGTGTACCATGATCTTGAGATTTGCCATGAGAATGATTGGAGCAAAACCAATCTCCATCGTCTAAATCAAATAAGTCTATTTTTTTCTGTAAAAAAATTGTGTGCAACATACTAATAAACGGGTAAGAATAGCTATATTGTCATCGGTTACGAGCCGGTATCGCTTCATATTTATGGTTCAAAATTTCAGCTTGTAAAATTTGAACCAAAATTTCAGTCAAAATATCTATGGAGGGGAAAATTTCGGTTCAAATTTTTGGTTTCGGTCATACCCGAAGTCAAAAGTGAAACTGCTATTTTGATCCTTGATACGTGTAGCGTCCGAAAACAGAGATTTTAAACCGTGCCTGCATATACCGAGCAATTGAATTTTTTGCACATTCATCATATAATAGACACAACTCTCTACTTAAACACCATTTAAATGATCTTACACCATTAATGATTTAAGATAAAAATGAGGGTACTCTATACCGTCAAAGTGCATTGAATGGCAATGGCTCAAAAAATACACTATGTGAGAGATTGGAACATCCAACCTTTATACTTTAATTATCAACTGTTGTGCTTAATTTTTATTGGGCGATATTAAATTTCACCAATCGGATGATTGACATCTACTTAAAAGCATTATTCTTTGGTTAAGACATATTTTATGATGGATTCTCACTTGAAAAAATTCTATTAGTCACATATTTGTATCACTTGGTATAATAATAAATCACATTTTTTAATGGCGTAAACTAAAAGGTCCAAATTAGTGAATGGTGTACCATCATCTTTATCTTAAATCATTAATGATAAGGAGCATGGCTATCAATAGGGTTGGGCTGGCATGTCATCGTGGCTCTAAAATCTAAAGGATAAGGCTTGATAATGAGGTAAGAGGGCCGGGCTAGGGCCTCAAAATGACAAGCCCACCATGTGTGAGGCCGAGTAAGGGTTTAATAAGTTAAGCTAATAAGGCTAGCCCATATACATCTCTTTAAATTATATTATTTATAATTAATTTAACGAAATAATCGTCAATATTATCCTTACATTCCTCAAATAAATAAGGGTACCTCTATTAGAGCCGATCGAATCTGAAAGAGCCCTGATCAGTGTCGAAATGTGACTATATTTCGCACCTTAATCCCTACACCTAACTGTCTGATGAAAACATCTGATGGTTGTTGTGAGGTTTTAATGATTATAAGTGTTTCTGATCGTTAAATCATAGAAGAGCATAAAAGAGGGTAATTAAATGATACACAAGAATTATGGACAAAAAGGTCAAAAGAAGCATCGAAATCCGTAAAGCAGCTCAACATCTACAAAGAGAGGGAGAATCGACCCCTGAATGTCAATTGATTGAAAGATAAGTGTCAAACGATTGACAAGAGAAGAGAAGTCCAACTCTACTTACTCCTAATCAAAACTCAATTCATTGAGACTTGACTCTCAATCGATTGAGGGAATTAGGGATAGGGTTTGCTCGACCCTATATAAAGAAAGCCACGACTTATTGAGGAGGATCTTCTAGCCCTTCTTTAATTGTTTTTTTTAGATATCATTGAAGGTTCTTCTTGGTTCTTTATTATATTTCTCAGTAGATTTTATTAGGATTTATTTTTAGTTCTCGTTGATAATCGTGAGAACAAGAGCATTGTAAGGAGATTTTTGAGAAATAAAAGAGCATTATTAATATGATATCTTCGGATCTACAACGGATTTGTATACCGAGGATGAGCGGCTAAAGTAATTTGTTCAAGGGGGAAGCGAACCAGAGATAAGTAACTGTTTTATTATTGTCTCTACAATTTCATAGTTTCGTCATTGAATCATTCTGTTATAAGTGTGTGCTTGATTGAATATTTTCGAGTCTTCGTTTACAGTCATTGATTGTGGTTATTAACGACCGTAAAAAAAGCACTCCATCTAGATCTGTTCCTGCAGGCCGATCTAGGCTGCAGAATGATTGATTTATCATTATAGTGACTTAAAAGTTTGAGATATGCTATTCTTTTCACATGACTCATACCGCAATGATAGGGTGAGTCATAGTGTTTAGATAAGGTATGCCGGATCCATAGTTGCGTTCTTCTCGATTCATTTGTTTTCCTAATAAATGATGGTATTTTGACTTAAATTGAATTTGTGAGATTGAATGGTAGAAAAGTTATGAATCAATGGTTAGCTAACTCCTTGATCAATTCATAAACTATTATTTTCTCATTTATCATAATTTGTTCCGTCTTAGTTTAATTAATTTTCTTTGATTGCGTTGAAAATTGTTTGGTATTTATGTAGTAAATTAAATTTTCCCCTTGATAGTTTTTTGGGTGTGTTAAAGTCTCTGAAAGAATTAGATAAATTTCACGTATCCCTGTAGGTTCGACACCCTTGTTCTTGCCATTCTACAATAGATCTTGTACACTTGTAAGAGCTAAAATTAAAATACACCAAGCCCACGTCAGAAACTCCTTCAAATTCATTGATTGCTTTAGATCAAATGATGGAGATCGGGTTTCACCCCGGTCTTCCACACAAATGATCTTGAGATCATGACGTACCTATCAGGCGGTCCGATTTTAATTTCATGTCACAGATCCCCAAAAAGCCCCTAAATCATGTTTGAATGTGATGAGTGCAGTGGGATTCAAGGGGCATTTTTTGGGGACTGTGACATATGGAATAATAAAATTTCAAGATCCATTATGGGGAAGATATGGTTAAAAAACAATCTCCTTCATCTAATCCGAAGCAATCAATGATATGGAAGGGGTTGCACTCGTGGGCGCTTTCAGAGATTGCGTGAGCGCTAATAGATGTACGCAGTAAATAATTGTAAGAATATTTGGTAGTTTGAAAAGAGAGGTTTTAGTAGGGTTGTGCAGAAACCAACCCGAACCGACCAAACCGACCCGAATTTCGGTTCGGTTTCGATATTGAGATATATCGGTTCGGTTTCGATTTTGAAAAATAGAAATCGATGATTATCGGTTCGATTTCGATTTTAACGTTAAAAAATCGAAACCGAACCGATAAGAAATCGATAGTGGTGCTACATGGCTGCATTAGTGCATAGTGCATAGAAAACTTAGGTTGTAAACAAATAAGTCTGTTTTTTCCCTTTGAAATCTTATAATGTGTTTTTCGTTGGAAGAACCATTTAAGTTAAAGGTTGTGGGGAGTGATAATGGGTTTAAAGAATGTGTATTTATGGGGATTTAAGTCCCCATTTTGTTTAATTGTGATTTTTGTATAGTGTACTTGAATGTGTGATTTTGGGTTTTCTTAGGACTCCCTTTGTAGTTTGTATTTGTGTTGATTTGGATTTTGGGGTTTTGCATTTGAGGTTTTGGTTTCCTAAATTGTTCTGATATATTTGTCATTTTTTATTTAAAATAAAATTATATAAAAAAGACCCATTGATCTGGACTGTCCGATTGATACATTAATTTATGAGAAATGTTCTTAGCCATCTGATCAATCACCTACTTTTAGATGGTTAATAGTGAATTAGCGATACAGGCAACAGCCTACAGAGTCTTCAATGGTCTGACCCTTATAAATTGACAATGACTTCCTAATAAAAATAAATAAAAAATTGAGGTTCAAAAACTGAAAATCGACCGAACCGATAGTTATCGATTCGGTTTCGGTTTAATAAAATTGAAATCGATAGTTATCAGTTCGGTTTCGATTTTGCCCCAAAACCGACCTGAACCGAACTGACCCGATAACACCCCTAGGTTTTAGGGATTTCTTTACACTCATTCAAAATGTCGTTCTATACTTTCATTGAAATATATAAGGAGCAAGTTAGGTCGTCGTCTAATGGAGGACGTTGACCGTCCTCCAAGATAATGTGGAGCTCCACGTGACATTCAAAACACATTTTGGGTGTCACGTGAAGTACAGGTGCGTTGTTTTGATCAATCTTATAATAATAAAAAGGATTTTAAAAAAATATTTTTAAACCACAAGTCAAACTTAGACTAGTTTCAAGGGTCCAAATATTATTACTAAATATATACATGATAAGGATGGGTTTTAAAATAAAAATAAAAATTCAAAAACGATCTAAGCAATACACTTGTGCTTCATATGACATCAAAATAGTGCTATGAGTGTCACATTAGAGATCTATATAGGATCTTCGAGAACGGTCATCGTCCTTCATTGAAGGATGAAACCCTTTTCATATATATATATATATATATATATATATATATATATATATATATAAGCATAGTCTTTACCATTAGGGCCGGGTCTAACCCATAATCTGACCCGTTAGTGACAGCCCATTATTCCTTAGCTTTTTAGCCTATGGGGCATAGTCAACTGAAGCGAGTGGGTGCTTTTATTAATAAGGGGAGGGACACTGTTAAATGGTGGACAAATTTATTGAAGAGAAAGTGTGTGGGACGATGCAATCGGTTATAACTTGTAAGTGTGGGGGCTCAATTAATGTAGGTGAGTACAATCAATCAGATCACGCCATACCAGCAGATTGCATTTTATCCTCAATAAATATGTCCTAAATTTATAATTTTCCTTTAAAAAAAGAGTGGATGAAAAGATACCAAAGGCTAGACGTTGGAGAGAAATATCTAGGTGTGACTTGGCAGAAGGTAAGGTACCCAAGCTTCCTAGAGAAAAGAGAGATGGGAGTTATTTTTTGTGTTTTAAGTTCATGTGTAGGAGACCGACCCACGGGAAAATGGAATTCAAGTCAGTCTCCCTCTCAAACTGGTCAAACCTAAGGCTGTGTCAATGGGTCGGGTCGACTCAATATCTGACTACCGAACCCGGATATTTTATAGGGTCGGGCAGGGTTGATCGCAAGAGTTGAGTTGGTTTGAATAGGATAGGCAACAATGAGGTCGGGTCAACCTGACCTAATATTTTCTATATAAAATCATGAAGATCGGGAGGGAAGGGGAAGGGGTGGTTTTCTGAATTGGGTTGAATTTTCTGGTCGGGTTGGGCATATATCATTGACTCATCGAGTCGGGTTGGGTCAAATCGGACATATGTCATTTTACTTTTAGGCAGCCAAATTTTGGTCCAACCTGACCCTTTGACGGCCCTAGTGAAACCTCAAAACTTCTATAAGGGCCTGCTTGATTACATATAATAGAAAACATGTTTCATGTACCAATACGTAATGGGTGCGCGTTTGACCTGTATTAGTAATACAGGTAACATATGTTTATTTGATTTTTCAAAATATGAAACGCCTATTGTTGTTAAACGCGCTTTGCAGCTATTTGATTACATATCCTCCTATTAGCAACTTATGTATCCCTAATCACTAGAGGCCATATAAAGAGCTTTAGGAGTTGACACATCGACGGCCTGGATGGTAAGGAAAAAAATCTATCAACCACTTTCTAGTAGAGATGGGGGCACTATCTCTGCTTATTAAAGAGTGAAAATCATATTTTTAAACAAAAGATTGAGATTATGCTACCAAACAAGAAACTATTCACAGCAGAACTTATGTAAATTATCTCACAATTCAATTTATAAATCAAAAGCAAAAAAAAAAATAGGGTTAGGGTTTTCTACCATTTTCATAAAAAAATGATTTGGGGAGCATGGATTAGAAGGGTGAGAGGGAGGGAAGGCGAAAGCCACAATTTGGGGTGGCAACTTGCATTTTTGGAAAAGCGAGATATGAATTTAAAATGAGGAGTAGTTGTATGCAAAATAATTGTGTGATCTCCGTCTGTAAATTGAACCCACACCTGTTTACCATATTCAAGCCAGAGCGACCAAGAGCGGAAGAGAAGCCTTCTCTCTTCTCATATGGAAAACCAAAAACCCTAATTTCAATTTCATTGGAACCCAAAACGAAACCCTATTAACCAGGAGAGAGAGAGAGAGAGAGACCCTAATTTTGATGGGGAAGAAGAAGAAGAGAGTAGTAGCAAAGCGTGGTGCTTCTAATGGGGAGAAAATCCCTAAAATTTCACTTTTTAGTTGGCGCGATTTGGTTTTTGCTGGGGCTTTAATGGCAAGTAATGAGAAGGAGAAGAGAGTCGGTCACAGGTTTCGCTGGGGCTTTAATGGCAAGTAATGAGAAGGAGAAGAGAGTCGGTCGCAGGTTTCGCTGGGTTTCCTAAAAAAAAAATGAGAGTGAGAAAAGAGTCGGTGGGGTCTTTAGCTTTTTGAGAAGTTTGGAGCCCGATGCGCGTAGTGATTGTGGCATACGAGGGACTACCCTCGCATCCATTTTCGGAGATGCATCAGTCAAATCCGTACTTTACATGTATGGTCAAAGTGCAATCAAACACCCACAAAAAGTATGACTTGTGTAACGTGCATCCGAAACGCGTAAGGCCGTACCATTACATGCAATCAAACATGCCCTAAATGTTTACGAGCTCGCAAATTAGTGAAAGCATAGTTTTTCACCTTTTAGTAATTAACAATTCTTAGCATGGTTCAAAACCGAAACGAAACTTTGATTTGAAAATTCGGTCAAAAAAAGTATAGAGGGAAAATTTTCAGCTGAAATTTCAGTTTCAATCATGCTCAAAACCCAAAACGAAACCGCTATTTTGATTTTTGATTCTTAGATATTTATGCTTGTTATCCATGCTCATCCAAAACTAGCTCTTTTTGATAATAAATTAAATATGTAAGAGTTGCTAATTTACATATAATGAAGCCGTGTTAAGGGTTGAATTAATACCTGGGATCTACTGATTTATTTTTATTTTTATTTTTATTTTTTTGATATAGCTATATGGCCGAGACAATCTCAATAGCCGAGGAATACACACATATAAATGTGATACTTGCAGAGCAGCACCAACGAGAGTAGTGAAGACAATACCAACAAGAGTTGTAAGAACAAATCACACAAATCAAATCCACACCTTATAAGACAAGGGAGAGAAACAAGCATAAAGACTAGGATCAACTATTTTTGTAAAACTTAGATGCAATCACTCTTGATTAATAAACTTAAAGAAAGCAATGGGTGTCAAATTAAAAGGATCTCTTAAAATGTGAAGGAGAAAAATCAGCACCGATCTGAAAGTCCGATATATGATGGATTAGGTACTACCTAAAAGACAGTGTTATATGGAGGATAAATTTTATACAAACAAAGTACAAATAACTGATGTAGAATGATGCAATTAGTTGCAAGTGTGGTGAGGCTAAATTAACACAGGTCGGTGTAATTAGTCACATTATGCCACAACAGTCACGTGCACTTTATCTTCAACAAATCTGTCCTTTGTTTATAATTTTCTCTATATAAATTTCGTTTGAAACTAGCACTTAATCGAGATTTGAGACCCAATTGCATGCACTTGCGTATTCAGTTACAAATTCGAACTTAATCGAGATTCGAGACCCAAATGCATGCACTTGCGTATTTAGTTACAAACTCGAACTAATAGAAACATCTGGTCTTGTGCCGATTGCTTGCTCACAAATTTGATGCAAATTTAACCATCCGTCCACACCCAATTGCAAGCAGCCTTGCGAAAACTAGGCACACAAACAAGGGCGGTCAGGTCCTACTATGCAAAATCGAATTTTCAATCTTATCTCATCAGCTGCTCTTAGAAATAGGAGAATCTTGACTGCACGTTTTGCTATATAAAGTGAAAATAAAAAAAGTTAAAATTCTCCGATTTTCAAGGGCACCGAATGAGGTACGACTGGAAATCCGATCCTTCTTAGTAGGACTTGAACATTCCCCAACTATAGTATTATATAAATTGGTATGATGCATGGATTTACACAAAAAGCGCAATTGCTTGTGTGCTCCTAACCAATGTTACCTGGTTCAATGGGTTTGGAATTCGCAATTTGCTAGAGCCCGGAGAACCTGATTCCCTAGGGATGGGATGAGTTTTCTCTTATATTAGGAGTACATATATTTATTATATAATTTTTAAAAGGGACCCGTTACTTGCACTTGGAAACTTGGCCCTTGCACCGAATTTAAAACAAAGACTTGCAAGTTTGGCAACCTTTTTATTATATAAAAACACTATCTAAACCATTTGATTTGGAGCCCGTCATTTAGAGATATTAAGTGCAAAAGATTAGCACGTAAGATAATCTTCATTATGTAATTAAACATAGTCAAAGGCTATTACTCGATTCAACAATTGACTACAATAGATCATATGATAAATATCGTGTTTTGCTCTAATCTTGCCCATTAAGGATCTATAGATCATAAACTTTAAATTAGACGACCCAGATTACATTTTTACATGTCATATGTTCCTAAAATACAAAGTCTTTCTTTAACTTCGATGTAAGGGCCAAATTTTCAAGTGCAAGGAATGGCTCCTTTGTTAAAATTAGATGTTATTACAAAAAAAATATGGTAAGAGTAGTTGGTTTAAGCAGTCAGTGAGTTACTGAAGGTTGGAGGATTGACTCCTGCTGTCCACGTTTTTTTATATCTTTATATTATAACTAAAGGGGTGGTACCCGGTCCACTTATTGATAACGAACCCGGCCGAATCGAACCCCCATCCGGTTCGGTCGAGCTAGTTTGGTATTAGGTACTCCACGTAGCGAATTGGGTAACCTTGCTCCTAACAGTGCCTACTACATGTAATGCGCATACAAGTCATACGCATAATGATCAAAATACGCGCATTGAGGCTATGCACAATCAAATGCATCGTTCGTGTCTATACATTTTGTGTAGGCTAACAAACTTGCTTCCAATCTAGATTTTAATTGGCTACTGATTTTTGACATCAGCTATTATGTTTCTTCAAATGTACCGAGTGATGCAAATGACCCAATATAAAAGATTTGATAGGTCAAAGCTTGAACAAAAAAATATCTCCATATCGTGATTCAAAGCAATCAAATGCCTATAAATTGAGCAGCTAAAATTGATTTGAGGGATTTATATGGTAATTGTTCATTTTAAATGTGCTTGACTGATTCGAATCATAAGATAGGCATGTTTGTATAATTCAATCTTGAACAACACAGATCTTTCTATTATGATCTTTTCATCTCATAGCATACTTAATAAAAAGTAGTGCCACATGTCCAACAAAGTGATCCGTTCACAACTTAGATGGGAAAGGTTCACTTACCCTATACCAGCTAAACGGGAAATTGGCAATAACACCCTTTCCCCCCCTCTTTTAAAGGGTTAAATGAAGGCAAGGAATGTGCATAAAAAAGCCTCGTTTGGGAGTTGTTTTCCTCTAGAAAATGGTTTCGTTTCAGTCCCCACCGAAACTGAAATGAAAACCCAAATTTTTAGTTATTTTCAGTCAGAAAATGGGCTTTATGACTGTCTCCTAGCTTTTTTTCTTGTTTTAGAGTTTTTTCAGGAAATGTGTGTTTTCGGAGTGAAAGCAACATTGATTTTTGAACAAAATACTTAGAACTGCTCATATTTTAAGCTTGGAAAGTTTAAGACCAAAATACATCTCTGAAACAGTAAAATGAAACTCAGGAACATAGGAACCTGAGTTTCTCTCCGAAAAAGGTTGAGCAATTCAAAAACACAATCAAGGAAATTCAGTTTTACTTTAGGAATTTGCTCGGAATTTAACCAACCAACTTTTCGAGCTCTTCTCACCCAAAAATAAATAAATAAAAAAACACAACTCAAAAACTGCCTAAAAAGGGGTCTAAATAAATAGCCTTAAATACGGAATAGATTACGGAACTCGGGGAGCATTTTAAAGTGCACCACCTGGCACCTGCTCTCGAGAACGAATGAGATGTTTTCCTAATTTGGACGTGAAGGAGGACGACCTGAGCGGCTGAGCCTGACTCGACCACAAAGGGTGATGTAACGTACCAATCTCCTGAGCTTCCACAAAGCAACTCTATATTTTATAGCTGCTGTTAGGTACTCGACCTACAGGTGGCACTCAGGTCAAAACACCTTAAAACTAATAATAAATAAATGATGAGAGTAGTTTTATTTTCAACCCTTAATTACCTTTGTCTAAATGGGGCAATGGTTAGGTCCAATTGGTTGAACCAAATTTTATGATCAATCAGATCTGCAGCCAATGATCAGGTCTAACTGATTGAATCTGATCATTGCCCTCGTCTAAATGGTCAAACTTTGGGAGCTACACTAGTTATTATAGACAGTATTATACAGTGAACAATTTTTAATAAATAATTTATAGGTAGTTTATGTGGCGCAACGTGATTGGTTGCACACATAGTACGGCCCAAACACTACAGCCAGTCATGTCGCCCACAACTATTAAAAACTGTCCATATATATAATTTTCCGATTATTTATGAGCATGCAAAATTAGAAAAAGTTTACTTTTAATCTATGACTGATTTCACATTCGATAGTGTCAATGCCTTAGGCCTCATTCAAGTATTTTCTAACATTTCTCATAAAAGCTTTGAATCCTGCCAACCCAGATTCTTGCTGATTCTTAGCAGCCTTCGATTCCTGTCTTTTCCTAGATGTGTTCTTAAGTTATTTTGATTTTAGATTTTTCTCACAAAAGCTAATTTCTCTGAAAAACTCACAATCGGATGAATGTGTGGTTGTGCTATCGTCGTACGAATATTAATCATCGAACTACTTGTCGTACTTAGATTTGGCTAAAAAATTTCAGGAGACCAATTCACACGAGGTTGAACTTATGTGACGGATTTATTTTTGAATATAATTTCTCAAGAAATACGTATAACACAAAAAAACGTTATATATATATTTCAAATAAAGATTATAAACTCATATCATTAATGCCAAATGATGAGATTCATTAGTCCAATACATTCAAAATCGGCTTAATCGACAAGCTAAAATACAAAGTAATTAAAAACCTAGGAAGAGTGACATATAACTCCGAAGATGACTATGAGGTAGCGTTGTCGCCATCTTCATCCTAAGAAGAGTAAGAGGCAGTCATTGTCCAAAGAGTAGGATGATGTGGCAGAACATTGCGGGGAGCCCGTGAGAACATCGAAGCTGTTAAATATATCTCGATGATGAACGAAAGACCCGACATTTTTTTATTTAATAATTTTGATGCTTTTGTAGAATACATATGCATTATTTCGATTTTAAAAAATTATATATATAAAGTTTTTTATGCTCTTTACATATCTTAGTGAATATCTTTAGTGGCTGACTTAGTGCTTTGTGAAGGTTAAGTTTTAGATTCAAACCTTGTTATGTTCAATAAATTGCTTATTTTTTTAAATTATTTATAGTAAAGCTTATACACCATATATGTAAGTATGTACCTCTATAACATAGTGAAGCCCTTTGTGAGGTGAAAATAAGTCTCCAGAGCACCTAAATAGATAGAGGGGGTCTTAAAAATAGGCAAAAATTGTAGGTAATTGGGTACCATTATTTGCAAGCCAAATTCTATAAAAATTATGATAGTTACAACTAAGGAATCCTCTATTATAAGTTTTTCAGCAAAATAATTTCCTCTTTTCTCACTTTATAATTTTAAACATATGATAAGAGTATTTGCAATCAAAGATTCGATCTCTTGAACTAATGGTTTCACTGCTAACACCATTGACTGCCATTGCTAGCACCATTGATTGCCTTAAAGCAAACGATGGAGATTATTTTTTGTCTCAATTTTTGGCAAGTTGATGTATAGACCATAACCCACCTATCAGACGGTCAGATGTTGATTACACATGGAACGCATCCCTAACATTTACCCAAGTGCTTGAATCAAATGGTTCGTAGGGTAGAAAGATACAGCTTTGGCACATCGGTGCTTTACAAAAAGGAAGACCTAAAAGAAAATTTTGGGGGCTAAATGAGAATTTGTGTTGTTTTAGACGGATAAGAGGGTGAGTTGGACACCTATCAATTTTGGGATCGAGATCCTTTGAGAGTTCTAGCCACTCGGTGGTGAAAGCGTTGCCTCTAATCTCTCTGCGTGGGTGGCATTTGAGATCACCAATCTACATGAGGTTGAAGTATGAAAAAGAAAGGAGCTTGCAGTGTGCATATGAGGGAGTGCTATAGTTCCCCTTACTAAGAATCCTTACTTTCCTGACCAATTTAGTGGGAAAGAGAGTTGTTGCTTTCTTACCAAAAAGTGATGGACCCCACAAAAACTCTCGAACGGCTGAAGCTTTTGGAAATAGTAAGAAATAGGATACTTTCCGAGTACAAGCTCGGAATCCGCCAACTTGCGAAGGAGGCCTTAGCATAGGTTGTCAGTTAGGAATTTAGCCGAGCGTCTCCACTGGTAAGCCAGCTTTTTACCACCAAAGTATAATTTAGCTGAGGCACTCAGGTCATTTCCAAACAGCCGATCTCAGCATTTGCGCTGACAATTTTGAATGCTAAATCAGTAAAAGGTCAAATGTAGACTTTCACAGATTTATGTGCACAATTGCACAAACAATTGTGATGGATAAAAGGAGATTGACCTGATTAAAACTGATAAGGATTACTATATAATTGAAAGGTTAAATGCTACATCAGTGAAAGGTCTTGTCGTTAAAGATTACTATATAAGGATTAATGCGGTTTCACCATCTTCAATAGATTATCATCCTAAGAGAAAATTTTTAAAATCTCCCACATTTAAAGTTAATTTTCTAAATCATCCCCATATTTTTGTCTATATCTAATAAAACCATAAATATCTACCTTAATATCAAAATTACCATTAAAACAGAAGGATTGGATGGGCCAATTTGCTAGTAAAAATTACATTAAAAAAAGTTAAAAATCATATTTTTCTTACACAACAAATAATGAAAAAAGATTAAAAATTGAATAGAAATGCAAAAAATTGAAAAAACTTTGAGAAAAATAAATGTTTTTTAATCCCAAGAAAAAAGTAAAAACTATATTTACAATCTAAATATTAAGGTGATAGTTTATGATTGAGAGGGCATTTAGATAACTATGTTTAAGTACACGAGTTATTAGATATTTAGAAAAAAATGGGAAGGATTTAGAAAAATAAATTTAAGAGGGGGAGATTTTCGAAATTTTTCCTCGTCATAAACAGCCTTTGTCATCAACAACTCTGTCAAAAGCTTATTTCCATTGATGTCCGGGCTACCATTGTAATTTATGTTAACTCTTCAGGGTGTTAGAGTCGTAGGGCATCCGTTTCGTGTGGTCCCTTTTTTGGCTCTCTTTGGTCGCATCCTATCATTCTCCTTGTAGAAATTTTGGCAACCTGCTGCAAGTCCCCCATCTAAATACCTACTATTCGTATTGATTTTGTACATGATTTAAATTGCTGCTAAGGAAATATTTCACTCAAGGTTCATTCTTGAGCAATGTTACCTGGTTCGCCGCATCGAATTCGAGTTTGGTTTCGCCATTGCCTAGCAAACCCGGCTCAGTGGGAAGAGTTTTTACTATGTCTGAAATTTTAATTGATTGTTAATAAAAATAGCAGCATCGCAATTGGTTGGTTAGGCCGGTGATTCTCATTTGACAGGTTGTAGGTTCAAGTCCCCCTGCTAATGTCCGGTTTGCTGCTAGTAAGCAAACCGGACCGAACCCTGAACCAGTTTGGCGTTCGGTACCAGTTCAAGCGAATCGGGTAACCCTGTTCTTGAGCATTGTCCCTCGAGGCTTGCTTCATATGATCTGATGTCATACTGATTTCCGGATTCAGTGTCATTATCAAAGAAAGTACTTTATAGCCTAACCAGGTTGAAACGAATTTTGAGTTCAGCAACATCATCAGCCATGGGAAAATAGGAGAATCTTGACCGTATGCCATCCTATAATCAGGGAAAACCATGAAAGTCGAGATCCTTTCGTATCCAAGGGCTGTAGATGTGGCTGAATTTTGACTGAACCTCACCATTGCCCTTACTCTTATTTGTTGCTAAATGTTACTCAAAATAGCTATGTTTCGCTTCCAAACGGTTAAAGTTGTGAATTACGTTCAAGTTTTATTTGAAGAAGTTATAATGGTCCTTTATGCCACCGAGCATCATATAGCCTTCATTGTCTGTGTTTACAATCATTGAGCTTTTGTTGGGAGCCAATGGTACACCATCAAATACAAATATACATCTGATCTAATCCGGCAAAAAGCTCCTCATTTATCAATCACAAAAAATATTGCGTTCCTACCCTATGTGATGTCCACAATATGAATTAGCTTTGTTTATACTTTATAGTATCTCTTTGATCTCTTCACTTTAAGGAGAATGATAATAAATGGGAGCACGGATCCCGTGCCAAGTGTCTCTTATGTTAGATTTGTTGATGATTTACAAGCTTAGCAAAGAGGAGAGACAAGTTTGTTGTGCAATCCACTTCAACTTGAGACTTTTTTAAAAGATGGTTGTCAGACTTGCATTAATGAATGATACAGAGTTCTAAGCTAAAATAAAGGACAAGAGGATAAATTATATATGGTTAAAATGCATG
Source organism: Chloranthus sessilifolius (assembly GCA_021018995.1). Taxonomy (NCBI): domain Eukaryota; kingdom Viridiplantae; phylum Streptophyta; class Magnoliopsida; order Chloranthales; family Chloranthaceae; genus Chloranthus; species Chloranthus sessilifolius. The sequence goes on along the minus strand of CM037584.1, from coordinate 23,427,307 downwards.
TATTGTACAAAGTAAGATGAAAGGAATAACGCATGATCATTGTTTAATAGATTGGGCCACATGACGCATGACCTTGAGCAATCCAAGTCACTCATTGTAGTTCATATATTGAATAAAGTGACGCAAAAATCACTCATTGGAGAATGGAGGATCTCAATTGTCCAATCTAAAATGAACAATTGTCCATATTTTAAAATTAAAGTGCACTGATAAGATGATAAAGAATCCTTTAATAGGAGTAGTGTTTTGGCTGAGACATGTTTTCAAAGACTTGAGTGTAAAGAATTGATACATTACAAGCACAAGCATGAGAATTGCAAAGACAAGTAGGCGAAAGTGGCATAATTTGAGATACAGAGTTTAGCCATAAACATAAATGAGTAGAGAAATACGACTTTCAAAACCGGGCCTTCGAGTACAACAACCATGATGACAATGATTATCAAATTTTATATCTCATTTATTGTTCATAAAATTCAAATATTGGTTTACCATAAAAATAATTAAAATGAAATATAAAGCTTTATAAAAAGATAAACAAAAAAATCACTAATGAAAAGGATAAATACAAATAAGGTGGAAAGCAGATCTCGTGCAGGTATAGGGTAAACAATCCATTCTGAATCTAGATTGGAATAGGTAACTAACTGGGTAAATGTATCATCATTTTTCATCAAATTGTACCACAAACCCAACGTAAAGATTTGATGGGTTGAAGATTGCATTGGAAAAACATTTTTGTCGTGTGATTCAAAGCAGTCAAACACCATTAAAATGAATGGTAAATGTTTTGGCCATATATTTTAAAGGAGCTTGACCTCTTTGAATCATTATAGAGTATACCAACCAAATCTTCACATTGGGTCCTTGCCATCAAGTGGCACACTTAATGAAAAATAGTGCAACATGTACCCAATTGGTGACCGTTCCAATCTACATTGGGAAAAGGTCGGTTACCCTACACCAGCTCAACAAAGATAGTGCCTACACATTTCTATTGGCAATATAACCTATCATTAGGGACTGCAAAGTATGCTGAACGAATTTGTTGATTGGAAAGCAACCTATACATGCAGACAAGTTAATTGAGCAGCAGATAAGAGGTGAGTTCTTTTTACTACATCATGCTAACCAAAAAGGAGGATAGTGTCTCAGCTTGCAAAACATAAATATAAAATGAAAAATAAAGGATAGAAGCTCAGGTTCTAAAGTGTCAACTTTTGTTTTTAGTTTTAAATACTTTGATTGTTACAGTTTTCCTTTATAATTTAAAGTTCACATATGTAATAGAATCTATATCAACAAGGAGCAATGTATAAAAAAATATATATAAGTACAAGAGAGGGACCTTTTCTCTAACAAACAACAAGGTTAAAAAAGTAATGATGAACTTCAAAATTAAACAAACTTCAAGCTTGGACTCATAAAACTCGATTAAGCAAGTATCCCAATTCAGCATTGCCACTGCGCTAAGGACATTTTATTGGCATTTCATAATGCTGCAAGGCACAATCGGTTCATTGATCTCTTATCAATTAAAAATAAAAAGGGGAGAATCAATGGAAAATACAATATCATAGGATGTTCATCGAACAGCTAACCTCGGATGTCTATCATTATAATCTGATAAAAATGTATAGTTCTCTGTTTCTACTATAATTTATGTGAGCTATATAATATAATATAGATATGAATGGTATATCAGCCAGTATATAATATAGATTTGGATGGTAGTTTTAGAATATCGGCCGGTATTAATTCGTAATGGTAGTTCAGAATATCAGCCGGTATATAATATAAGATATGAGTGGTGCCCATTACCTTAAATAGTGCTAGAGACCAGCAACTCTGCCCAGCATCGGGTACCTCTTTTGTTGGTTGTTTTTTGTTGTTTCTCAAATTTTCATTTTTCAATAAAAAGTTTTGATGAACAAAGAATATCATCATCATCATCATCATCATCATTATCATCATCAGTGCCTTTTCCAATCTATTTGGGGTCGGTTACGCAAGTCCTATTTCTCCACTCATTTCTGTTTACGTATGAACAAAGAACATGTAACATGATAAATAGCACAAATTAGAATATCAATAAGGTATCACTACCACATTAATGAATTTCGATAAAACTTTATTTTAAACTTATGTTGTTCTTAGTTGTAATAGTTTACTATTGAAGATTAGCAATAATCAAGGGATCTTCTCTAATAAATGCTAGTGGGTTAAATGTGCACTGCACATGTTGAGATAAGAGGCATGAGAAAGAAGGGATACTTCAGTAGAGAGGCATTGGATTCTAACCTTATATAATTAGGGTTTATAAAATTACCCAACAAACAAAATGTTAATATAATACCAAATATAGCTCTAGACCCTAGAACATTAAAGGAACAAAAATAATTTAGGAAAGAAGGGATATTTTAGTCATTATAAAAGTTGAATTAGTACTCATATATTCTCTCATTATAATCGTAAGGATTAATAAGGTGTCAATAACTCATTAAATACAGGATATTTAACCTATACTATAAAAAGTTATTTTAAATGGCTACATATTGTGAGAGATTTCAAATATCACAACATTATCATTTTTTGCATGATATATATTTAAAATATCACTATATCTTAATTTTTCTTCATTTAATTCAAGACATTATACCTGCCTTCTAATATTTGTGAAGCACCCAACTCCTTATGAAAATTTGCCAAAACTGACAGGAAGGTAGTTGTGAGTCAAACTTACACATTTACCCATCATAGGCCACTAATTCATTCCCTTCGAATTTTCAGTCATTAAAAAACTGGAACTAATTGTGATACCGCCCCTTCTCTCATATGCCATTTGTGATATCGCCCCTTCTCTCATATGCCATTTGTGATGCCACTCCTTCTCTCACATGCCATTAATTCATTCACTTCAAAATTTTAAATAATAAGGGAATTTTGGTCATTAAAAATATGGAACAATTTTGCTATCACCCCCCCTTCTCTCATTATAATAGTAAACTAAAGATAACCTACTCCTATACCAATAACATTAGATGATTTTACAAAGAACAGTGGAGATGTCCTCAAGCATGTAGTGTTGAGGTCAGCGGTTCAAATCCCATGCTTACGTATCAAAAAGAGATTTTACAAAGCACGACAATAACAACATTGAGATTTTGCAGGGTTATTCCCTCTCGAAGAAAGAAGAAAGCCTGCCATCTGAGTGTCAGACGTTGGGCAACCCAGTCATAAAGCCTGTGAAGTGGAAAAACTCTAGGCAACCAACCCCATGGTTAGACTGCAAGCTGTGAGCTGATATGCGAAACTAAAAATCTGGTTTATGATATTCCTCTCGCTTGGAATTTAGTTATTTTATAACCATTTCAATTGAACTGATTACAAAAGTGACAACTACGAACCAGGGCATTTTTTTTCTAACAGGAAAGACAAGTGTGGTTCCACAGTTTAACGCGGTGGTGCATTATGAAATTATTCTTTGTATTACTGTGCTGATCATTGTAAAACTCTCATTAATACCTGCAAACAGCCAAGAAAAATTAATTTTGGAAAGTTCAGTGTGGCCTCAAAACTTTTAAGAAAATGTACAATAATCATAATAACCATAATTAAGCATTGTATTATGTTGTCGGGCGATCATAATTCGCTACTAGGAAACATGGTATCCAGAAAAAGGTAGAATAACGGAATAAAGAGAAAATAACAATTTTTTGCACTGCCAAATAGAAAACAACCTTAATGTGATTCATCTGATGATCTGCTCAACAATTTCATCATAATGGCAAATGGGTCTCTCAGTGAACGCCAGCACAACTGCCTGCGAAGCTACACGCGCGCACACAAACACACACACACACACCCAAAGAAAGAATGAGCAAACCAAGACATTCTCAGATATATGCTATAAGGTTTATTTTTAAAAATAAATTAGGGGAAAAAACATGACAATAAGCATCAATTTAATTACCTTCATGGCTAAAGATATTCCTGCCATCATCAACACTGATGTCCTTTGCAAAACCAACATTTTTTTTTTCCATTTTAAAATATTAATTTTGGTTTTTTTTCCTTTTTCCACCTTCTTAATGCAGAGAGTTTTGAGCAATATCTTAGTCAAATGCCAAAATTCCATTGTGTTTCTTTCATCTTTTATGAGCAGCTTCTATCTTTAGCCAGAAGAATTCACACTTGGGAGGGGATCAATCAGATCGTCCAACTCTATGAAGTCTCCTTCTGCAATTACGAGATCAAGTAGCTCATCTGTTACAGCACTGCTGACACCCTCACTGATAAATCCATCACAGTATTGAACCTGCACATGATCCATCATATTGCAGTTAAACATTGGAACAACCTTTCTAACCTGAAAGACAGGAATATGTACAGAAGAATATATTGTAGATTCCATGGAGGTAAACAAAAAAAAACAGACGTTAAGCAGATTATGCACTGCAATTTGCTTGTACAATTTTGATTTACATTGTTTCAATTGGTAAGGAGCACGGTTTAACAAATAGCATGATGGAGTCAACTCGGAGTATCATCTCGGTTATCTGCCCAATCTTGGACCAATACTTATTGGCCGCTACGGTGGATACTTGATATATATAGGCCGATACAGCCGATACTAAGAAATTTTTTAATTTTTGAAAAAAAATTGTCACCGTATCAGCCGACATTGTTCACAGTATCGGCTGTTATGTGTTGGTATCAATCAGTACCACCAACATACCGATACAGGTACTGGTAACAGTGTCGGATTGGCCAGAAACTGATGCGTATAGCCCGATACGTATTAATACCAGTCAAGTCACATTCCGAAACTGAATCTTGATTAGGTGATAGAATTAAGTGATAAAAGAAAAGAAGCCTACAGTGCCTAACAATACAAACACCTATAGAGATAAAAAAAGCCTACGAGCCTACAGAGATAAAAAAAACACCAACCCCAGTGCACAGAAAAGAGAAAATCACACTACACTCCTTTTTTCACATTATAACACATAGAAAATGAGATCGTTCAAATATCAATCTTCATCCATTCCCATAGAGCTGGAGCCACTATTAGTATCTTGTTGATGATGAAAAATTCAACAAAGACTGCGCCATTATTGTCCAATGGTACTCCTAGGCATTGTACCATCATTCGATGATCTAAAAATGGCATGGTACGTTGGTGGTTCCTATTGGTGTGAGTAATAGTATATCAGTGTAGTATATAATAGGGGGTATAGTTGTAATTTCCTTAAATGTTATTAATGTAAAAGCTAATGGGTCCTTCTAACCCATCTAATCTTTCACCACAGATCTCTCTCTCTCTCTCCCATTGAAACTTAACTTCCAAATATTTGGTCACCAAATCATTTGGGATCAGAGCCAAGTCGCCAACAAAAGCTGTGTTGCACTAAGTGAGGGAACCACCAGTGCACCACCAATGGATCTTCAGCATAGGATGGCACAGTGGATTGCCACTATAGCATAACAGTCACAATAGGATGACACTTCATATCAATCGCTATTTAATTAAAATCCAATGGTTGGGTCATCTTGGAGAATCACTATATGATGCAACAGAAAATTCCTCACTAGAGTCATTATCCAAACCCAATTCAACATCTCCCTAGCGAAAGTGGAAATCCCTGAATGTCTGTGTGGACTCTGCCAGAAAATATTTGATATGACTTTATTTGCCAACAGCTCGGAGTCTTGGACCAGATTCCAGGAATGGGTGGTGGCATCAAGTGACAACAAACAAAATGGCTTGAAGGGCCCAATTTTGATTACTCGGCAGCAACCCACATAAGAAGAATCAACTCCCTCATGAAAAAGAGGGTTTCCTTATTTTGGTGGTTTTTAACCTCTTACACAATTGACAATACAAAGAAATTGCTGGAATGTTAGCTGAACCAGAATCTTCAAATATTGTATAGGTTGATTATTTCTGAACAAGTTTTTTGCTACATTAATAGTGGCCATTTTAGTCAAACTCCAGTTTTATGGAAAGGAAGGATATTGATAGTACCAGTTAGGAGTTAGGAGACTTTATTGAGAAGGATCTAGACATTTGTGGGTCACTCTCTGATCTTTCAGTCAAATTTGGTACTTTACTATCCTCTTCATCAATTGGAAATGACAATCAAATTAATGGTGTTCTTCAGAAAGAGATACACCGCAGTTGTTTGTATGCCATCATTATCTTCCCTTTGTATTTTTATCCCTCCCATTTCCACTCTTGTTTTTTAGTAATTATTTGCCAAAATTGTGATAAATTCATGTAAGCATTTTAAGTTATTAAATCAATTGTTGTGAAGTCCTTGTGGAGACTTTGTTTCACGTTTTTTACATTTCATGAGTTTTGGTGAAATTTTGAAAAAAAATAAAATCCAGATGTGTTTGTGAAATGAAGATTACTCTTCAAGATGCAGAAGCAAAAGTGTCAAGTGCCAATTTTTAGAATCCATAATTAGGGGTATATGTTTTATGGTCTAACTTTTGTCTGATTATTTTATCTTTAGAAATATTATATTTCCTGCGAGAAATGTAACATAACAAAACAAGGCCAAAAATTCAATTTTAGATAAAAGGAAATGTAAGACACAGTTCAAATGAAAAATGTGGATAAATTTCATGGAGGTTAAAGCAGTTCCATCTATAAGATATGGAAAAAACGAGACAAAAAACAAGAAAATAAATTAAGGACAACATGGAATCATCTTCTATGACACAATAATAAATTTATCATTCCTCTTACCAGTTGAACAGGTTCTGGAATGTATTGGTGGAACTGAGAGGCATCAAAAACTGGTTCCTCTAAAAGTTGGTTATCTGGCTCATCGAGCCATTCCATCAGAAGCCTGTGGAGCTCATCATCTTCTTGAGCTACCACAACTTCACTAGTGTCACCACCATGCAGCATATCCATACCATCACTGTGTGTTCCAGCAAGGCCATCTTCAGCATAAAAGTGTGGGACATTATCCAATTCTTCCATTCTGCACATGGAAAAATAATCCTGCACAAGACGAACAATAGAAGGTTGAGTGACAGCAGAAAATGAAAAGCTCATATTACAAAAAGGACGAAGTCATATTCCTCTGGAAACCTCAATAATTTATTTAAAATTTAAAAAGTACTTAAATTATCCCTAGAATTCCACAAAAGAAAACCATTGAGAATTTTTTGTTTCCCTTAGAAATCACAACCACTTCCCAAAGGAACTGTCCTTAATTTAAAAGGAAAATATCATATAACAAAAATGAAAAATAAAAAACCTCCCCGATAGTTATTAATTGTATAAAATAAGGTTAACTAGATCAATTGATATCCAGCGACAGAAAAGGAAAAATACATCTACAAATATGGATCCAGTTCAGACCAGTGATTTCAAGCTGAGTTACCATCCGATCACCCTCACACAATGTCATGCAAAAACACAATTAACCTAGGCAACATAAATAAATCGGTTGCAAATACAAGGCATACATCGAAGACAATAAAGGGGCACCAATATGAAATAAAATTTGAAATTTCAGAATCTTTACCAGGAAATGCTCTAGTAGAACCTCTTGTCATTTTCACTTCTCTAGATAATGTATTCATATTTTATATGATAACAAATTATAAATCACAAATTATGCCAAATATGCCTATACGATTAAAATAATGTCACGGAGTAGGGAAAAAATACACATTAACTGTGGAATTGAAAATTTATAATATAAGAAATATTGAGTGTAAGATAGTTTGAAGCGACAGTGTTTGATGTAGAAGAAGGAGCCGGTCATGAGACTTTTCAATGATGTCCATGGAATGTCGTGAGATTTTTCAATAATGTCCACGGAATGTCATGAGACTTTCAATAATGTCCCATGGGATTCCATGATGTTGAATTGGGAAAGAACTGCACAGATGAAGAGAATGAATGGAGGAAAAATCCCCAACATGAAATAAATCTTATTCAAATAAACAGAAAAGCCTCTCCAAAGTTCAATCATAGATAGATATGACAGAATTTTATTTTCCTAGAACAACAGTAGTTTGCGCACCCAATAGAGATCCCTCAACAGGCACCTTGGGAGTGATCTTAGACTGCGCATTAGTTCTTTATGGAAGATAGTAAACTCAAAAGTCCATTTATCTTATTTTCAACCTTAAGAATTTATCTGATGTCTAAACTACGTGATAGAAGTTTTCACATTCAAATATCATTTTATGAATTTAAAATTGTGGGTGTCCTTTTTACCAGAAAATAGAAAGTCCCAGGAAAGTCTTTGAAAAAGGTAGAACCCATGGATCAAAAAATCGGATTTTGGATATGTATTGTCCAAACCTCCAGGACGATACGTATCGCGTATCGTCCGATACATTCAATGTATTGTCTTGGTACATTTTTTATTTTTTTTAAATCCCAAAAAATACCTTAAAATTCTGAGACGAACGATAACTTGACCGATAATTTGGAAGATACATACGATAAATTGGGTAATACTGACGATAATTTGACTGCTTCTAAGGGGCTAGAGAAAAACCCTAAAATTCTGGGACTGACAATAAATTAACCAATAATTTGGACGATTTGAACGATACAAATGATAATTTGTCTGTTTTTTAGGGGTCCCGAGAAAAACCCATTTTACCGTATCGTTTAGGTCTAAAACCGATACATATCGGATGATATGTATTAGTATCGGATGATATTTTGATCCATGGTAGAACCCATGCTATATAATTATGGCAAGATCATGATTGTCAAGGCCACGCTATAGCCTTGCTATGGCATGATCATATAATTATCAAGGTCACGTTATAGCCTCGATATGGCCATGGCGAATGATGATGGAAAACGCCATATATACATAGCTTTGCCATGACGGAATAGCATTATGGCATCGCTATGCATGCTATTTTATTTTTTGGATAGTAACGTATAATACTTATAAGTTATGACATTTTTATAATATATAAGTTACAAAAGTTAACTTACAAGTTACAAAACCTCAACTTATAAATTACAAAATCCTCGACTCTCTCTCTCTCTCTCTCTCTCTCTCATCACAACTACCAACACCAACGTCAGCGACATTACTGTATGTGTACTTAATATTTCATATTTTTTAATATTTTATATTTGTTGATATTTCATATTTATTTATTCACAGTTACCATGTTGCAAATTTGTTGAAGTTCCATATTTGATTTGTAGTTATTGATATTTTTTTTATTCCTAAAACATGATATCCTCAATATTAGAATTAAAGTATGATGCTTTAGTAGTTCAATTTTTTTCTTCCTATATTTTTTTTCTTATATAAAAAATAAGAATACTACTAATTAATAGATAAAATAAATTTTTTTTTTAAATTACAAAAATAAATAGTCTTGCCATGGCGTAGCAAGCCTCTTCGCCATTATTTCGTCACACCGCCTTAACTACCTTGGGCATGGTACAAATGCATAGGATACAATATTGGCACAATTGCAATTAAAGATAAAACATCACAAAATGGGTGTAGAACATATTTTGGAATGTGAAGAAAACATACGGTGGAGGAACGTAGAGGTCTTCAGTCACCCTAATAGAAAATGAAACTTGAAACAAATATTAAGGACCAGCTGAGAAGTATGTCCCATTTCAAGAAGTGATGCACAAAAGATGATTAAATTGAAGCACATGTTTTTTATTTCATCAATAATGAAAGGAATAATTCAATAAACCCTTTGTACAATTGGCCCACTAAAATGGAACAATGTCATCAAGCCACCAATGAATGATTCAATAAACCTTTTGGATTATCATACCACCAAAATCCCAACAAATCTTCATATTTGGGCGGATTGGAGTAAGTCACATAGCTCTTCATTATTCATCCAAAAAATATATCTTTACTATTATAATGAGAAATCATGGAATATCACCGGGTATTAACTATGCTTTTATAATGACTACAATATTCATTCTTTCTTAAATTACTTATGTTCCTTTAATTCATTACTTTATGGCTATATTACTATGTATTAACGTTTGGTTTGTTGTGTAGTTTGATAAAATTCAACCATACAACATGAGAGCCCAACACCTCTCTTGCCTAAATTATCCCTCTCTAGACACGTTCTCTCCTAAAGTACCTGTCTCTCTCATGCCTGTCTTTCCACGTGTGCATGGCACGTGCAATCCTCTAGTATATGTGATGTGAGTTATATTAGATGCCCAGGAAGAGGTGGAAAATGAAAAAACCATCTAATTATGGTTGAGGACTCCTCCCATTTGCAACTAGAGGGAGGCAGTACTGACCAATAAAAAAATATCTAAGGCTTTTACTGAACTCTAAATACTACTTCTATTGCCTCTGCCTCAATGGAACAAATTAGACAAAAAACTGCCCAGTATTACTAGCTGAACTTCAAAATGAGTCTTTAAGGTAATAGCCCGAATCACTGATGGTTCAGTTGAGTAAAAGCAGAGGATGAATCTAGGTCTATCTAAAAAAAACCATGTTTTATGCATGATAATCAGGGTCCACTAGGAAATAGAGACACAAAAGAAGAAATTCATTTCCAAAGACTTGCTTCAGCAAAATAAAGGGAAGAAACTCATTTATGAAGAAGCAACCAATATTCAGATCTCAGCAGTCAGTGATAGAGAGAAATAAGACATTTAAAATGGGGAAAAGATGAAGAAGCAACCGGTACTCAGGTCAAATTGAAAGAAAGATGCGACAGAAGCGGACTGTCAGGCACTACTTGAAGGGTTGAAGATAGCAAATTCTCTTCCTTCTCTTGACGAGGCAATTGATGTTGAGATAGAAGGAGATTCTGCTAACATAATGGGGTGGAGTAGCAAGCAAGGATCAAAATTTCAGCCGAAATGACCGAAATTTCGGTCCAAATTATTGGTTTCGGTCCTCACCGAAATGATAATTTGGACCGAAATTTCGGTCATATTTTGTATGGGATTCAAATTATCGGCTGAAATTTCGGCCAAGTTATCGGTTTTCGGCCGAAATTTTGATCCTTGGTAGCAAGGGAAAACCGGGAGAGCCTAGAGGTTGCATAATATATTGTTTCAGTCTATGATAAAATAGAAACACAGCAGCTCTCTCTCTCATACTAGGAGGGAGGCTAACAGTGAAGCTGATCTGTTGGCCAATGATGGGGTTAGCATGGACAACTTGCTTATTGGTGTTGAAGAAGAAAGAGAAGCAACCAATTCAGCTAGTAACAAACAAGAAAATTCGAATATGCAACTGAAGAGGTTTTTTTCAATATCTCTATCAAATGGTTAATAAGGAGATGACACTTTTATATGGAAAGTGATTATGTGGATAAAGGATTTAGCTTTCAAAATTTCACAAGGACACAGTACACACCTTCTAAGCTAGATGGAAATTTCGTGATCTTCTGTCTTAATTGTTTGAGAATCATACTGGCCGATTTCGGACGCTCCGTTGAAGACTGTCACATGATCGACGACATATGTCGAGAAACAACATTACAGCTACAGTGTTTTACCGATTAACACAGCAACATTAGGCTATAGCTTTCATATGTCATAAAAAAATTTATGATAATTCATTTCTCCCGTGTCACAGTGATAATCTGTCGCAATGGGTCTTCAATTTCTTTAGGATAAGAGTACAAGACAATGAGATGGATCAAATCGACTACATTTTTTGAATAAAAATGGCAGTGAAGAGACTGATTAACATCTCTAGATCTGCAGAAGCAAAAAAATAATTCCAAATAGAATTATTTGAGATTATGGAAGGGGGCCGTAAAAGTGTCATTGTGTGGCTTAACAAACAAACCAGACTGCCATGGTATGACTGCTTGATTATTTGATGAGACATTGGATATTTTGGCTTCATCCTCGTTTATAGAATACTAGTCTCTCACACTCCTCATGAAGTGAATGCTTCAGTGGTGAACGGGTCAGGCCCTTTACCTGGCCAATCCAACCCGATTTTAAACTGGATCGGGCACATCAGCTTGACCCTTTGCCTCGGGGTCAGATGCCCAAAGCAGAAGGCCGACCTAAATTTCGGCCTTACCCGACCAGTCAATGTTCTGAAAATCGCCCAGGCAATTCAGGCCCCCGGGAGCCCCGGTTTAGGCCTGGGCGGACTCCGGGGCGCGCCCGCCCAGGCCATCCCGGACCTGCCCTGGGCCACCTCGGGGCACACCGGACCCACCCGGGTCGCCCCAGTCACCAATTTTATTTTATTTTTTTATCTCCTTTCTTTTTCTTCTTTTTTCTCAGTTTTTTTTCTTATTCTTCCTCTGTTTTTTATGATCTTGCACAATACTTTTTTTCGGCAACTGAGCAGTGAGCACAACTCCTTTTCTGTTCTTCTTTTCTTTTTTTTCTTCCTCCTATTCTGACAAGTGGCACAGATATATATATATAGCACTTGGATCTTGAGAACTGCACAGGCACCACTCGGGATTTCAGCGGAACATCCCAAAGCCTTGAACCGCTTGGATTTTAAGAACAACTGCGACGCTAGTGGACATGCAAGCTAAGGAAGATGTATCCCAAGTCAATTTAAGACTTGGTCTTGTTTTACCTTTGTAGTAATGCCTAATGGTTGGTTCTGAGCTTCTTGCTCAGCCATTTGTCTTCTGTACTTCTTCCACTGCCTTGTGTGTTGTTTTTCTTTGTTGCATTAATAAATTATCATTATTCATCCCAAAAAAAATCCCAGATAGAATTAGGTAAATAAATCTATGCTTTTTAACTTTTTTTACAACAGCATGCAGCCCTAGGCACAAGTAATTGTGAATAGATAATTATATTAATGACACTGAAACTCGAACTTGCTAATCATTTGAGTTCATAAATTTTTAAGTCTAAATAATAAAATTTGGTATCAGTTAGATTGATTATGCAACCCAAACATTTGTTAACCATCTTCAGGGCATACGTCTATATAGATTATGTGTTTGTTAGGGAGAGGAAAAATTTTGCTACAGATTAAGTAAATCTATGCATTTTAACAGTTTCATACAAGGATCAAAATATCGGCCAAAATTTCAGCCGAAAACTGATAACTTGGCCGAAATTTCCGCCGATAATTTGAATCAGTGGCGGACCTTCACGGGCGAGTGCAGGCGAGCGCCCGCACTGAACCAAACCCATTAAAAAAAAAAAAAAAACCTTTAAGCTAAAAAGGCAACTCACCGTCTCTTAGCCTTATTCTCCCTCTCCTCTTCTCTTTTGTGCCGCCCTTTCTCCATCGCCATCCCTCTTCTCTTTGTCGCCGTCCCTCTTCTTTATCGCCCTCCCTCTTCTCTGGCCTTCCCTCTTCTCTATCGCCTTCTCTCTAGGTCGATGCAGTGAGGCCCGCGACGCGCCGAGCCGAGCCGTCGACGACGCGACGCCCACTCTCTGGCCGGATCAAGCCTCTTCCAACCAGCAATCCATTCGCTTGCTTGCCGCCGCCGCCATCGCCCAAATTATTAGTTGAGAAACCCTCTTCTTCTTTTTTTATTTGTTCTTCTTCTTCCTCTCCTGACTTCCTCTCCATCCATCTCTGTTTCTCTCTCTAAATGGTGGGTGGTCTCTAATGTCTAACCTCTGTTCCGTGTTCACCGCTGCACCCCATCTGCTTTATTGTGCATTTGTACATCTTTGATCTTTGATATGCATATGTAGTAATGTAGATGATACCTGCTACTCTGAATCTCTTATGTAGTCGCCCCATGTATTTGTTCATCTTTAGACTTTCGTTAAGTTTATAAAAATATAAATATCCTTTTATAGTTGGGACTTGGGATTAACTGCTAACTTTGACCATAATGGATTAATGGTATGACTTAACCATGTAATTTCTTTGTCTTATCCTCTTCTTTCAATTCTCAATACTATGAAACTGTACTATCATAAGTCATAGGTAAAAGGGTTAAAACCATTTATGAAGCTGTGGAGTCCGCTGCTGCCCGTGATTCGTGAATCACTGGATGTGTCTAAGAAATGGACTCTTCTCCTGTGCCTTGGTTGCCTTTGTGCTGGATTGCTCTTCACTAACGTGTAATTTAATTTTTGCCAAGTTTTTTTTTTTTTTTTAAATGTTGGTTTTGATTGGTTGAGTAATTTGTGTGTTTTTTTGTGAGTTGGGTATCAGTTATAATTGTGAATTGGTTCTGCATTGTTGGGATTAGATTAATTTCTTGGTTTATATGAGTGAAAAATTATATTTTATATGTAAGTTCATTTTTTGTATGTAATTTTGGTGAAAAATATAGTTTATAAATAAATAATTATTAATTATTTTATATGTATATAATTTATAAAAAAAATTAAATCTAATTCAACTTACACCCCGGCTGAATGAAAATCCTGGATCCGCCACTGATTTGAATCCCATACAAAATATGACCAAAATTTTGATCCTTGGTTTCATAGCATCTCTCTCAATGGAACTTACCCCATTGAGTAAAGACAACTGGTCAACGATATCAATTAACTCCTAACAATCTTAACTGTTAAATGACGTTTTTGTTGTTCTACACTACAACTAAAAACAAATCAAACAACAGAAATGTAACCAAAATCGATTCTCACTAGATCCCCAAATATATTTAGTCAAAAAAAAAAAGCCAAATTTTTTTACTTTCACAACTATAAAACCTTCGTTTGCACTCAACAAACTCTTTAAAATTAGAAATAAAAAAGTACAGAAATAGAAAAAATATTATAAATCAATCGAAGAATCATTTAACTAAAATTAAAAATAGAATAAAATACGCTAAAAGCATTAAACTACAGGCATATATAAAATATAAAATATAAAATAAAATAATAATAATAATAATAATAATCGCCAGTAATTAAAATCGGAGAGAAACCCTAGTTACCTTGGGCACGGAGGGCAAAAAGCCTCTTGCATGGAGGTCACAAGAGTCGTAGTTGTGTATAGGGGGAGGTTCCGGACTCAGATCACCCATGAATCGGACCGTGACGAGCTCCGATATCGATATATCCGGCACACAAATATCGTAACGCTAAACGCTACGATTGCTTCTCTCGTTTCTCTTTCCTTCGCTTCTCTCACTCTCTTTCTTTCTAGCTAGCTAGCTCAATGCGGAGTTGGGGACACCTTCTGAACTTATAGGGCAAGGAAAATGATTCAGTGCTAATGGGGTTTACCAGCTTCATAAGAAAATGCGAAGCTTTGAAGAGCCTCTTGCTCACTACTGCTGTCAAAAGCTGATCAACACTGAAAACAGAAACTATAAATTCAGTGAAAGTCAGCGCTTATCAATTTCAAATAGTAATCTTATGATATCGGTGAGAATTATGAGTCCCCATTTAATTTATTGATAATTTATTAATCAAAGTAGCTTCCTCGCAACGCTTCTGGTTCACTGTTTGGAGTGGCGGAGTTATAGTATGGTGTATCGGCCTCACCATCTTCTATAATTCACCACGTCTTTGATTACAAACAGAGAAAGTAAAAGGGAATCCTGACTGTTCAATTAATCTTAAGCGTCTTAGATGATCCTTGAGACGAAAAAAAAATGGGTTATAAAATGATTTGATAAACGTAGGGTGTACATCAAACTTTTTGGTAGTACAGTGTACCATTTTAGATATTTTTCCAGGGATTGGACCAGCCTAAGCAAAAGGATTTAGCCGAGCTAAAAGTCAAGGAGTGATGTCTCTTTTTCCCAAATCTTGCCACCGCATATCAATCTATCTGGACCGTCCAATCTCTTTTGCAAGTATTGAGTGCGGGTTAAGAACCATCGGATCAAATGCTTACATCACTCATAATCTTGGGTTAACAAGCTTACATCACGCACGAGTTTTATCCAGAGGGACTTTGTGAACTTTGAAGTCTCCCCGTTAGCTGGGTTCACACTTGCCAAACCTGAATTTGTTCGTTTAGGTTTTATGTTTCTGCCATTTCTAAAAGCTGGTCTCGAGGCACTAATGGCATGGTCATATATGCCCACATCACCCGCAAGCTTGGAGATGGTGGAGCATGAATTTTTGGTTCGACCCGGTCTGGCAGTATGGAGACTGGTTAACTTTATTGGAGACAGCTGACCTCACAAGTCACACCCTGGGCTTTAGATAGGGCTGTCAATGGGCCGAGCTGAGTTTGGGCCGGGATTTTTTATAGGCCCTTTTTTAAAGATATATTGAGAGTCCAAATCTGGCCCGATAGTTAATCGGGCCAGGATCAGCCCGATTTTTAAATGTTGTAGCCCGAACTCGGCCCGATTAGTTATCTGAGCAGGGCTGGGTTTTAAGAGTTTTTTTAAAGTTTTTTTTTTTAATAAGGGCCTCATTTTACCGGGCCGGGTTCAGGCTTACGCTTTGCAGCCCGAACCCATTTCTTATCTGAGTTTAGCCCGGCCCGGCCCGTTTATTAAATGACTTAAAATATTAGGTCCGAACCTGGCCCATTCGGTCCAGGCTTGGGCTGAAACCCGGCCTGTTGACAACCCTAGCTTTAGATAATAATAGGGATGCAAGTTCGGTGTACCAAACCAAATTGAATCCGAATTTTTTGGTTTTCGGTTCGGTACACCCCAAACCGAACCAAAACTCATTCGGTTCGCTTAGGTTTGGTTCGGTATAGTATTTATTTTTTTAGAACCGACACCAAAACCGAAACCCATTTGGTTTGGTTCGATTAAGTTCGGTATGAGTATTATACGTAGTTTTTTTGGTTTTTGTATTAAAATCTCAATCATATTTAAGATTTTTGTATCTAATTAAATGTTTAATTAATGTTTGCTATATTACAATCCTCTTCCATATATAATTTATCTTGCTCGACTTCCTCTAGTTTGATGTAGTTTTATCGTAGTGGAATAAGTATCTTTTCAACAAAGAGTTGGTACCGTTGAAATATGAGAGTGCTCTTGTAGTCTCTTGAATATTCTTAATATAGATTTATTTTAAATAATTTTAAAAAGAATTTTACATTTATACATAAATAAAATTTTGACGGGCAACCTACACCTAGCACATCTAGCCTAGCGTTGAGTGTATGGCAGCTCGGGTGGCATATGGCTAGGCTAAGATTAACTTGGTCAACCTTAACCCGACCCTTTAACAGCCCTTAGTAAGGCACGAGTCCTGACTCGTGCATAACTTTTCATGTTATTTTAAAGTTCAAATGTGTCTAAGGCCTTGTTTGATAGCAATGAAATTCTAAAGAGGAAATGAAATCAATTTCTTAGTTGATTTCCTGGGAAATGATTACCTATAGAAATGGATTCTCCACTGTTTGATTAGTGTGTTTGAGAAATGATTTTCATTGGAAATTGATTTCTCTTGTTTGATTAGTAACTTCGAAAATGAATTTGAACTAAGTTTTTAAATTTGGATCATATATTTTTTACTTTTATAAAAATTAATACCATAGTAATCACTATTTATTATCAAGTTACATAAGTCAGAGTTTTAAAAGTCTAACTCAAATAAAAAGTCAAACTTTGACCAAATTTAAATTTTTGATCAATAAAAATATGTAAAGCTGAATAACAAAGTTATAAATGCTAGTATCTAATGTAAGTTTACATGTTGAAATGAATTTAAATTTTTATAAAAGTCAAACTTTGACCAAAATTTTAACTTTGATCAAAAGAAAATTTTGCAATATATCAACAAGTTACAAAAGTCCAACTACAAATTAACATAACAATATTTATATACATCGTTAGGTTACACTAGTCAAAATTTGATCAAATATCCACTTTTAATAAAAGTCAAAATTTTAACTAAACGTAAAACTTTGATTAATAAAAAATTTTAAGACCAAAGTACAATGTTATATAGTAAATGTTAATATGTAATATAAAGTTTCATGTTGAAAGAAAATTCAAATTTTCAACTTGAAGAAAATTCAAATTTTTTTTAAAGTCAAACTTTGACTAAATTTTTTAACTTTGACCAACTAAAAAATTCGGCTATTTACTATAAACCTACAAATTAACATAATAGTATTCATATCAATCTCTAGGTTACACTAGTAAAAAATTTGATCAAGTATCAACTTTTAAAAAGTCAAACTTTGACCAAATGTCAAAAAAAATAAAATATAATTTGGTAATGTACTATAAAGTAATAAATTAAAAAAATGATAAGCTCATTGGAGCTATAGAAGTTCGAAAAAATCAAATTATTATAAAGTCAAAATTTGACCAAATATCAAACTTTGGCTGATAAAGATTTACATTACCAAAATACAAATAACAATAGTAATAATCACTATTTACTATAAAAATACACTTATCAAATTTTGACTAAAGTCAAAATTTGAATAAAAGTCACACTTTGACCAATAAAAATGAGACAATGTATTTTCAAGTTACAAATTAAAATAATAATAGATATTTTTAATTATAAAATTTCACTAATTAAAAATTATAACATTTTATAAAAAATTAAATTTTGACCAAGAAAAAATTACACTGATACGATATAAATTTATATAGTGGTAGACTCCATCTATAAGCAGGTTTCGAGTTTAACTAAAAATAAATTGTGTAAAAGTCAAAGTTTGACTGAAGGTTAAACTATTGACTAATACAATTAAGAATCTAGTATCAAATTATATATCAACATAGCAATATCTTTTTTCGCCATCAAATTATAGGAGTTAAAGCTTAATAAAAAGTAAAATTTAAATTAAAAGTCAAAGTTTGACCTTAAAGTCAACATTTGTCCACTAAAAATTTGATAACATATTACTAACTTACAACTTATTATCATGTTTCACTAGTCAAAGTTTTATCAAAAATCAATTTTATATAACTTCTAAATCCAGTTAAAGTTAGATTAAAATTCAAACTTTGACCAAAGTCAAATATTAACTAAAAAGAGTATGATATAAATAATGTGGTTGTCATAGTGATCGTGGTGGTATGATGGTCATAGAAATGGAAGTTACTTTTTAATAATCAAAAAATAATTTTTTTTGCTTTTAGATTTTTTACAAGTAACTTTAGATTTGCAATGACAAAAAATTATTATTTGGTCAGTGGGAAACTAAATTTCAGCCACATGAAATGTTGAAATGATTTTCTCCTAAAATGATTTGGTGTATGAAAATTCCATTTCCATGCGGAACGACTTAATTTCATTTCCATCTCCTTATATAGCTATCAAACAAAAATAATTGAAAACTAAATTTCATTTCCACCTATGAAATTACATTTTCATGTTATCAAACAAAGCATAAAGGTCCACACACTGCAGAACGGGATAGGCATCAACTCACCATTTACAATGAGCGGTCACCCACTATAAGCAATCACCCACTTAAAAAATATTTTAGGAAGTATTTTAAATTGTTAACATTTATTGAGATTTTAATTAGATGTATTTTCCTATATTTAAAGAGGCCAAAACATAAAAAAAATATCATTCAAGATGTAGTCTTTTGAGTTTATTTAATGACTATATTGTGCTGAATTATATCTTTCATTAAGAGAAAACGCCACTTTAAATAAATGTTAGTGCACCTATAACAATAAAAATAAATAAATGCCAGTGCAACTCAGTCGTGATCTCATAAGACCTTTATTAGTTTAATAATTTTCTAACATAAATCTTGAATTCTAATATTACCTAACCTATCCCAATCAAACGGATATTTCCCTTATATTTTCTCCTGATATTGTCTTAGGTCCCAAATGTGTTCCAATAGCCACTTATTCTTCTAATAGATGATTGTTGTTTATTTGTAGTTCTCGGTAAGCAAGATCATTTAGTATGTCATTGTTGCCACTATTTTATTTATATGGCAAAAGTGTGATACCCTATTTTTGATGAGACAAGCCATCATACGAAGCACATTTCCAAGTTGATTACGAATGTAGATTGTAGAGATCTTGATCCCACGCAGCAATGTGCAGTTTTAAGACGCTCAAGTTGTTTCTAACTTTTAACACTTTGGTAAATTAGAATTAATAGGATGGAAGTAGCTTATCATATTTTATTCTTTAATTAATTAGGGCAATGACCTAAAAAATCCCTTTTATCTAGCAAAAAAAAATGGAATACTTATTTTTGAATAATCTATAAATTCAGGGCATAACTCTTATCAACTATCTTTGCCTATGAATTACAAATTAACCACTATATATATATATATATAAAGTTGGGTTTCGTATAATTTTAAGGGTCTTGGCCTCTGTAAGTGTAATCGTTTTGAGAACTTTGATATAGTTAAAGACTCTTAGTAAGCTTTGTAATCTCATGATGCATGATAGTGCCTCATTTATGTTATATTTAAGTGTAATTGTTCAAAAAAAAAAGACTGCCCTATCTGATAGTGAGATTAGGTTTCATTTAAAATTTTATCTATAGTGGGTAGTTGCTCATTGTAAATGGTGAGTTGATGCCTATTTAGTTGTACAGTGTGTGAACCTTTAGACACATTTGAACTTTAAAATAGCATGAAGTGAGCCAAGTTAATCTCAGTCTGGCTATAGGCCACCTGAGCTGCCATATACTCAGTGCTAGGCGGGATCTGCTAGGGGCAGGTTGCGAATTGCACGTCAAAATTTTATTTATATATAAATTTTTTTTAAAAATTATTTAAAATAAATTTATATTAAGAATAGATTTAAGAGCGTATGTACTGCAAGAGCACTCTCATATTTCAATGGTACTAACCATCATCTAATAACAACTCTTTGTCGATCATATTCTTATTACATTACGATAAAACTATATGAAACTCGACGAAGTTAAATAAGATAAATTATACATGTAGGAAGATTGTAATATAGCAAACATTAATTCGACATTTAATTAGATACAAAAAATCTTATATATATATAAATAGGCATCAACTCACCATTTACAATGAGCAACTACCCACTATAGATAAAATTTTAAATGAAACCTAATCTCACTATTAGATAGGGCGGTCTTTTTTTTTTGAACAATTACACTTAAATATAACATAAATGAGGCACTATCATGCATCATGAGATTACAAAGCTTACTAAGAGTCTTTAACTATATCAAAGTTCTCAAAACGATTACACTTACAGAGGCCAAGACCCTTAAAATTATACGAAACCCAACTTTATATATATATAGTGGTTAATTTGTAATTCATAGGCTAAGATAGTTGATAAGAGTTATCCCCTGAATTTATAGATTATTCAAAAATAAGTATTCCATTTTTTTTTGCTAGATAAAAGGGATTTTTTAGGTCATTGCCCTAATTAATTAAAGAAGAAAATATGATAAGCTACTTCCATCCTATTAATTCTAATTTACCAAAGTGTCAAAAGTTAGAAACAACTTGAGCGTCTTAAAACTGCACATTGCTGCGTGGGATCAAGATCTCTACAATCTACATCATTCGTAATCAACTTGGAAATGTGCTTCTTATGATGGCTTGTCTCATCAAAAATAGGGTATCACACTTTTGCCATATAAATAAAATAGTGGCAACAATGACATACTAAATGATCTTGCTTACCGAGAACTACAAGTAAACAACAATCATCTATTAGAAGAATAAGTGGCTATTGGAACACATTTGGGATCTAAGACAATATCAGGAGAAAATATAAGGGAAATATCCGTTTGATTAGGATAGGTTAGGCAATATTAGAATTCAAGATTTATGTTAGAAAATTATTAAACTAATAAAGGCCTTATGAGATCACGACTGAATTGCACTGGCGTTTATTTATTTTTATTGTTATAGGTGCACTAACAATTATTTAAAGTGGCGTTTTCTCTTAATGAAAGATATAATTTAGCACAATATAGTCATTAAATAAACTCAAAAGACTACATCTTGAATGATATTTTTTTTATGTTTTGGCCTCTTTAAATATAGGAAAATACATCTAATTAAAATCTCAATAAATGTTAACAATTTAAAATACTTCCTAAAATATTTTTTAAGTGGGTGATTGCTTATAGTGGGTGACCGCTCATTGTAAATGGTGAGTTGATGCCTATCCCGTTCTGCAGTGTGTTAACCTTTATGCTTTGTTTGATAACATGAAAATGTAATTTCATAGGTGGAAATGAAATTTAGTTTTCAATTATTTTTGTTTGATAGCTATATAAGGAGATGGAAATGAAATTAAGTCGTTCCGCATGGAAATTGAATTTTCATACACCAAATCATTTTAGGAGAAAACCATTTCAACATTTCATGTGGCTGAAATTGAGTTTCCCACTGACCAAATAATAATTTTTTGTCATTGCAAATCTAAAGTTACTTGTAAAAAATCTAAAAGCAAAAAAAATTATTTTTTGATTATTAAAAAGTAACTTCCATTTCTATGACCATCATACCACCACGATCACTATGACAACCACATTATCTATATCATACTCTTTTCAGTTAATATTTGACTTTGGTCAAAGTTTGAATTTTAATCTAACTTTAACTGGATTTAGAAGTTATATAAAATTGACTTTTGATAAAACTTTGACTAGTGAAACATGATAATAAGTTGTAAGTTAGTAATATGTTATCAAATTTTTAGTGGACAAATGTTGACTTTAAGGTCAAACTTTGACTTTTAATTTAAATTTTACTTTTTATTAAGCTTTAACTCTTATAATTTGATGGCGAAAAAAGATATTGCTATGTTGATATATAATTTGATACTAGATTCTTAATTGTATTAGTCAATAGTTTGACCTTCAGTCAAACTTTGACTTTTACACAATTTATTTTTAGTCAAACTCGAAACCTGCTTATAGATGGAGTCTACCACTATATAAATTTATATCGTATCAGTGTAATTTTTTCTTGGTCAAAATTTAATTTTCTATAAAATGTTATAATTTTTAATTAGTGAAATTTTATAATTAAAAATATTTATCATTATTTTAATTTGTAACTTGAAAATACACTATCTCATTTTTATTGGTCAAAGTGTGACTTTTATTCAAATTTTGACTTTAGTCAAAATTTGAGAAGTGTATCTTGATTGTAAATAGTGATTATTACTATTGTTATTTGTATTTTGGTAATATAAATTTTTATCAGCCAAAGTTTGATATTTGGTCAAATTTTGACTTTGTAACAATTTGATTTTTTCGAACTTCTATAGCTCCAATAAGCTTATCATTTTTTTAATTTATTACTTTATATTACATTACCAAATTAAATTTTATTTTTTTTGACATTTAGTCAAAGTTTGACTTTTTAAAAGTTGACACTTGGTCAAATTTTTTACTAGTGTAACCTAAAGATTGATATGAATACTATTATGTTAATTTGTAGGTTTATAGTAAATGGGCGAATTTTTTAGTTGATCAAAATTAAAAAATTTAGTCAAAGTTTGAGTTTATAAAAAATTTGAATTTTCTTTCAACATGAAACTTTATATTACATATTAGCATTTATTATGTAACATTGTACTTTGGTTTTAAATTTTTTTATTAATCAAAGTTTTACGTTTAGTTAAAATTTAAGTTTTATTAAAAGTGGATATTTGATCAAATTTTGACTAGTGTAACCTAATGATGTATATAAATACTGTTATGTTAATTTGCAGTTGGACTTTTGTAACTTGTTGGTATATTGCAAAATTTTCTTTTGATCAAAGTTGAAATTTTAGTCAAAGTTTAACTTTTATAAAAATTTAAATTCATTTCAACATGTAAACTTATATTAGATACTAGCATTTATAACTTTGTTATTCAGCTTTACATATTTTTATTGATAAAAAATTTAAATTTAGTCAAAATTTGACTTTTTATTTGAATTAAACTTTTAAAACTCTGACTTATGTAACTTGATAATAAATAGTAATTACTATGGTATTAATTTTCTTAAAAATAAAAAATATATAATCTAAATTGAAAAACTTAGTTTCAAATTCATTTTCAAAGTTATTAATGAAATAAGAGAAATCAATTTTCGTCCCCTCGAAAACCGAAATGAAGCCTGAAATGTTGACCCTTGACAGCCATTATAAAGTAACTCATAGGAGAGGCATTTGGAACTTTCCAACGGTTCAATAGCTGTTCTAAACAAATCGTTGAATTTCCATTTAATGATAAAAGTGTGACCACGTGTACGGAGAAGATGTAGCGAGTACCATTTATCGTACTCGGGATCAAACAGAAAGTCTTCATGTGGATTCCGTTGTGCATTTTGTCTTTTAATTCAGTTAAGTTAACCGGCGCCTGGCTCTTCGTCTCTGTAGCCTGCGGAGATCCGATTCGCTGGTCAGAGAAGGGAGGGCAAGCAATCATCATCATATAAAAAGGACACCAAAAAAAATGAGCAAAAAACAGCAAATGGAGTCCCGTGTATTAGCGGCCTTAGTGTCCTCCGTAGTATCGCAGATCATTCTCCCCCTCCTCTTCTACATATCTAACAATCTCTCACCGTCCGCTCCTCATCATCCTCCCTCCTCTCTCTTCCCTCTTATACTCCATTTCATCACCTCCTCAGAAGTCGCCGCCTCCGTCTCTCTCATCTCAAACCCCTCTCTTTCCCTTCCATCCAAAAAACGGAAAAGACACCCATCACCATGCCCACCGTCATCATCATCTTCATCAGTATCATCAGCACCGTCCATTCTCCACACGTCAAATCCGGATTCGTTCAAGCTATCTTTCAAAATGACGTCAGCGACGTTCGAATGGCTCGCCGGTCTCCTCGAACCGCTCTTAGAGTGCCGAGACCCGGCCGGTTCATCGCTGAACCTCTCGGCCGGAATCCGGCTCGGCATCGGGCTTTTTCGGCTGGCGACTGGCTCCGGGTACCCTGAAATTTCCCGGAGATTTGGCGTATCCGATTCCACATCTAGATTCTGTACTAAGCAGCTCTGCCGTGTTCTATGCATGAATTTTAGGTTTTGGGTTTCATTTCCAAACCCTAACGAGCTCGAACCTGTCTCTGCCGGTTTTGAAACCCTAACTGGATTCCCCAATTGTTGTGGTGTCATAGATTGCACTCGATTCAAGATCCGTACCGACGGGGCCAATGATTCTAATGGTAGAGGAGGGAGTATGGTGGCAGCGCAGATTGTTGTTGATTCGTCGTCCAAGATTTTGAGCATTATTACTGGTTTTCGTGGAGACAAAGGAGATTCTAGGGTTTTAAAGTCTTCGTCTTTGTATAAGGACGTTGAAGGGGGGATTTTGTTGAGCGCGCCTCCGGTTTCTCTCAACAGTGTTGCAGTTCGTCAATATTTGATAGGGGATGGGGGTTATCCTTTGCTTCCTTGGCTTATGGTCCCGTTCATCGATCCAGTGGAGGCCTCATGCGAAGAGGATTTCAATGTGGCTCACCACTCAATGCGCCAGCCAGCTCTTAGAACCATTGCGAGTTTGAGGAATTGGGGCATTTTGAGCCATCCGATAGATGAGGAGATCAAAATGGCAGTAGCTTGTATCAGTGCGTGCTCCATTTTACATAATGTTTTGCTTATGAGGGAGGATTATACTGCTCTCTCCGATGGAAAGAGGGATTATTCTGAGCATGATCAGAGTTCTCAATATTATCGAGACTCCTCTAGCTTGGAGGAGTATGATATAGAGAAGAAGGCGTCCCTTGTGCGGAGTGCATTGGCTGCAAGAGCGAGAGAAGTTTGTCATTCAACACATCTTGGGGTTCAATCGTAGCGGGCAATATCAGTGATCGATGATGAGTTGTACACAGATTGAGAAACCGGTGCATTTAATTTCAATTTTGTTTCATTTTATTGTATTGTACATTTGCTAGTTCATAACATCTTTTTTCTTGATGGTTATGAAACTCCAATACTCAATTGATCAATCACATCCAAAGCGCTATTAATAAAAAAAAACAGATCAATTTTTTTTTTCTTTATGAGCACATATAGTGTTGCCTCGTGATTCGCCACATTTATTATTCTAGAATAGCTGTGTAGATTTCTTTTGTGAATTTTGCATATGAAATAATGAACTGTAGTTGTTGACATTCATCGAAAACTTCCAATGGCACATTCTCGATATCTTTGTTTATTCCTATAAAATTTATAAAATTTATCATCCATCATCGTCTCAAATAGGATTAATGCAAGTTTGATGAAATGGAGGCAAACAAGTGGAATATTGTGCGGCCAAGAGTTCCACTTAGATTGAAGGGGCGCTTTTTTATAAGATGGCTGTTAGACCTGCCATATTATTGGGGCACAAAAAAGCGAGAAGAAGATGAGTACATATGGTCGAGATGCATATGTTGAGATGAATGTGTGGAGTAACAAGAAAGGCTAAAATTCGAAATGACTACATAAGATAAAATTTGAGAGTGACACCTATAGAAGAAAAACTCACGGGATGTCGCTTGAGGTGGTTTTGACATGTTCATCGGAGGCACGAAGCAAATCCTGTACAAAGGGTTGAGACGTTACAAGCACAAGGAAATAGGAGAAGAGGAAGACCAGTGAAGGCTTGGAGGGAAGTCGTGAGAGGGGATATGAAGGATGACAAAGTTACAGAGAGCTTAGCATTGATCAGATTCCAAGTTGTATCAGAGAGGCATTGATTTTTCAAGACATGTTTGTACTTACATGTATGGAGTGTTAGCAAGGGGAGGCTACTATATTTAAAAAAAATAATAACAAAGGAGAATTTGATTGGAAGTTGACTTAAGCTAAAGTTATCTTATTGGATGCTGACTTACCAACCAAGAGAAAAGAGGTGAAGGGATTCTACTATGAAATGAAGCAAATTAAAGCATTGCCCAAGATGACCTTGATGGAAATAGAGTTAGACATTCACTTTTTTCCTCAATTTAAAATAAGCTTAAAAGCTTACAATGTTTAAATATTCCATAAAATAGAAGTAATTTTAGCTTACAACAATGATCTTGCTTTTATAGGCAAAACTATATAAATATTTGAATTTTCTTATTCACTTATGCCCACTAAATCTATATAAGTTGCAACAGTCACCTTAGGTGGCATAAATGCTAACACTAGCTAGTTTACTCTAAGCATAAGAATAAAACTACCATGACTGCCCCTTTATCAAATTTGCCCATCTTCTATGTTAGTTTTCCTTCTTTGTCATTTCATTCTTTCCCATCATGCCCATGCTTTAAGTGATAAATTCCAAGTTTGTCTTCCACTTCGTGAACTTGTGGAGTGAGAGTATGGAGGAGCATAAAGATGCTCTTCTCTCAGTTTTGCAAATTGTAGGAAATGAAGCATGAGTATGGAAGAGTTCTGATCATAAGTTTTTCGCTTTGCCTGCACTGCAAGATTCAATGTATGAATGTCTTTAGGCACTTCCGAGAATTCGATGCACTGAATTATCTTAGCCTTTAGCAGCTCCAATTCTTCGAACTGAACCTCTTGCTACATTGCCTTTAGATAAACATAGGAAGACTCCGCCCACTCTAGTTGGGTCTAGATAGCCTAGCGAACTACCATTGAAATCTAACTTTCAAAAATGATTGGATGGTGACAATGCACAAGCTTACAAAGTGTACAATAGGCAGAAGAAGCACGTATAAATAAAAACCCAATACTTGGAAGGCACGCACGTGGAGAGAAAAAGAAGAAGAAAGTCGTCATTATACGACAGACGTCTGTGGTCTCAGGACAACCGTCCGTGAAAAGACGGATGTCCGTGACCCAGCGACACAGACATGTACATCTGTGATTTAGACCTCATTTTGTTTTTATGCACACCGTTGAGGACGAACGTCCATTAACATTGTTCGCGATTTGGCGGTTAGATGCGTTTTGGGGTAAAACTTGTCATTTTTAGTGTTTGTTTAGGTTTAAGACTTTCTTATTTCGAATTTTATGCGTAGCTTTGGTTTGTTAGCCTATATAAAGGCACGTAAAGGTAATTTTAAAATTAATCTATGTTTATTGAACTTTGATTGTTTTGTGCTATCTTGGCGAATACGTGGAGAATTTTCTTCTTCCCCAAGTTTAGGGTTTGTGCGAGGCCAAAAATTTCGCCAGTGAGATTTCAGTGATTGTTATCTCTACTTTCCGCCATCATAGTTAGATGACCTAGGCTGGAGGGAAGTTAAGTTCTATCTTGAGAACCCTGATTGAATTCCGTAGGGACTATCATGCTGGACTTAACACTTGATTCGGATGTTACGATTCCTCTTTAGTGAACTCAGCGATTATTTTAGGTAAATCAAATATGAATTTTATTGATTATTGCTCTTTTAATTGCACTTTAATTTCAGCAAAATTGCATATTAGGGTTTTAGAGTGTGCTCCTGCATCAACTTGGTATCAGAGTACATAGGTCTATATAAGTGTGGGTCCTCAGTCAGCTTACTTAACTTAGGTATTGAATCTTCCACTTTTTGCGTCATTCGAATGATTTTATTGAGTATTGATCTACTAATAATCTCATGCTAAGGCTTTTCAACCTTTAGAAGTGTAAGGTCCAAGTCTTGGGCAATGTCTTACAAAATAGGTCACACACACTTACACACACACACACACACACACACACACACAATTGTTCACTATGCTCTTGTTACCAAATCAAGAGTTATACCTAAGTTTATTCGTGTGCCATAGAGCTATTCAACTTAAATTAGGGTATGATCCTAACTCCTAAGGATACTTGATCTTACCATTGATATCTATTTTCTTGATTATTTATACACTTTACAGCACTTAGAAAATACCAAATCTTTCATATTTGGTCTCAACTTAGTTAGGGTATTCAGTTTCTGAATATCCTGCACAGTGTAGTCTTACAGTAAAATATAGTAGGGACCTGCACTTGGTATGCCACCGCTTGGGCTGGATGGTAGATAGACCCCACCATCCATCCCAAGTGGGCTCATGTGCTACAGAGCTGAGAGTAGGATGATATGTTCTCTGCAAAATGGGTGAAATCAGTCGTCAGAAAATCTGGCAATAGACTTCACCTTGCTTGTGATCCTAGATCAGAATACCTTTAATATATATATATATATATATATATAGAGAGAGAGAGAGAGAGAGAGAGAGAGAGAGAGTGGCGGAACCAGAATTTTCATCTAGCTGGGGTGCAAGTCATAGAGACAAATTTCGACGAAATTCTCTGGAAATCGCTAAAACAGGGGTCGAACGAAACTTTTAATGAAATTTTGGCGATTTCTCTGAAATTGCAAAAAAATCATTAATTTCAAAAAATTTAACAAAATTTCGCCAAAATTATGAGACCACGATCTTAAGATCTATGATGTCGAAAATTGGGACGAAAAGTGGGACCACTCTTTAGTCACACTGGATATTTTTTGGTGGGATTCCATGACATAATGCCAGTACCAAAGAAGGAAAATAAATAAGGTATTTCTCAATGAGAATCAAGAAAGGTCCAAGAATACAAATTTGACCTTTTAAACAATTGCATGCATGGTTGAACTTTTGCGTACAGGGGAACCAATCTCTTATAATTTCTTACATCCCAAAATCCCTAAATAAAACCCCAAAAATTACTTCCGAAAAATGATTTCCCGAAATCTCCAAAAATGACCAAAAATGAATACAAATCCAAGAAAGCGCTTCCATCAAGACCGACATCATTACAAACATCCACCAAACGACCCTTGCCAATGGAAAAAAAAAGAGTGTCGATCAGGAAGCTTGGGAGAGAATTACCTTTGAAGCGACCTATTTTGCGATCGTTGGCACCAGAGTTTAGTAGCTCTGGGCGTCCAAATATTAGAGGCCCTTATCTGCAAGCAGAAAACAAAAAATATTAACTCGGTGATATTCTGTAGAGAGAGAGAGAGAGAGAGAGAGAGAGAGAGAGAGAGAGAGGGGTACTTATCTATTGTGCCGGATGGGAAAAACCCATATGGATTTAATGCATATGAAGTATGTATAAGAAATTACTCTTATACACCGATTTATTGCATATAGTTCCCCAAATCTACTGTGTACAAGGCCCCAACATTATGAGGTATTTATTGGAGTTTTTATTGGTTGGTTAATGTTAAAAATGGGGTCGCTAATCTCCAATCTTATAACCCTTCCAGAAATTATGGTACATACTACAAAATTTCAAAAATTATAGTTTCTAGTGTTATTACACTAGAAAAGTTCTTGAAAATTACACATTGCAGTGGAAAAAAAAAAAACATAAAGACGGTTTAACAAAGCATCTGCTTAGTTGTCGCCATCATCGTTACTGGCGTCATTCTGGTTACCGTCATTTTCCTTGGCGTCCTCGTTCTTGTCGTCAAGATCTTGATCATTTACCCTGTGTGGCATAAGCTCTCTCCCAAGGGTAACCATACCGATCATTGCCTGCAATCATCAATAGTACGATTAGGAGTTGTATCTATTAATATACATCGGTAAAACCCAATAAATAATTGTTATTTATACGCTTACAATGCAGTCACTGTAATCAAAACGCAACACGGATTGAGAATTTTATGGCTCAGCCAATACGATAATCCTCCGTGGTCGGAGGTTCCACCGGACCTACAAAATAGTTAGGCTGAGGCATGATAAAATCTCTAACAAGTTAAATGGTTGAACGATCATTTTTTGAAACGTACTAATTGTCATAATGTTTTCAGTAGCTATCGTCAACGCTGCTCGACCCTGAAAAATAAGGCACGAGAACGAGTGAACGTTTTCTACCGTTTGTCCAAATGAAAACCGATTAAGAACTAAGCCCTCAAATCTTACGACTATCCTTTTCCTCAATATGGCTAATATGGTAGCCATTCGTGCCTCATTGTGTGGATTAATGTTAGCCATTAGATCGATTAATATAAAAATCAAGGAATTATAACTCAATTATGGTTAAGAATTTGTTATAAGACCCGACCTTTAAGTAATATACTCAAGAATATCTTAGGGAGTCTTTCATGTATGATTGAATCACTCATTGCCTGGTTAATAGTTGTACCTAGTAGGTAATTCCTCTTATTTGATAAGACAATAGGTCACATACAAAGTACTATAAACTCGAATATTTCTTTAATATAATTAAAGAAATCAAGTTCAAAGTCCTATAAACATGAATATTTCTTTAATATAATTAAAGAAATCAAATTTATAGTATTATAAACTTGAGTATTTCTTTAATATAAAAGAAATCAAGTTTATAGTACTTTGCATGTGATCTATTGTTTTATCAAATAAGAGAGATTATCTACTAGGCACAACTATTAATCGGGTAAGGAGTGATTCATTTGTATATGAAAGACTCCCTAAGATATTCTTGAGTATGCTATTTAAATGTCAGGTCTTGTAACAAATTCTTAACCACAATTGAATTGTAATTCCTTGATTTTCATATTAATTGATTCGATGACTAACGTTGATCCAGACAATGAGGCACGAATGACTACTATGTTAGCCATATTGAGGGAAATGATAGCCATTTGAGGTCTTGGTTCTTAGTCGGCTTTCCTTTGACATGCAGTAGAAAACTTTCACTCGCTCCCTCGTTTGAGTCGAGCAATGTTAACGATATTATAATGAACATCTTGGACGGTGAGTGCGTTTGAAAAATCGTTCAACCTTTTAACTTGTTAGAGATTTTATCATGCTTGTGCCTAACTGTTTTGTAGGTCCGGCGGAACCTCCGACTGCGGAGGATTATCGTACTGTTCGAGCCGTAAACACTCAGTTCATGTTGCGTTTTGATTACAGTGACTTAATTGTAAGCGTATAAATAATCATTATTTATTAGGTTTTACCGATGTATATTAGTAGATACAATAACTAATTGTACTATTGATGATTACAATGAGCTTATGTGATCATACCAAAGACCTAGGTTTTCCGGAAGAATCATGGAACACCAAGCTCCACCAAAGAAGGGCCTTAAAGGAACAACCAAATGGAAGATCATTGCCTTGGGTCGCTCGAGCGAGATTGTTTTAGAATCACGATCAAAAGTTTCTGTCTTTGGTTGTTCGAGCGAAGTGGCATAAGGATTTAAGGCCAAAAGTTTTTGTCTGAACTCGCTTGAGCGAATTCCTATAGACGCTCGAGCGAATTCCTGTAGCCAAATTTCTGTCTGAACTCGCTCGAGCGAATTTATGTAGCCAAATTTCTGTCTGAACTCGCTTGAGCAAATTCTTGTAGCTGTACGAGCGACCCATTTAAGATTCTCGCTCGAGCGAGAACCAAAATTGCTCGAGCGAGCCTCGTGACGTAATTTGTCATTTTTGTAGTTTTTTTTTGTTTCTGGTGTAAGTTACCATTTTAGAGTAACATGGTACTTTTCTATTTTAGGGTCATTTCTACTTGTAAACACTATAAAGCATATTTTGTAAGCCATTTTTGGCACTTGTTGAAAATGAATGAAAGTGTATTGCATTTTGAGCTTGAGATGAGCTTCTTCCCCATTTGGGTTTGGTGTGAGGCCAAGGGTGTGATGCCCATGTTATCTTGATCTTCTCTTACTTTCTTGTTCTTGTTTGATCTTCTATTTTCCCCTTAATCTCTTGTATCCAATTTACCCTCTTTTACTTGATTGATCCAATTCTCAAACCCTAGATCTAGAGCAACCTTGATGTTCATCCTTGTGGATCGAATCCAATCTTAGCCCGTCGATCCACGACCGTTGTTGGGCTCAAGCTTACTCGATTTGCGCCACTTAACCGCTTCAATTCAAAGTCCTAGCGAGGAATGACCAATTTCACCCCGAGCCACGATCGAACGCCCCAACCTAGACGAAGCTAGAGTTCTATCTCTAGGATCGCTTCTTCCGCATATCCTAACGGATCTCACGCGTCGGCTTGGACCCTACGTGAATCTAGCATGGTCAATTAAGCGGAACTCTACGAAGCCCTAAGGTATAGTCTTAATTTGTGATTAATTGTTCAATTAATTAGTTTAATTTTGGCAAATTAGTATATCATGGGCATTCACGGATTTTAGGGTCATTGTCCCGTGTCATTATGCCACACAGGGTAGATGATCAGGACCTTGACGACAAGAACGAAG
Source organism: Chloranthus sessilifolius (assembly GCA_021018995.1). Taxonomy (NCBI): domain Eukaryota; kingdom Viridiplantae; phylum Streptophyta; class Magnoliopsida; order Chloranthales; family Chloranthaceae; genus Chloranthus; species Chloranthus sessilifolius. Next base: position 23,394,436 of record CM037584.1, on the reverse strand, counting down.
ACACCGAGGAGAATGACAGTGACGAGAATGACGTCAGTAACAATGATGACGATAACTAAGAAGATGCTTTGTTAAATCGTCTTTCCGTCATTTTTTTTTTCCATTGCAATGTGTAATTTCCAAGAACAAATTTTCTAGTGTAATAACACTAGAAATTATAATTTTTGAAATTTTGTAGTATATAACATAATTTTCGGAAGGGGTATAAGATTGAGGATTATCGGTCCCATTTTTAACGCTAACCAACCAATAAAAATCCTAATAAGTACCCGGTCGATTTGGGGGACTATATACAATAAATCAGTGTATAAGAGTAACTCCTTGTACATATTTCATATGCATTAAATCCATATGGGCTTTTCCCGACCGGCGCAATAGATAAGTACCCGTCTTCTCTCTCTCTCTCTCTCTTTATAATATTTTTCTCACAGAATAGAGTGCTCCTACCTCTCCTTTAAGCTCTCTCCCTTTCTCTCTATCTCTATACCTCTCCTTTATAAGGTTTTTCTCACAGAATAGAGTGCTCCTACCTCTCGTGTTTGCTCTCATCCCCTCTCTCTCTCTCTATACCTCTTATTTAAAATATTTTGCAGAATATCACCGGGTTAATATTTTTCGTTTTCTGCTTGCAGATTAGGGCCTCTAATATTTGGACGCCTAGAGCTACCAAACTCCGACGCCGACGATCGCAAAACAGCCCGCTTCGAAGGTAAATCTCTCCCAAGCATCCTGATCGACAATACTTTTTTTCCATTAGCAAGGGCCGTTTGGTGGATGCTTGTAATGATGCCGCTCTTGATAGAAGTGCTTTCTTGGATTTGTATTCATTTTTGGGGATTTCGGGAAATCATTTTTCGGAAGTAATTTTTGGGGTTTTTATTTGGGGATTTTGGGATGTAAGAAATTATAAGAGATTGGTTCCCATGTATATGCAAAAGTTCAACCATGCATGCAATTGTTTAAAAGGTCAAATTTGTATTCTTGATTCTCATTGACAAATACCTTATTTATTTTCCTTCTTCGGTATTGACATTATGTTATGGAATCCCACCAAAAGAAATTGGGACGATCTTAAGACAGGAGACCACGATCTGCAAGTTGTTGGGAAGACACAACATCAACAACTTTTTCTCTAACAAAGTGAATGTCTACCCCAATATGCTTTGTCCTCTCATGTAACACAAAGTTTGAGGCAATTTTTTTTGCAAGTTCATTATTACAATGAAGTGGCATAGAATCGGTGATAGGAAATTCAAGCTCAGCCATGAGAGACGACTACATCTTTAAGGCACCATGAGCAATATATGACGTGGGCTCGCGGCGTGGCTATTTGGGCCAGCAGTAGGGTCACTTGTGCTTCGCGTGGAGGCATCGGGGGATGTAGTCAGGGCATTGTAGGCGCGTCGCCAAGCCATGAGGGCTGCGCTGTAGAGTCTCCGAGTGTGTGTTGGTCATGGGCCACGAGGGCACGCGACGTGGCGACATGAAGCGATCGTTCGCGACACGGTCGCATGGGGGAAGACATGGGGAGTTGTGGGCGTATTGGTGTGGATGATGGCACTGTTTGCCACAGGCAGAGGGCGTGTGCTATGGTGGTATGTCAAACCAATATCTTTGAGGTCCTCCCATTACTTCCTCCAATGTGGTGTTTAACCCTTATATATACTAGTTGTAGTTCAGTTACTATGTGCCGTACTGTACGTGTCACTAGCCTGGCCGTACTGGTATACTAACACATACATGCACATGCATCCAGACCAAGTATTAACAGGAGGCGTTGCTCGGTTGCTCTTGGGCACACTCTGTGCAGCCAAGGGCCATCGCATTTGGGGTGGTTCTGACCACCTCTGCGGTGCGGGTCAACTCCGAAAGGAGGATGACCCTATACTCATCACTGCGCATCGCATTCACCGCCTCATCCGGGACCCGACTCTGCATCATTTTGTGTGAGTTGTTAGGCTGACCTAGCTTGGGAAACTAGGTGCCGCATGCGAGTGCACGCCACAACGAGTGTCTCCGCGACAATTGGTATCAAAGCCATCGAGATGGCCGACACTGAGGGGATTGGGGAGGATACGAGACAGCGCACAACAAGGGAACGTTTAGATGATCTGGAAGTTCAAAATGACTAGTTGGATTCAATGGTGTCACTTGTAACAGGCCATGGAGAACGGTTGAACAGGCAAGTAGAGAACTGCGTCACGTTAGCTAAGAACGTGGAGTTCCTAACAGAGGACACGAGGGGCACCGTCGGAGCCCTTCGATTACGGATCGAAGACCTGACTACTAAGGTGAACGTCATGATGAGGGTGATAGGGTCTGGGGCTGCTCCCCAGCTCGAAGCTCCCACACATAAGGTGAAGATACCTGAGCCGCGATCCTACGGGGGAGCAGTACTCCCGTGTCGTGCCACCCGCCACAGAGGACATGAAAGTAGTCACCGCTACCATGTACCTTGAAGGGGATGCTAAATTGTGGTGGCGTACGCGGTACAGAGACATTCAGTGTGGACGTTGTATCGTCAACACCTGGGAGGATTTGAAAAGAGAGCTGAAGGCTCAGTTCTTGCCAGAGAACATCGAGTTCATTGCCCGACGTAAGTTACGGAAGCTGCAGTACACTAGCATAGTGAGAGAATACGTGAAGTAGTTCTCCTCCTTGATGTTGGACATCAAGGATATGTCCGAGAAGGATAAACTATTCTACTTCCTCGAAGGTCTAAAGCTGTGGACACATATAGAACTGCAGAGAAGAGGGGTACAGGATCTTGCAGCCGCGCAGGCTGCCGCGGAATGATTAACTGATTTTGGCTCGATGGACCAAAACAAGAAGAAGCCACAAGAGAACAAGTCGGTTTGAGGCACGATCCTCTCGCGAGGACCATCTTACTGCAGGTAGCAGAGGGGAGAACACGTCGGTTTTGGATCGAGGAAGGACTGCTGGTGACCAAGGGGGGCCGTTTCTATGTGCCAAAAATGGGAGACCTTAGGAGAGTGCTCCTTAAAGAATGCCATGATACATTGTGGGCAGGTCATTCAGGGATTCATTGCACGCTCGCCTTGTTAGAGAGGTGTTATTATTGGCCCAAGATGGAAGATGATGTGGAGGAGTATGTCAGGTCCTGCCTGATATGCCAACAAGACAAGGTTGAGAGAGCCAAGCCGTTTGAGCTCCTGCAACCTTTGCCGGCACCATCACAATCGTGGGAGAGCGTCTCCCTTGATTTCATCTCTGCTTTGCCAAAAGTAGGGGAGCTCGGGTCCATCTTGGTGGTTGTGCATCGATTTTCAAAGTAGGCAACATTCATTAAGCACCATTACACTGGCATCGAAAGGTGCATCACTACTGCCTAGCGATAGAGATCCGCGGTTTGTTAGCAAGTTTTAGTCAGAGGTATTCAAGCTTCTGGGGACGAAATTGAACTTTTCATCCAACATGCATCCTCAAACTGGCGGTCAAACTAAAAGGGTGAATGCTATTTTGGAGCAGTACTTGAGACATTTTGTGAGTGCCAACTAGAAGAACTGGGTTCAGCTGTTGGACATTGCACAGTTTTGTTATAATATGCAGAAGAGTTCAACATCGAACATGAGCCCGTTTGAGTTGGCAATCGGCCAACAACCTTTGACACCGCACACCGTTACTGTAGTGACCCAAAATCTCACAACCTCTTGACTGTAAGATCTTAGACCGTACCTTCGTATCGTGAGCCATAGAAATATAATAAGACAATAAAAGTGCCTTAAATAGTGGAAGATAAAATTTCTTTAAAATATTAATTAATCAAAATAAAACCCATAATAATGTTCTTATTCCAATAACAAAGTCCAACATGATTAAAGCATAAACAGTCTTAATAACATACTAACTGATTATTGTCTCATTTATTTAACATCTAGTAATAATAACTAGAAAGGAAAATAAATAATTAGGCCACGAAGCCTTCATCGCCATTCATTTAAGGTTCCTGAGCACCACGTGCAGTCTCATCACCATAGACTCATACGTTGTCCTCAGCTATACTTGTCTCATTTAACCATCCACATCAACAAGGGGTGTAAGTTTACACTTGTATGGACCAGACATACAATCCATTGAGGTATAAAATATCATAGTTATATGAACATTTATGTATACTTCATATGCGTGTGCTTGTGGCATGTATAATCTCAATAAGCTAAAATGAACTGAGCATAAAAATGGATATTAATGTTGCATAAATGCATCATTTCTTTTAATTTCAATTTTCTTGTCATTTAATGCACGTTAGACTTCGTTCCGCTCAAGACGTTGAGTCATAATCATGCTTATCACTTGTTTAGTTAGACTCCGTCATGCTCATGACATTGGGTCTAATCAATCATATCATTTATTGCATGCCAAACTTCGTCCCGCTCAAGACATTGGGTTTAATCATGCTCATTATGTTCTTGTTTAGTTAGACCCCATCATGCACAAGATGTTGGGTCTAATACATTCTTAGACTCCATTAGGTACAAGATGTTGGGTCTAATGCTTCTTAATCATGTTTAGTTAGACTCCATCAAGCACAAGATGTTGGATCTAATACCTTCTTAGACTCTATGTACAAGATATTGGGTCTAATGCTCATTAATCATTACTTGACATTTCATCATGTTTTACGCGTCTTGATTGCGTATTATATAAATCATCAAGGAACATGTAAAGTGCATAAGAGTAGGATCATAATACATAAGCATTTAAGTGTATTTAATCATGATACATAAACATTAAAGTGTAAACAATCATGGTGCATAAACAATGGTACGTAAACATTGAAGTGTACACAATCATGGTGTATAAACATCAAAGTGCATATAATATGATCATGGTACATAAACATTGACATTTAATCACACTGTTATGATAAGAACTGAATATAGAACTTAACTGTTCAAACTCAAGCTATTGATTTCATGTTCAGGCTCAATCTATTGATTTCATGTTCAAACTCAATGGATTGATTTATTAATCGATTGACTCAAACCCGTGCATTTTTCAAAGCAATTTCATTTATTAGTATTTGTTAAGGCTCAATCGATTGACTCAAATTCGTGCATGTTCCAAAGCAATTTCATTTATCAGTATCTGTTCAGGTTCAATCGATTGACTTAAATTCGTACTCAGATTCAATCCATTGAATTAGTGTTCAGACTCAATCTATTGAGTTCGACTCAATCTATTGAGTTTGTGTTCAGACTCAATAGATTGATTTTCCAGAATCAATCTATTGATTCCAATCCGTGAGCACACCTCAGAATGCATCAAATCACACGGTGGGATTTCAACTGTCTTCTTTTTAATCAAAATTATCAACATTAAGGATCATTAATCATAGCATACATCTCATTTAATCATTCAATCATTACTCATGAAATAGATGCACTAATTTGCATAAAAAATCATGGATCAAAATATCGAAATTTCAATGCGTATCATCCTGAACTTACGTATCGCGTATCGTCCGATACATTCAATGTATCGTCGATACATTGAATGTATCATTTTGATACAATTTTTTTTTTTTTTTCAAAAAATCCCAACAATCAAATTATCGAACCATACGGACAATAATTTGAATGTATCGTCCGATAATTTGGCCAAATGGGGTCCTTGTCAATCTGCCAAATTATCGAACGATACATTCAAATTATCTTATGATAATTTGAAATTATCGTCCGTATCGGACGTTACATACGATAATTTGAATGTATCGTCCGATAATTTGGCCAAATGGGGTCCCTGTCAATCTGCCAAATTATCGGACGATACATTCAAATTATCGTCCGTATCGGACGATGACGATAATTTCACCGTATCATCCGATAAATGTGATTTTTGGGGTACCCGGTAAAAAAGGTATTTATCGTATCGTTCATGTCCAAAATCGATACGTATCGGTATTGGACGATATTTTGATCTATGTAAAAAACTAATTAAAAACTAATATTTTAAGTTCAATGGAAAACATGATTTCTCTATACCTAGATCGATCGTATCACCACGATTAGATCGAGATCTTAACAACAATGATGATTCTAGAAGGAGGCGAAGGCCGCTTGAGAATATAGCAAACGTCTCACCGATCTTCCAAAAGAAAGGTTCTAGAAAGGTTGATCTAGAATTTCTTTTCTAAGGCCTCTAGGGTTTCTGACAGCTCTATTCTTAAGAACTCTAAATGAGATTATGATTTAGGGTTCTTCGTATGACACTTATTTATAATATTTTGGAGATTATCTAGTGTTAAGTTAACACACCAAGGAAGGGTATATAGACTTTTACCTCAAAGTCTAAAATAGAGGTTTAGAACACACATAACAAGGTTCGATCCCTAGACCTCTTGTCTAGAACTCAAGCTTTTAACCAGCAGTCTATTACACAATTTGTGTCCATTAATGACGGAAATAAATATAAGAGCTTGAAAAACTAAAAACATGTATTTTTAGTTAAAACGTTTTGAAAATCAAGGCATGCAGTGAATACATTATTAAGCACATACACATAATTTAGGTGTATTAAAGACATGAAATTCGAATCACAACAGTTACCATGGGGTACACAGGGTCGAGCCCGTAAGCCTACCATTTTGCCAGAGATTGGCAGAGAAATACTGAGATCGCTAGGGCCTACTTGGAGAAGGCCGCTGAGCGAATGAGAAGTGGGCTGATCAGGGATGATGACCAATTGAGTTGAATGTCGGTGACGAAGTTTTGGTGAAGCTTAATCCTGTGTAGCTTAAGTTTTACAGAAGAAGACACACATGACTGGTTTGTAAGTATGATGGGCCATTCCCAATCACGAAACAAATCAACGACGTTTCGTTTCAGGTGCAACTTCCTGCCTGACTGAAGATACACCCTGTATTTCATGTCAGTTGCTTGAAACCCTATTGAGCAGATCTGGAGGCCCGCGAGAAGTTTATCGACTCGCGCTGCACCAAACACTAATTTGGAGTCGAAGAGACAGGTAGAGAAGATCCTTGCTCACCGACCCAGCAAACAAGGAGATGGCAGTCATAGTGATTTTCCTGTGGAGTACCTTTTGAAATGGAAGGGCCTACCCGAGGCCGAGATTACTTGGGAGCTAGAGAGTGACCAACCTTCCTTCCAGTCAGCTTTGAGGGAGTACTTGAAGCTCGTCGACGGGGGCATCGACGAAACTAAGTAGGGGAGGATGTGACGTAGGCTTGCGGTGTGGCTATCCGGGCCAGCCATAGGGCCACTTGTGCTTCGCGTGGAGGCATCGGTGGATGTAGAGTCTCCGAGTGTGTGTTGGTCGTGGGCCACGAGGGCACGCGACTTGGTGACATGAAGGGTTTGCGACCGTTCGCGACACGATCGCATGGGGGAAGACGTGGGGCATTGTGGGCGTATTGGTGTGGAGGATGACACTGTGTGCCATGGACAGAGGCCATGGTGGTATGTCAAACCAATACCTTTGAGGTATTCCCATTACTTCCTCCAATGTGATGTTTAACCCTTATATATACTGGTTGTAGTTCAGTTATCACGTGTTGTACTACTGTACCTGTCACTAGTCTGGGTGTACTGGTATACAAACACGTGCGTGCACATGCATCCGAACCAAGTATTCACAGGAGGCGCTGCTTGGTTGCTCTTGGGCACGCTCTGTGCAGCCAAGGGTCATCACGTTTTGGGGTGGTTTCGACCACCTCTACGGTGCGTGTCAACTCCGAAATGAGGCCAGCCCTATACTCATCACTGCGCATCGCATTCTTCGCCGCATTCGGGACTTGACTCTGCATCACTTTGTGTGAGTTGTTAGGCTGACCTAGCTTGGGAAACTAGGTGCCACACGCGAGTGCACGTCTCAACAAGTGACTCTGTGACAAATAGCACTGTATTCTGCCTCAACACTAGAGCGAGAAACAATATATTGCATTTTGTTTTTTGAGGCCACGAGATTACCTCCACTAAAGGCACAATAACTAGTGGCAGATCTCCTGTCTGTAACAACACCTGCCCAATCTGCATTAGTATATCAAGATATGTGAAGATGACCATGAGAATGATAAAGACCTCCCGTCCTGGCTTGGATTGAGATATCTCAAATCTGATAAGTGGCAACCATATGAGAGACCTGATGTTCATGCATAAACTGACTAATCAGGCTGACTACAAAAGTAAGATTTAAATAAGTTAGAGTAAGATAAATCAATCAGTCTACAAGCCGTACTCATGAGGATCTGGAAGTGACTTTCCCTCTTTTTCATGAAGAGAGAATTTAAGATCCGTAGGAGATGAGGCAGATTTATAATCCAGCATCCCAATGTCTTTGAGGATATAAGACATCTTTTTCCAGAGAACGAAATATGCCTTTCCTCGAGCATGCAATCTCCAAACCCAGAAAGTACTTGATGTCCCAAAATCATTCACCTCAAAGCTCCTGCTAAGTTCTCCTGTTACATAGAAATGAAATCCGAATCATTTCCCATGAGTATGAATGATGTCATCCATATACACAGGCAGTATAGTACGACCCACCGGACTGAAGTGAACAAATACAGTATGCTCGAACTGACATCTCTGAAATCCCTTATCAGGAATAATGCTACTGAAGTGGTGAAACCAAGCACGAAGTGACTGCTTAAACCATAAATGAACTTTTGAAGCCAACATACATTGTCAGAAGAATGCTCCCCTTGAACCAGATATCCGAGAGGAGGTTTCAAATATACTTCTTTGTGGAGATCACCATTTAAGATGCACTTTTCACATCTAACTGGAAGAGAGGCCAATTCTGGTTTGCAACAGTAGATAAGTGAAGGAGTTGAAGATTAAGGTTAGGTATGGTTAGGTGAAAGAAAAATGGAAAAGAGATAGAGAGAGCAAGCGGACTGGAAGGAAATGACTTAATGAGAAACTAACCTTTATATTAATAATAAAATTATTCCATATAGACCAGAATTATGGATGTAATACCAATGTAACTAAACCAGCCTATATACATTAATACTTCTATACTAACAATAATAAAGTTGCACCCATAAAAAATAAATAATAAAGTTGCATCTCATATTGCCAACAATCTAGTGTTTCATGAAAGGGTGAAACATATTAAAGTAAATTGTCACTTCATTCGGGAGAATGTGATGGGCAATGAGATCGCCATTCCATATGTTAAGTTAGCGAATCAATTGGCTACATGTTCACCGAAGGCACTTGGGCGAAGTCAGTTGGATATGGTCTTCTTGAAGTTGGGTGTTGGTGATATCTATGCTCCAACTTGAGGGGGAGTGTTAAGAATTAGTAGTTATTTCCTCACTTTTATATGCATATTAGTGAGAGGTAGTTTAGGTTGAAATATTTATTAATGGAAATATCTCTCTTCTTCTTTCTTCCTTTTTTAATTCTTCCTTAATTTCTGTGAAATTCTAATCATTTTTACATTTTGACAAACAATTTAAAAATATGAAGTCGGAAAAGATCAGAAAAAGTTGAGAATTAATTGGAAAACTCAAGAATTAAGTTTTTAAAAAATATGTAAGTAAAAAAATGGGAATTAAATGTGAAATTTACATTTTAAAACAAAATTTAACTCTTTTTAAAAGTCATGTTTTTGCAAATTAATCATTGTAGCAAAAAAGCACATTTAAATTGTGAATTTTCAAAAAGTCACTGACTTTTGCCGCATCGATGTAAAAGTGGACGGGACAATCTCAACTTGGCATAATGGCATTAAGTGGACGGGCCAATCTCAACTTGGCAGAATGGTCACAAACATACTTCACTGCTCTTGTGTATCTAATATATGGGCATCTTCTAAGGTTTGACTGCTTTAGTGGAGGGAGATTGACTTGTGCATCGTCCTTGGTGTTTGGCTGATGCATCAAATACAAATACATCCTGCTCTTTATAACAAAAATAGACTAGCAACACGTCTAAGCACATGCCCCCCTATATAAGGGTTAAACACCAATATGCCCCAACGTCTTGCACATCTTCCCCCATGCAACCGTGTCGCAACTATGTGTCGACCACGTCACGTGCCCCCTAGCACCAAGATGTCGCGTGAGCACCAGGATGTCACGTGCCCTCTTGGCACCACATCGCGTGCCCCCGACACTAGGATGTCGGGTGCCCTCTTGGCACCACATCGCGTGTCCCCAACACCAATGAGACAAGTGGAGCTTGTGGAAGGCCCGGGTAGCCACGCCGCGTGCCCCCGTCACATCCTCCCCCACTCAAAACCGTCAATGCCCTCGTTGACCCCAAGGCACTTCTCCGTAAGAACATGCCAAATTTGCTACTGTTCCTCAGCCCTGGTCTTCACCACTCTGCTCCGCGAGCACCCCGATACCTCAGCCGTGCCTTCACACAAGTAGCCAAAACTGTACACAAACAAAATAACTCTGCTATGGTTCCTCGGCTTTGCCTTCACCCCTCTATTCCGTAAGCACCTCGATACCTCAGCTTGGCCTTCATCACAAGTAGTAAAACTGTACACTGCTGCGCACCTGCCTCACCTCAAGCAGCAAAACTATACATCATTGGTGTCTAAGTCTTCCCATGGCCCACGCCAACAAGATTGCGGTGTATAACCCATTCTTAATAATTCAGCAGTCGAAGTGACCCTATTCTGGGAATGATCTCCTCATCCTTGACTTCCTTCTCCTTACCTCTCCCCTTCTCTACGGTCATAGTGTTCAGGGCGATCCTCTGGGGACACTCACGCACCAGATGTGGTCCACCACACAAGAAGCATCCCCTCATCTGTGGTCCGTCCTCTCTCTTCCTCTTGGATCCACTCCTCCCTTGACTGAACCGCTCATGTTCATTTCCATTTGGCTTCCTCCCCTGCTTATCAACATTATCTCTGGGTGCCTGGTCTGCCTTCTTCTCTCATTCTTGGCGGTATTCGATTAACCGCTCGGTTGCAGCTAATGCCTCATCCAGGTTATCCAGGCCTCTATGGCTCAACTCGTTCTGCGCCCACAGTGCCAATCCATGTATGAAGTAGAAGACTCGGTCTTTCTCGCTCATGTCATCGATGTCCTGCATCAAGTTTGTGAAGGTCTTGATGTATTCATGTAATGGCCCTGTGTGTTTCAACGTCGACAGAGCTTGTCATGCTGTCCATCCAATGCTGCTAGGTAGAATTTGAGTGCGTAGCTCCCTTTTCAAGTCTGTCCAAGATTCAACTGCCCCACTACCAAGGCGTGCTTCTGATGCTCGATGCCTCCACTACAATTTAGCATCTCCAACTAGGTATCTCGACGCAATCCTCAATTTGATCTTCCCATCAAGGTCCCCCAGAGATTCCAGGTATTCATCTACGTCCCAAATACGTTCTCGAGCTCTTTTGCCTCGCGAGAGCCCTTAAATGTTTCTGGCTCGAGGAACTTGAACCGTGGCATCGACGTCCCTATTGGCGCTTTGAGGACAAGCTTCTTCGAAACGTTCATGTCGTCACGCATCTCTTCTAACGTGACTTTTTATCTCTCGCATGTCTGCTAACAACTGCTCTACGGTCTCAGCCAAGGCGACATAGTTTCTCTCGTCTGTTTAGCCGATCACCTTGGGTTGTTACAATGGACACCAATGAATCCAACTGTTCGGTCTGGGCTTCCAGATCATCTAAACGTTCCCTTGTTTTACGCCGTCTCGCATCCCCACTGGTTCCCTCAGTGTCGGCCATGTCGGTGGCTCTAATACCAACTGTCATAGAGTCACTCGTTGCGACGTGAACTCGCGTGCGACACCTAGTTCCCCAAGCTAGGTCAGCCTAAATCAACTCCCAAACCTGCAAAGCAACGCAGAAGGTTAGAGACGACGGAGAATGTGATGGGCAGCGATGAGTAGAGAGACACCCCCCTTTGGAAGAACCACACCACAGGGATGGTTGGAAACCATCCCAAACACGATGGCCCCAGTACTCGACGTAACTAGAGCAACCAAGCACCAAGCAAGGCCCGAATGCACGAACTCAAGCCCATGAGGCTATGGTACGTGTGGGTGGGGGACCCACTTAGGCTAGCAACACGTCCAGTAGCGCGACGCGTAGTTGCTAAGCACATGTCCTCCTATATAAGGGTTAAGCACCAACATAGGGGAAGGAAGGGGATGACCTCAAAGGTATTGGTTTGATATATTACCATGGCACACGCCAATTGCCCGTGGCACACAGTGTCATCTTCACACCAATACAGCCCAACGCCCTGCACATCTTCCCCCATGCGACCATGTCGCGACCGCGTCGCGACCATGTCACGTGCCCCCTAGCACCAAGATGTCGCGTGCCCTCTTGGCACCATATCGCATGCCCCTGGCACCAATGAGACAAGTGGAAATTGTGGATGGCCCGGGCAGCCACACCGCGTGCGCCCGTCACACACTACTCGCACATAATCTTCTTCTACTGCCTCTCGATCTCAATTGGCTTACCTCATAAGTCTATTAGGTATTATATCATCTCACCATCATCATCTTCATCTTCTTCTACTGCAGTTAGGGTTTGGTGTTTTGGGAAGAAGTTGATGACAAACATTGACAGTTGAGGTAGATTTTTTGATGAAGGTGGAATTAGGGTTAGATACAGGGGGTTATGGGAAAAATTGGTGAAGAGATAGAGATAATTCAAACACCGAGTAGAGTTAAATGCAGATGGTCTGTGGAATAGGGTTGAGGTTTTTATGTTAGAGAGTTATAATTTTTGGCCATGTTAATGAATTTTGTGGCTCTCTAGTTAGTATAGAACTTGGATTAGATAACCGACCTGACTACCAGTGGTGGCACTTGGGTACCTTAGGTATCCGGCCTGAGCATCGACAGTGGTACTCGGGTCAAGTTATTTTTGTGCAAATGTTCAAGCCTCAATAGCCAATGGTGCTTCATTCTTTTTTAGAAAAGTACCAAATGAGGACCCAAATTCATTTTTGTCATGAAAAAGTGTGACGAATTCCCTCTTCACGAAAAAGTGCTGATGCGGGGCATGCACACCTCGTATTAACTCGTGCACCATCCATCGATACCATAAGCGGACCGTTTAAAGTGATTTACCCCTATTGTGAATTTACCATAATATCCTTAAACTTAAATCAGAGGCTTTAAAAGGATTTTAGGGTGTTTTTCTTTTGTTTAGGGTCTCCACAGCTGCCAGAGATTGGATCGCCAGAATCGGTTAGCAAATCACAGTGGAGCCATATCTATGGTTGTTTACGCTTTTCATGGCTCCCAGAGTTTGGACCGCCAGAATGACATAGCAAATGACAGTGATAATCGATGTTTTTAGGGTTTTATTGTTTCATCCCCGCCGTCTAGGATCTTCATGTTTGCCTGAGTTCGGACTGCCGAAATATGCCGGAATCCTTTTTAAGCCCTTTACCTTTTACGTGAAGTTTGCTCGTGTTTTCCACACCGGTGCCGGAGTTTGTTATGGGGGGTAAATCAGTAAGGAGATCGAGGGTTTTTTTCCAGCGGCGATGGCGAGAGTTTGGTATGGACGGTTTTAGCAGGGGATTTGCTATTTTCGATATTCACACGATGTGAAGCATCATCTATGCCACCTGATTTGAAGGCCACAATGTAAAGATCAATGGTGCCAAAGATCGGCACGGAACATGCTTTCTATCATATGATTCTTTTAAATTAATAGAGTATCCTAACCAACTCAACTACAATGCACACTATGAAATAAATTTATAATTTTAAATTAAAATGCTTTGGGCTATGTGAGTGGTGAGGATTGGTTATCAGAACGGTGAAGATTTGTTATCAGAGTGGTGGAGATTTGTTATTAGAGCGATGGAGATTTATCATCAGAGCAGTGGAGATTTGTTATCAGAGCGATGGAGATTTGTTATCAGAGCGTTGGAGATTTATTACCAGAGCAATGGATATTTGTTTTCAGAGCGATGGAGATTTATTATCAGAGCAGTGGAGATTTATTATGAGTGGTGGAGATTTGTTATCAGAGCGATGGGTTTGCTTCCCACGTCTTCTTATCGATCAACTCTGGTGAATATTTTGATATGGTTGGGTAGACTTGACTATTTCACCGGTGACGTAGTGCACGTCTTCTACTCTTACGCCGGAGATACTTGTTGAACAGTCGAACATAGTAACTCCTATATTGGAAACCCAAACAAGAAAACAGATTTTATGCATATGCAGTAAAACAGTTGGCATCCGATTCACTTGGGTTATTCACGCTTGCCTTTGTTTCTGATTGCAAGGTACGTATGTCAAGGTACTAAAACCTTTTTCTATTTCAGGTATACTTTCCATTCGAATTGATCACTTAGAATTTGTCCAAATCTCCTCCATGGTCAGTTGCTTGATCAACGGTCAAGGTGTCTTAGAACTGATGAGGTAACAATTTAGTGGAGTGAGGATTTTTGAAATTTTTACTTCAATATATACTTGTCTGAGGTTTGTTGATCAAGTAGTTCTGATGCTCTATAAAGAATTTTGCATACTGTTATTGTACATTTTCTCGGGCTAGTTTTCGTTAATTAGGTGATTTTGAGTGAGGATTTTTGAAATTTTTACCTCAATATATACTTGTCTGAGGTTTGTTGATCAAGTAGTTCTGATGCTCTATAAAGAATTTTGCATACTGTTATTGTGCATTTTCTCGGGCTAGTTTTCATTAATTAGGTGATTTTGAAGTTGATTTTCTTGATTGTATATGTCACGTTTTTGTCGTTGATGTTATCTATTAGGCAGTCTGGAAATTGTAAAATAGGTGCAAGGGACAGAACTTTGAAGTTTTCATAGCTCCACTGGTGGTGAATCTGTTTTGATCTGGTGTTAGATTGCATCTTGTTATGTGGGTTTTTATTGCTATAAAGATCGTATTTTGTTGAGAGCAGAGTAGATAGTATAGGTGTTCTTGGTTGGAATTATGATGGCCTCATTACAGGCTGATCTTAGACGCTCAGTTGGATCTATTACGTAGGGCAGCCATACCAGTCTCAAGAATTTGAAATTGCTTGAAGGAGAATCTTACCGGTATATGTCCTGCTCTCAATTATTTGAATATCTCCATTTTATCTTTTGTAAAGCCAGTATAAAGATCTCTGCTTTTGTATCCTATCTTGACATACAGTTGAGTTTGTATAATCATCATTAGGCTACCCATTTGAGTAAAAAAAAAAGTATGTAAAGATAGGGTACTCAATTGTTTGGTGTTGACCGTATCTCTTTCGGAGTTTGAGTACAAGGAGCCAACGTATGGCTGGACGTGTCACCCTAATCAAGGCCTCTTTATCCAACCTCAGGGTCTGTTTTTTGAGCTTATTCAAATGCCATATTATTGTTGCCGGCAGAATTGAGAGAATCTGAAGCCGTTTCCTTTGGTATGGCGGGAATGAGAAACATGAGATTCTTCTCCTTAATTGGGATATTGCTTGCTTCTCCAAACTTGACGACAGTCTTGGGGTTAAGAGAGTAAGAGAGATGAACTACTCTCTCCTTGGAAAGTGACTTTAGAACCTTGGTTCGAAGGATGATTTACTTTGATTTTCTATTGTCAAAGTGAAGTATTCTCTCCCTAGCTCGGGTTGGGCGAATGGGCTATCCGTGAGAGGCCACAGGTTGGGATGGTGTGGTGGTTCGAGAGGAATTGAGGATGATTTCGTTAGATGTTCCCATCTAGTCATTTGGAATGGACGGTGCATCAATGTCAAGTTAGACGTGTGGCATGTATGCACTCCCCTTGCCATTGAATTCCCCCGCCCCTTCGAGCTCTCCAATGCTAAGCATCTTTGTATCAACGAGTTGTATAGTTTGCAGGGAATTAGAGAAGACGGCCTGTTCGGTTGGAGAGAATTTGACCCCCTTGAACTTGATATGGTCCGTGTTTTATGCACCTCCATTCCTAGTGGGGTAATGCTCTCAGCTAACTTGGACAAATGTATCTGGAAGTTGGGGCCCAATAGCGTCTTCTTGATGAAATCTTTTTGTGGATATATCTCTAGGCAGCCTCTTATTGCTAGGTGTGGATTGCGCTATGGAAGGTATCGATACTCCTTAAGATTTCTGTATTTTGTTGGTGCTTCCCTTGGGAAGGTTGAAGCTGCGAGATTTGTCGTCTAATTGGGATGTGCATGTCTCGAAAACATGGGTCGTGTTTGCATGCGACGAAATCGGTGAATCATCTTCTGTTGAGGTGCAACTTTGCTTCGGTTTTATGGGATGCTCTTGCGGTGAGGCCATGAGTGTTTGGCTTCCCAATCCTTTGTTGGGCCATGGAAAAATCTTTGAGCACTCTCGTTATTTCTTTGTTTCAGGATTGTCCCTGTAGCACAATATTGCAACCTCTAGTTTGCAGGTTCAATATCCCAGCTTACCTGTCCAACAAAAATATTTCTGCCTTTTCAGATGGTCTGGCTGGAGAGAAACAACTGCATCTTCAACCAGCAGCGTCGCCCTCCAGCTCTAATCCTCAAGGCTCTAATTGATCTTCTGATCTGATGGGCTCTCAACTCGGCCAGCTCTAACCCTCAAGGCTCTAATTGATCTTCTGATCTGGTGGGCTCTCAATTCGGCTGGTTTCACTAACTCCTCGCTCTCTCATTCTGCAGGACTGGACCCTGTTGCTGGACCTGGGCTAGGCATTCATGGCTGACTTTGTCCTCATTTTCGTGCTTCTGTGACAGAGCTCGCACTTTGTATTTTATTGCTTTTAATGAAATAAGTATTACTGATAAAAAAAATATCGAGTGCTTCTAAAAGTTCGTAGAGTAACTGAAAATTTGAAACAAACGTAACTACGTTGGTCTCCTAATTTGATACAAATGAAATGACTATGAATCACCACAAGCCAGCGGCGGACCCAGGACTTGACTTTCCTTAGTAGGGGTCAAGATATGGTGTTCTTAGAAAGTTAATACTAGATAAGCAACACAAGTGCTTGGTGACTTGGCAGTCTTGTCACTTTTGAGATGCGTTGGTGACTTGGCACTTGGGCCACTTTTGAGATGTGTGCAATGTAAAATCAACATGTGTGCCGTCCAACATGCGCATCATAATCTAAAGATCTTTGGTATAAAGGATTGGAAAGAAAGACATTCTCTATCATTTCACTCAAAGCACTTAAACACCATCTAAAATCAAGGGATACCATGTATATCTAACATACCATCAATTTTAGATGGCCTTTGATTGCATTGATGGAGATTATTTTTCATTCTCATCTTGTATATATTAGATGTTTAGATCATGAGCATCAAATCCCATGGAAAACATATGGTTTCACATTACACACATCCCAAAAAAATGACCCAAATACCAAGAGCGACCTTTCTTTAATATCAAATCTTTATAATGAGTTAAGGTTTGAAATGTGGGACTTCGGAGGTTTGATTTTCTCTACATAATAAGTTAGTATTAGGTAATCAGCACAAATGATAGGTGAGTTGATGCTTGAGTCGATCTTTGGGGGGTGTGTGTCACGTGAAATCATCACGTGTATTATCTGATAGCTGCATAATGATCTTAAGATTTTTGGTGTAGAAAATTTGGACGAGAAATGATCTCTACCCTATAGATCAAAGGAGTCAAAATTCATCTAAAATTAAGGGTCATCTATGCATATACACTATACCTTTAATATATATATATATTATTTGGCTGCTTTGAATCAAACAAAGGAGTTTATCTTTCCTCCCAATGATTTTACACCATAGATGAAATATCCATTATTAGTTATGAGATGATTTTCCATTTTATCACCTTTCACAGAGATGTGGAGAGGGTATCCACACAAAACATTAAGCGATATAATCGAATTGGCTTGAATTCTTCTTGTTGAATGGATGAATGTTTAGTGGGGAGGAATGAAGAAAAGGGAAAAGTCATGAATTTTCTTTAGGTAGTTTTTTCTATTCTAATTTTTATCAATATTGCTAACTCTATGGAAAAGGAATCCTTATTTTCAAAAAGTTCCTATCCATCCCAAAAAATCAGCAGCGAATTATAAATAGAAAAAAATATTTTATGTTTTTATTATATTTGGGTCTAGTGCGGGTTTGGGTCTGGGTCGGGTCCGGGTCTAAACTCCAAAGAATCACACCCGACCCTTCTATAACTTGGATCATAGTCCAGTCGGGTCTTCATCGACAAATACTAGTCCCAGACCCAAACATTAATTTGGTCTAATTTTTCACGTTCGGGTCAGGTCAAATCGGGTTGGATTCAGGTCGACCCGACCCTTTTACACTCCTAGCCAGAGTACCGTGGGCATGGCACTAAAATCAAGTATGGCAAGTTGGCAACTCTTTTGTATTAAAAGATTTCAGGTGATCATATCAGTTTCAAATTCTCCCTTAGGCTGCGTTTGGTAAATAACATTTGTATTTGAGATTTTCAAATTTAGCCATTTCAAATCTAGAATTTAAATATTTGATTTACAAATCTCTTGTTTGGATGCTTAATAAGTGTAGTTGGATTTAGTCCTAGGATTTGATGCTTCATTAGGCAAATTTTAAAAAATAATAATTTAATTCTAATATCCCAAATTTTAGTATACATGAATCACAATTAGAAATTTAGATGGGAGGTTCAACCCGACTCCTAACCCACCCGAGCTGAATTTTTTTATCGGGTCGGACGCATAAACTTCACTCATCCAGATTGGTCGGGTTAGGCAAAAACCGGAACGAGTTGGGTCGGGTCGATTAAGATTAGGTAGGGTTGCGGGTCGACCCGACCCAATATTTTAGATATAAGGATAATGAAAATTAGTATTTTTTTACTTGGTCAGGTTGGATTTTTTGGGTTAGGTGACGAGTCGGGCCAAGCATAGTCATGCTTCACTTCTGGTGATGTATGCCACGTAGAATAAATATCTAACTGTTTCATCCCAATCAATCAGATCTGCAACCACTAGAACCTGTGAAAGTTAAAATTTTCTCATTTCCAATGGTTGCATATCTGGTTAAACACGATTTCAGGTTCAACTAGTTGGACCTGATAATTATCCATCACGGTATCCATATGTAATAATAATAATAATAATAATAATAATAATAATAATGAAAAAAGAAGGGACCTGTTACCATTACACCACTTTATGTTACCCTCAGCTCACTTACACAAAGGAAAAATCCGTTGACGTCTTTAAATATGATGATGGAGACCGTTTTTCATTCCAATCTTTCACACAATACATCTTAAGATCTTGGGCCTATTATTAGACAATTAGATATCGATTCGATGTCGTACACATCTCAAAAGTGAATATGAATCACAATTAATGGTATGTGTACTATGTGTAATCAACATCTGGTTGTCGGATGGTAGGCCCATGATCTCAAGATCATTTCTGTGGAAGATTGGGACAAAAAATACTCTTCATTGTCATATTTAAAGATGTGAACAAATTTTTTCTTTGCTTAAGTGAGGTGGGCTTATCATAAAATGGTGTGGTAGTAACACCACCCAAAGTGATACAAGGGGTTTTGCAAATCTGATTTTTTTTTTTTTTTCTTCTCGTTGGTGGATATATTTACAAATGGCGGGGATTTGCAAATCTAAATCTATCCAAAGGTGGATTTGGATTTTATCAATTCAAATCTTAATTCAATCTATGAAATGACAGATTCCAAAGGCAGAAGAAATTTTTTTTGAAAGGTTCTGGGGGATCAGTTGACCTGATCGCCTAGCTATGATGACTATAAATCAGTGCACCCGCTTATGATCAGACGGCCCACATTTGAAAATCGTGGCAACATGATTATAGTCAAATTATGATTATAGTGAGACCCAAGGGAATACTTTTTTAGCCAATTGTAGGTCCCACAGAGTATCATCAATCTATATCTTGTGATGGCATGCATGACCTACATAGAATATCTTCCATAAAATTAGGCTGTAGGTAAACATTGCAAAAAGACGTGGTATGAAATCAATGAGTGCTTAACAAATAAAAAATAAAAAAAATTATAAAGTTGTTGAAACTTATAATCAAGTCTTCTTTCTTCTTACCCACGCCCATTAGAGGAGTTGACGCAGTTGCTAAGCGACTTTGGTTTGTTACCAATATGTCATGGGATGAGTGTTGGCGCCTCCCTTTTACGATAACAGGATGTCCGGGTGTCCCAAAAGGTGTGTAAATAGTGAAACAGTCATGTGGGGTGAGGGCATCTAGGTATTAGTCTAAGTGTAAGCTTGAAATTACCGTAAGTTATAAAAAAACAGAAAAAGTCTTTTTTTCATCTTGACACCACAACCATTTGATAAGTGATATGCTATACCTTAAACAGCTGGAGTAGCTTGGTTGGTTATGGCACATCAATTAATAATTTTGTCGAGGAGAACCTCTATTTGAACCAACCCAAACTCTTTAACTCTATTTGAACCAACTAAAAGTCTAAAGACAACAATTTTCAAACAAAAAGAACTCTAAAGACACATCAGCTACAGATGGTTTAGGTGGGTTAGGTGGTGTTTCTAGCATTTTGGTGAGTGCAAATAGAGCTATCATTTGTCAAATACGGGCACAAAAACAATAAGTTGGAATTGAGCGGAAAAGCCTTTGTATTGAGATATTTAAATATCATTAGAATGAAGACAAGTTTAGAAGATAACGCATTAAAATAAATAAATAATGAGTCATGAGATTATATCCCATGTCTCTAACTCTTATTGACTATTACAGCTGTCTATTACTTTTCAAAAGCGTATGAATATAATGAATTATTGATATTATTACTCATAGAATCTAGAGTCATTGTTTAATCTCCCATCTAGGGCTCTCAATGGGTGGGCCAGCTCGAATTTTGGCTCACACCCGATCCAAAAAAAATAGTATTTTTAACTCGGCCTAATATCTGGACTGGGCTAAACATATTGCAACCCGATTAAATTCGGGCCAAACTTAGGTTGTTGCAACATCCGATTTGCATCCGGCCTGGATATTTTATATATATATATATATATATATATATATATATATATATATATATATATATATATATATATATATATATATAAAATTTATCTTTTTAAAATTATAATTTTTTTATGTAATTAAATATGATTTACTTAAATGCCTTGAGATTAAATCGTTGAACGGTTTAAATTTAAGGCATTTAAGTCAAAAGCGCAATAACTTTATGCATATATTTTTTGGTTGGATAAATTAGATGACTTGATTTATTTTTAAGCAACCGTTGCATAACTTTTTAGCTACACAACTTGAATGACTTGTTAATAAATTTTTACTTAAATTAATCAAATTTCACCGAAATTAATAATTACTTTTTAATTTTTATCATTTTTAAAATAATAAATAATTTTTTTTATGAAATTTAAATATAATTTATATTTCATATTTTTTGTACTCCACGAAATTTTTTTAAATAATTTTTAAAATTTATCCGAAATGAACCTTATACCAGGCGACCTTTCTCTAATATAATTCAGCTTTAAACAGAAAACAAATATAAATATATTGAGAAATTTGGACTCACAAACGATGATTGAAAATAAATGTGAAAAGGACGATGAAGATGATGGTGACACTTGTATGGCTGACTTTGGTTAGAGTATAATTAGGGTTGTACATTGAGAACTTTCTAGCGTGCAAACTAAAATTTATTTATTTATATATTTTATATATTTTATTTGTTACGGAAGGGGCAGCCAAATTAAAATACATATACTATTTTTCATCACATGTGCCATTTGCTGTAAAGACTACAACGTGTAGAAGATTGCATCGAAAAAAATCTTGATGAAGTTTGCCAATCACTCAAATGCCTTTGATATAAAGCATGCAATGCAGCGAATTCTTACCTAGCCATTCAAAAACAAAGAGAATTGGTATTAGATAGCGTACTAGAGAGTTCCGGAGGCTCCTAGTAATCAACTTATTTTTTGAAATGTGCGCCGAGTAAAACTATCATGTATTTTATGTGTTTTGACCCTTTGAAAGAAGATTTTTTTTTCCTAATTCTTTTGGAGAGGGGATGAAAGATGACTTCCATCATCTAATTCATAACTTTATTAATGATATATTCAATTTATATGGTAGCCATTAATTTTATATAACATTTGACTGATTTAGCTCACATGATGAGGGTTGTTTTTCTATCCGGCTCTTTTGCATTAAAAGATTTGTTGTTCACGGTGTAGCTAGCCAACAACACATGATTATTCAATGCGGCGCACATCCTAAAATGTAATCAAAGTGTCAATCGAGTTGCTTATCTAATATTAACTATTCAAAATATAATAGATACCTCTATTCATATCTAACATATTACTGGTGGCACTTACACTAAAACCCATTGACCGTTTTAAGAAATTCAGGAGGTAAGAACCACACGAAATAGAAATAGATACTTTAAAGTACGCGAGTAAATGATCCTCTCATGCAATGATTTTGCCTAAAAAATTATGAACTTTAAGATTTCACCTCTAAACTTTATGAGATCTCATGTGATGTCATTACAAACTTCCCCAATCTGTTAATGTGTGTCTAAGGCCCAAAATAACTTGACTTTCACGCTAATTTATTTAGGCGGGCTAAAAATGACTATCTACAATTTGATGGGTCAATGATAAAATAATGCCGCCACAATTTGGTGCATTGAATTTGAACACCTTATTTCAATAGTGGATATGTATTGGATTATGCCTAAATTTTTGAGTGATATCTTATCGATCTTGTCTAAGTTATGTGATACCTGATCCTCGAAATAGGTGCCACATTATGTGAAAGATTAGCCTAGAAAATAATTTGCATTGTCTGTTCTCAAGATGTCAATGGGTTGCAGTAGGTTTCAGAAGTCAGCTCGAACAAAAATACTCATATAAATATGAGTAGCAAAGATACTCATATAAATATAGATAGCGTTATTTATACTCATTAAACTTGTGAAGAACACGCATTTCCATTTTACATCGTAAAAATCAGATCGACTTAAATCAGGCGATGGAGATTACTTTTCATCCCAATCTTCCACACAATATATCTTGAGATCATGGTGCATCTATTAAACGGTCAGATCGTGATTCCATGTGCATCCCCAAAAGTGATCATGATCATTGGCATACCTATAAAACGATCACTTTTGGGTATATTTGCCACGTAGAATCAACATATGACCGTCTGATAGGTGCGTCATGAACTCAAGAATTATTGTGTGAAAGATTGGGACGAAAAAAATCTCCATCATCTGATTCAAGATAGTCATCGGATTTTTATGGTGGAATTGTGTGCATTCTTCACAAATTTACTTTAACGGGTATAAATAACGCTACCCTATTTTTTTGTTAAATTTGACCCAACCTGTTAAAACTAATTTGAGATCTCGAATTAGCTACAAATGATGCTCCCCCCCCCCCCCCCCCCTTTTGCCTTTTGATAACTAGCTTAAGGGATAAGGGCTCGTGATGGACATTTAAACACCAAATGGTATTTAAAGGATGTAGCAATGATAAAAAAATTTATTTAACACCATTAAAGTGTGATTTTCTAATGATGTACCAATGCTAAATTAATTTTTTTATTTCACACCATTAAAGTGTGGTTTCCTAATATGCCGTTGACATCAATTTATGATCGATCTAAATGATTTAATTAGGAGGTAATTCATCGGTGGAAAATGTTTTAGCCAAAGAAGTATGTCCATAAGTTGATGTGAACCATCATATTGGCGAATTTGAATACTAGTCATTAAAACTAAACACAATGGTTGATATTAGAGTGTACAAAACGGATGGTTAAAACATCTCAAAAAATTTGATTTTTAGGCCCATGTCTTTCAACTTATGATTTATCATTTTGACGGTACAAATGGCCCACACCTTGAATCCATCAATGGAGAATTGTGCCCTTAGCTTTATGATCCCACTCAAAATATTTCAAGCAAAGTGAACTTTTACCGACGAGCTTGCACATAAATAAATGCACATTTTTCATGACTTGACCTTGTGAACAAAACCGACATTTGAAGAAAAAACATTTAAAATAAAAACAAATTAAAATGATGTGAGAAGGCTTTTAAAAGCAGAAATAAATACAATAGATGTCAAGATAGGGAGAGGCGTCAGAAGACTTTTGAAAAAGTTAACAAATCTTTTATTATTATTATTTTTTTTTTTGGGGTTTTGAGTGTGGGCGCTCGCCCGCACTCGCCCACACATAGATCCGCCACTGGCCACCAATACATGTGGGCATTTTAAAATTTTTTTCTTTTATAACTTAGGGTATTTCAAGCTTACGCTTGGAGTACTATTCTTTAAGGATGCCTTCGTCCCTATCATACCGCGAGTATTTCATGGATTACGCACCTTATGAGATATCCTTTTCTCACAGAAAAGGAGTTCCATCACTCAAACCCAACCCCAAGTTGTAACTACCGCGACAAACCGTTGGTGGGTTATATTTAGGTGGGATTTTAGCTCTGATTTTCTTATCGGTGGCTTTTTGCTCTGTCTTGAAAGGGAATTATTTTTTCGTTGGTATAGGGTACCGGATTCACACAATGCCGCCGTGCTCGACGTCCACATAATAATTGGAGGAGCCCATTTGAGAGCACTTGTCGTCCCCATAATAGTGGAAAACATTTTTCCGATCATCATAAAAGAAAAATAAATGGTGGAAAAGAAAGTGAGAACGTTGTCTCGTAAGTGGATACAACCTACTATAAATCATTATCCATTAAAGATCATACGGCCCACATTTTAGAAACGTGCTATCATGTTTTTGTCTCGATCCCGATTTCAGTCAGCTTCTCAGTAAAGTGAGACGCTTTAGCCAGATTATGATTAAAGAGTGACACACCCACCGCACGGTACATATACAAAATATAATTTTCTATAAAAGTTAGGTTGGATGACAATAGGATTTTTTAGAGAGTATGAGAGTCCTCCATCAAACTAATTAGTGATGGAGGGCTCTCCAAAAGTGACCCGAGGACTCTTCTCACGGTATACCATCATCGCAATCACTTTTGGGCATATGATAGATATATTGGGATGAAAATGTATTAGAAGTTTCTATTTTTGTTGGCTGTCATTATGGTCAATTCGTTGATCCATAAATGATATAAGATCAATCTTAAGATATAATAATTGTTAATTCGGTGAATATGAGAGAATAAGTAACTAATAATTAAGTTTTTTAGTTAGGGTATAATTGTAATTTTCAATCACAATATAATTAGTAATGTAAGTCTTTAATGAGAATGACTTATTGATTATAAATATAAGGGATGCTTGGTTCGAGTGATTGCTTGATACACTTCAACCCTCATTAGCAAACGCATTCCCATTATGTTCGATACACTTCAACCCTCCTTATTAGGAAATGCATCCCCATTATGCTCGACACACTTCAACCCATCTTTCATAGCTTACATTCAAGGTGAGTTAGAGATCATTTACTTTAAAACTTTTGATAACATTATAATCATCACGATTTTTGCGATAAAATATATACATATATTTTAATTTATGAATTATTAATTTATTATTTTTGATTGATCATATGCTTAAATTCTAATGCAAATATTTGAATGCTTGGATCAATAGATTCAACAAAATGATCTTTATCATGTGATTCAAAACAATTAACACCATTAATAGGACTTCGAGATTGAATCTTCATTTCCAAATACATATACCCAAATATAATAAGGAGAGATAATGTGTTGTGACAGCTGGAGTAGCTTAGCTGGTTAAGAGGCATAATGCGCTCTCTGCTCTCTGCTCTCCACTCTCCACTCTCCAACTGGTGATTCTAATGGGTACGTTTTGATTTTTTTTTCACATGTGACATTATTTTCATCCAATTGTGGATTCTGATTTGATGATGGTCATGATTTATGGTGTCGAAGAAGCGGTGGAGCCATCGATGTGTGGCATGTGGAGCCATTCCTAGTCTCAAAGTTAAAACACAAACAAAATTTTGCAAGCAATCAATTTGGGAAATTTGGAAAAAAAATATATATAAATACATATATTATATTTCAAGATAGAACTAATAGTTTTAATAAATAAATTCATGATTCAACTCAAATACTCAAAAAAATTCAGCAATATTTTTAACATTTTTTTTTCAAGAAATCAGAGACTTGTGTTACCGTGGAACCATTATGTGTAACGATCAACTCGTTAGCTACTCGAGGGGGAAATTGAAACTCCATCATCAAAATATGATCATGAGCGTCAGTGCAAAATTAAGGGTCTCGTCGAAGCGCTCAAATAATCAAAGGGAATATGAGGCCGTCAGGTAGACAATAAAAAAGGAGTAACTTTATTTGTACCTATTGATTTTGATAGCACCCATACTAAAAAGATATTAACTGCTTTGAATTGATTTTGAGAGCACCTATACAAAAAATTATTGACCACTTTGAATCTAACAATGGAAATTATCTTTCATCCCAATCTCTCACACACCAAATTGAGCCATGGGCGTATCATTAGATGGTTGATTATGGTTTCATTTGGCACATATCATAGTAACATGACCTAAAATTCATAATTGGGCATGTATTTTTTATTATATTTTGGGATGTGTGTCATGTATAATGAAAAATTGACAACCTAATGGTACACCCATGATCTCCAAATCTGTTGTGTGGAAGATTGAGACGGACTCTACCTCCATTCCATCAACTAATACATAGCAATCATGTTTTTGGCATAGGTGTTCTCAAAGATTGGTGGTTACAAATAAAGGTACCCAACATAGATATTGGGAGCTTCTCTTGAGTGCCCATAGAGAAATTAGCTCTCAACCATAGTGACAAATTTTGCCCAATTTCGGCAAAATTTCGTGAAATGGGGGGGTCAAATGAAAATTTCAGAAAAAATATTAAATAATATAATTTTTTATATTTTAATTCTCAAAACTTTTCTAAATTTTTTTCCAAAGGTATCGAAATTAATCCAAAATAAAGGTATCCAAATTAATCCGAAATGTACCGAAAGGACTCCTCACTAAAAAATTCCCGAAAATAAAATTTGTCACTATGCTCTCAATATAGCATTCTATAAAAGCAAATTAAAGCTTAAGTCATTAATATGTAGGAGCCACCCACTCCTAAATGATTTTTTATTTTATTTTTTATGATACCCTGAATGTTAACTTTATGCATTTTATAGTATTATTGTGCATATTATAGTCGTGTATTGTTATAGTGCTATGCATACTATAGTCGTGTACCTTAATTTAATGCATATTATAGTATTAAATTTTATTTTGTCAAAGTTGAGTGGGGTTAGTTGATCTCGCTCGCCATCCCTAGGCTGCCCCTAAACGTTTCAGCTCACGTACCAAGATTTGCAGTTTGGGATTGACCCAAGCACCGGTGTACTAAGGCCGTGTACCTATAAATATTTTTATTAAATTCTCCAACCTTTAAAGTTACTTTTCTAATTCCACCCCCTATTTGCTTTTAAATATGTAATAAATTCCGGTATTTAAATCTTAATCATCTAAATGCTCCCCCAACTATAAATATCTACCTTAACATTAAAATTACACTTAAGTGAGGAGATTTTAGAAAATGGGTTGGTCAGCTGGGCCAAAAGGGCAGTAAAAATTACATTATATAAAAGTGAAAAGTCGTGTTTTTTTGGGCAAAAAAAATGAAAAAAATATTAAAAATTCAGGAGAAATCCAAAAATTGAAAAAAAACTTTGAGAAAAATAATAAAAAAATGTGTTAAAAATAGTAAAAACTGCATTTAAAATATAAATATTAAGGTGAATATTTATAATTGAGGGGACATTTACGTAACTAAGTTTTAAGTATAGGGACTCACTAGATATTTAAAAAAATATGGGAAGGATTTCGAAAGAAACTTCAAAGGGAGGCTCTAGAAATTTTCCCTTAAGTTTTTGGTATTTGGGTTTATAAATGATCTCTATCCGAGGGGGCTTTCTAGTTGAACTGGTATAAATGTTGTGGCATTGCTCGTGAAAAGTTAATGACAAGTTTGGGCAAAAGATTGACTACGTGGTACACATATTTGGTTAATCTAAGTAATAGCTTATCATTGACAAGTCTCAGTCAAAGAATCAAGCCTATAAGAGCTTTGGAACCATTTGATTAGTATACATTAATATTAATTGTTGAAAAAAATGATAAAAATGTGTACACTAGAATGCATATATCTGATAATTCAAATCTTCTAATAAGTGTAATCTCTAGGCTTACCAAGTTACGATGGGTTTCAAACTTTCAA
This sequence comes from Chloranthus sessilifolius, assembly GCA_021018995.1. Taxonomy (NCBI): domain Eukaryota; kingdom Viridiplantae; phylum Streptophyta; class Magnoliopsida; order Chloranthales; family Chloranthaceae; genus Chloranthus; species Chloranthus sessilifolius. The sequence continues at coordinate 23,366,247 of CM037584.1, read as the reverse complement.
TAGGAGCTACTGATTTGATGAATTATTAAAATGCTAGTTGGCCACAAATTGGGAGGTTTAAGCCCCAAATTGTAAAGACGCGGTCTTTCGCTATTATCCTAATTAGTTAAAGGCTTGAATCGTTCATATAAACTGGACAGAGGCGTTTTCTAGGAGACAGAATATAATGTTGCAGTTGGCAACCTTGATTATAGAATTAGCAGTGGTAGAGATTAAAAATATTAGGGTTTTGTTATTTTAATAGAAACACTTTCATGTCCTGAGGTGATATTGTTTGTATAAATTACTAGCAACCAACACCTCTTAAAATTATAAGAGGGTAAGGGCATTTTTATAAATTATAATTAACTTATAAGAGGGTAACACCTCTTTAAAAATCAAGGCTCACAAAAAATACAGCTGTATGACTATTATATGCTTTTTTGGGAAATTGCAAAAAATAAAGTATGCAAAATGCAGTCAAACTTGACTAACCATTCAAAAAAGAGTTGGTGTTAGGTACCAAATCCCAGAAAGTAAGCGAGAGATTTCTACATTGACTTGATATGACTAATCATTCAAAAAAGAGTTGGTATTAAGTACCAGATCCCAGAAAGTAAGCGAGCGATTTCTACATTGACTTGGTATGAAATACGGAAATTTCAAGAAGGGCACCTTTATTTACAGATCGAGATTCCTCCTTCTGAATCCAATTTTTTTGTGTTAAATAATTGACTGCTTTGAATTAAACTAGAAATCGTTGCTTGTCATAATCTTCCACACAGTAAATCTTTAGATCATGGAATCACATCATGACACATTAAATTTTTGGGATGTGTTCCACATATAATTAATTTTTTGGGATGTGTGTCACATAGAACTAACATTCGATTTTTTGAAGATAGGCCCATTGTCTAAAGATTTGTTGTGTGGAAGATTGGGACGAAAAAGAACTCGTTCGCTTGATTAAAAAGCATTCAGCACGTTTTGCACTTGAAACCTTGGTTGAGAATGAAGAATGTCGGGTCATAATTATTGGTACCCTGTCTAGAAATGTGAGGAATGTAAGATGATTAGAATCTAAGGTAGTGTTTAGGTTAGCTCTTATAAGGGTAGGAGTAGCTCTTTGCCTGTTCTCTGACAAAGTAGATAAAATCCGCTCTGGGATAGAACAGTTTTATCGCTTAAAACAGCTTCCCGCTAGAGCAAATGATGCGAGAAACTGTGTTACCAAATATAAAAGTAATTCTCCGTTGGAGCCAAAAAGTGAAAGAATTGCTCTTTGCCCCCAAAAGAGCTAACCCAAATGCAGCCTAAGAGATTCCTCGCAATTTTGGATTGACTAGGAAACCAAAAATGAATTTGGTTGAAACATGAAAAGCACGGTGAAAAGCATGCTTTTCCTAAGAAGCCGTGCTTTTCATTGTTTCGTTTGTAATCCTAAATTCATTCAAATAGTCACTACGTCAAAATCGTCTATAAAAGATAGAAAATAAGACTGAGTTTTTTCGTCCTAAAATAAGACGATATGTAACGATCTTAAATTTAGCAATAGGATGGTCGGGTACGTCCAACATATAAAAATTGAAAGAAAAACAAGAGATAAAAAGGCTACGTTCGGCATAGCTCTTTGTCAACTCCTTGCCAAAGCCGAATATGCTTTTTTTAGCAAGCCCCCTTCTCCTTGCAAACTCTTTGCAAAGCAAAATTTAGCTACTCTAGCAGCTATCTTCCTGCCAAAGCAAAAAAGATTTGCTCTGGGTAAGAGTGAGGAGAGAGAGAGAGTAAGGAGAACCGCTAGTTAGAGTAGGCAAATCCTGGGGCACTTTAGAAAAACAACCTTGAAAAACAAACGTTTTAGCAAAACAACCCCAAACTTAAACGTTTTAAAAAAATGAACCTGCTAAATCAGGCAAATTCTGCTCTCTGACAGAGAGATTACAGATAGCTATGCCGAAGTCTCGATTTTCCAAGAGCCGGGAGTGGCCTCACTATATCCTACTCCAAAACATCAGTGTTTCCTCCGCATTGGATGAGATAATGTTTATTACTGGTGTGACAAGTAATGCCAAAATTGGCACAAATATAAATGTAACCAAAATACTATTAGGAAGGTAATTAACCAACCCATTCTTAGTATGGCACTTAGAAATCAATGTCTGAGCTTCTATTAACATTCAATGTTTAAAGGGTGTTTAAATGATCTTACACCTTTAAAATTAGACTTTTTTATTCCAGGCCCTTGAACTATAATTTCTCATTATGCTATGTGGCACACATTTGATATCAATCTAATTTGTTCAAATGACAATCCATCATTAAAAGATGTCTTAAACCAAAGAAACATACTTGTAAGATGATGCCGCTAAAACTAACAACAATGGTTAATATTATATTCAAAATACTGTCTACTTCTTTTAAAGTTTCTTAGTCAATTCATGTTGAACAGATTGACCAATATACTGACAATCCTACAAATTTTTTATGGTAAGGATGCCCCGTAGGGTAATTAATCCGTGAAATCTTGTGGCACAATGGGTGCAACGGCATCCTTCAGGGACTAGTCCAAGTGTAAGCTCTGTATATCCTAAGTTCCAAAAAAAATAAAAATTCAGGTCAGGTTCACCTCCTATTTCTAAATAACGTGTCTGCCGAGCAATATCGCCTGGGTCAAGTTAAAATGCCCCATCATCATTTTCATCAACACCATCAATGACGATCTGAACCATCTAATCTAATCGCCCCGCAACCCTCAATTAGAGAGTTACTGTATTATTCTCGTATGATTTGAATGCCTAACGCTTAGGCTGAGAATCATCGAGACGATGGTCTGCTACTTGGACATCTCGGAGACATGCAGGTGTGTCATGTGTGCCTATAGGTACAAAATTTGAAGGCCGAGCCCATGTATCAAAACCCAAATGCTCCATTTAAGAAGAAGAATAATGGGCGTTGATGTTGTGCCTCGAATTCTGTTTGTAATACTCGATTAACAAGTTGGACTGTACACTCAGCCATAACTGTACGGGTTGACGTTGAACCTGAAATTCTAGGGTTACTAAGGGTATTTTAATACGGTTACACTTTGTATTATATATAAAGTCTAATTTTGAATTGAGGGAGGTGAGGTTTGTGGGATTTGTAGCTCTATTTTTCAGAGATTTAGTGGAAGGAATTCAAATCAGCCGGGGGTGTAAGCAAATGGCCGAATCATATAACTCGTGTTTGTGATAGCTTGTTTTTGTTTATTTTAATTGCCATAATTCTACAAATGGTGATGTTTTTCCCTATTATAAATAAGAATTGCTTTGGGAAATGAACTCGCTGGAATGTTAGAAAAGACTCCAGTGAGGCCTCACGAAACGATTCTGAGTTAGTTTTCTTTGCTTAGGGAGCCATTACTTGCACACGCTTTTTAAGTGACTAAATCGGATTGCACCAAATTTAAAAGAAAGATTTACAGTGACAATCTCTACTATGTAAAAACACCATCTAAGTTATTTGATTTGAAGGCCATGATATAAAGATATCAATTGCAAAAGATTAGAATAAAATATAACTTTCATCATTTGATTAAATAGAGTCAAAGGCTATTATATAATTCAACAGTTGACTATAATAGATCATATGACAAGCATTGTGTTTTACTCCAATTTTATGTAACAGAGATCTATTGATCATGAACTTCAAATTAGACGGCACATATTGAATTTTTACATTTCATGTCCCTAAAATACCAAGTCTTTCTTTAAATTCGGTGCAATCACATAAAAAACGTGTGCAAGTAATGACTCCCTTTTACTTATTTTGGTAAGAAAATGGGGCAGGTCAATTTTAAGAACTCAACAGAAAAAGGGGTGGCCTTGGTGGTTTACCGAACAAACGAAATTGGTGTGAAACTTAGAAACTGAGTGGTTCAACCGCTAGGATTTCTGAGCTAGATGTATACATCTATCTATGAGCATGCAAATTATTCCTAAGTATAATTTTGACCATTTACTGATTTGGGGCTAAACAAAAAAATCCCATTTCGCAGTGGGAGATGAATGTAAGCATTGCCCGCGAATGCCCATGTTGGGTACCCGAAAGCAAGGATCAAAAAATTGAATTTTGTTTCGATTTTGGTGAGGACCCAAACCGAAATTTCAGCCGAAATCTTTCCCACAATACAAAAACCCTAAAATTTTAAGTTTTCTTGACTTGGGGCTAAACAAAAAAATCCCATTTCGCAGTGGGAGATGAATGTAAGCATTGCCCGCGAATGCCCATGTTGGGTACCCGAAAGCAAGGATCAAAAAATTGAATTTTGTTTCAATTTTGGTGGGGACCCAAACCGAAATTTCGGCCGAAATCTTTCCCACAATACAAAAACCCTGACATTTTAAGTTTTCTTTCAGTTTTGGTGGGGACCGAAATTGAAACATTTCATCCAAAAATTTAAAATTTCGGCCGAAATTTTAAACCATGCGAGAAAGCCTCTCATCTTTGCTTCTATTTTTTTATCTTTGACTAATTGGAAAGGCTTGAGATTTTAATCATTTTGTTACAACCAACAAGAATAATGACCTTGCTTACTTTCTTTGAGATGTTTTAATCCCAATGATTCGCCATTCATATTTTTCACATGCTCATTTTCACCTCCTAAATTATGCGTCTGACTATTTTATAAAAAAAATAATAGCACCGTGACTTTTGGGTGTAGAGGTTGAAAGTTGTCCCTTAATTCAATCAAGGTCAAATGGCTTCGAAACACATCTTTGTGTGTCTCGTGAACTTGTGCAAGGTCAATCTAATTATATTTAATGAGTTTAAAAATAAACAGTGAAACACTTCGTAATTTCCTTGGTCATTTTAAATCCTTAATTTCAGGTTGTACAAAAATGACATTTTTTTGATAGAAATGCGTATAAAACGCATTTTTTCCCTTTACGACATGTCTAAAAAAATAATTATATGGAAACATATAAAAGGCATATTATACAAATGAAAGGCATGTTAAACTGCATTTTATACTTTTTTTCCCCTATAAAATGCATCTTAAATGAAGATAAAAGGTTTGTTATATATAGTTTTGTATTTTTTTATTTCAGTATATATTTTTTATTTTTAATATTTTTCCTATATTATCCTTTTTTTAATCATTTTTCTGAATTTTTCTTTCCGCACCCCATTTCTCCTTTTTGCTTTCTCTCTTCCCCTTTTTCTTTTTTCAATTTTTCTGAATTTTCCCCTGCGATTTTTTTCTCGTACTCTGTATTGGTGACTATGCCAGACACCTAGAAATATGCCCCCCTTCAAAATACGTCCCCCTTCGTCGGACTTAGAAAAAGATCTCTATTTTTTCGTAATTTTAAAATTTCAATCATACCCTTGTAATTGAAAACAATTTAAGAAAAATAAAAATAAATCATAGGTTGAGGTATGAGGAATTGAGGATCTTTAGAATAGGCTCAATCAAGGATCAAAATTTCAGTTTCGGTCATGACTGAAACCGAAATCCGAAATTTGGCCCAAATTTCGGCTGAAATTTTGATCCCCATACAAAAGTGACCGAAACTTCGGTCCAAAATTTCATTTCGATGGGGACCGAAACTGATAATTTGGACCGAAATTTTAGTCCTTTCGGCCGAAATTTTGATCCTTCGGCACAACGAGAGGACTGCTGGAACATACTCAGGTGTGAGTATCTCTGGAACATTCCCTTCTTAGACCCTAATCTTTAGCACATTCACGTAATTTTACAGATTTTCTAATAGCTTAGTGAGCGAAACCTAAGAAAGAATCAAGCGCTTTGTGGATTTCTCCTTCACTCCCATAGTCCTACATATTTAGTGTTTTATTCTTACCAACAAATCTCTCTTGTTCTCTCATTCTCTTATTTCATTTATCTATCTGAGATTTATCTTGGTCCATCGATGGCCATGGATTCGTTTGGAGGAGCTCGCAAGAGGTGAAGGTCTGATGCTGCATTAAATGGAAATGGTGGAATCGTTGGCCAGAAGCCATCCTAGCAAGGTATATCTCCCTTTTTCTCTCAGCTCTCTGCCCTTTGAGTTAGGTTGTGTTTGGGTTAGCTCTTATAAGAGCATAAGCAGCTCTCTTCCGGCTCTCTATTAGAGTAGATAAAATTTGCTTTGACAGAAAGAGCAGTTTTACCACTTAAAACAACTCCCTACCAGAGTAAATGGGGAGAGGAGCTGTGTTACCAAATATGAAAGCGATTCTAAATGGAACCAAAGAGTAAAAGAGCTGCTCTTTGCGCTGAAAGAGCTAGCCCAAACACAACAATATTTAGGATTTGAGTTTTTTGAACTAATTTGCCGTCTTATATAGAATATTTTAGGGTGTGTTTGGATATATGGAAAATGAAGGTTTCGATTTATAAATCCATCGTTCTCCGCTGTTTGGGTTGCAATATGGGTAGTCCCAACTTCCTATATTTTCCGAAACAAAATATCCGAGGGGGGATCTTTTATGTCCCTTCAAAAAATGATAAGAGCACTTTTTTCTTTTACTTTTGAGTATCATTATTTTTACTCCGTGAAATTGTTACCTCACCTCAACTCTTCCAATTTGCACGCACTGACCACTTTTAATTAGATGATAAGATTATTTTTAGGAAAATTAGAAAAACAAACTTTTTAGCAAAAAGTCTAAAACTTAAATGTTTTAAAAAAATAATGTTTTCACGGGTTTTTGAAGTTTAGAGATCTGTGAGATCTCAAATCCTCATTAAAAAAATAATGCTTTCGAAGATCACAAAACTTCAAAAAATCGTGAAAGCATTGTTTTTTTTTAAACGTTAAATTCTGGAATTTTTTGCTAAAAGATTTATTTTTTAAGGTTGTTTTTATAAAGTGCCCATTATTTGTCTCCCCAATCTTTCACCAAAATTTAAAACTATGAGCATACCATCATGTGGCAATTTTTTTTTTAATTATGTGTGTAGCATACAACTGAAAAGTGACTCTAAAATCCCATGGCTATATACAAACGTGTTCTTAGGGTCTTTTTTTGGGATGCGTGTCACGTGAAATAAGAAGTTGACCATCCGATGGTACTCCCATAATCCAATTCAAAGAGGTGAATGCATGCCAGATTGGATTAATTGGGTGAGTTCACAATTTTATGATTAAAAATAAGGTAATCGCTTTTTTTTGCACTAAGAAGTTGACCATCCGATGGTACTCTCATCCTCTCTATTATCTCCACGTTCTTTTTGTCACGCCCTCTCTCTCTTTATATTCACCATGATTTTATCCGAAATTTTTGTACGATACCATTTTCCAATATTTTATTCAAGCAAGGTTTTAGGTTGTAGAAAGAACTAGCTTCTTGGGAATGCAATTGAGTTTTTCTAGAATTTTTAGGATTTGTATTAACCATAAGAAATGATTCTTGGTGTTTTATTGCTTAATTTCTTGTCAAATTCTCCACCTTTGGTGGATTCGCAAAACAATATGTATAATCCATTCTTACATTCTAATGCCACCATGATCTAGAGCATGATCCTTCAAATCTTTCTCCAAACAATAATGGACTACGCCAACATCCAATTTGTCATTGATGATAACAACTCCAACCGTTTTGGAATGAATCCAGAATTTCAATAGATTCCACGCAAAGGCTTCTATGCTCAAAGTAGATGAAGAGAAGAAGAAACGATAATAAAGTGTGCAATTTTTTTTAAGAATAATGGCTCTGAACCGTCATTTAAAAGCCAAGATGATGTATAAATGATCTTACAAGTTAAATTAGATATTTATCTTATACCATTAAAATACGATTTAACATGCAACCAATAAGAGCTCAAATTATTGGCGTATGCCATATAACTCGAGTTAGGAGATCATTTCTCATCTATCTTATATACATTAGCAGATCTTCTGCTAACAATATACCTATAATAATATATTTAGTATATAAAATTAAAAGAGCTGTGCGAGCCAACCAAAGTTTTACGGGCCTTAACTTGTTAAGTCATTATGTGGCCTAACCCAAAGTGAACCTTAAAAATTTGAAGGAAAATTAGAAAAAGCTTCCGAAATTTGGAGTAGGGAATTTTTTTTAATAATTTTAAAATCTTATTTATTATTTAAAAATTAGTCAAATTAAAAAAATATTAATTTGGAAGAAATTTTGTTATTTTCGTCAAAATTAATGATATTTCGATAATTTTGGAGGAAGCATGTAAATTTCATTGAAAGTTTTGTCCAACCCCTATTTCAGATAATTTAATTAATTTGGAAGAAATTAATTAAATTTCTTCCAAATTAATATTTTTTTTACTTGGACTAATTTTGTCAGCATGGAAATTAATGATATTTCGGATAATTTTGTTAGGGATTAGCTCTATCCCTAAGATTTTAGGATCCCCGCCACAATCGACAGCCATAGTTGGACCTTGTCAATATCTTAGCAATACAGCTATTGGAATTTGATATAATTGAAAGGTCTTTCTCCTCCCCATCCAACATCTTCCTGTTGTCTTCTGATGCCTTTGACTAAAAGCAAAGGATACAATAAAAAAACGTATAGAATAGGATAAAATAAATCATGACAAACTTATGACAAATGAGTCATCGATTCAGGTCATTTTAAAATCTATCAGCATACGTTTTGGAGGTTAGACGGTTTAGATGTACTAACTTTGTCTTTTAAAGTTGCAAACGGCGATGTACACAATTGCCCATCTGACCACCCAATCTTTGCAACTGGTGCTCAGATTTCCTAAGCTTTAGCCAAATTATTAACCTTGTAAAATATAAATACCTAAAAATGGAGATAAGAGAGAGAAGCTTCACCTAACGCTCTATTCTATTTTACATGATATGTGAAAGAAAGACAAATTAGAATGCTGATTCAACAAGAACCAACCCAATAGGCTACTCCTCATTGGTCAAAGAAAGTGTGGCAGCATCCACGGGCTAGCAATTTTTGTAACCAAAATTTGGAGCACAATTGATGGTTCCATCGCTCCCATGTTGAGTGCATTGAATCGGATGCTTGAGGTAGTTTTTCATCCTAATCTTGCACATATTTGATCTTGAGATCATAACACACATATAAGAAAGTCACTTGTTGATTTCACATGGCATACATCCGTGATTATATGCACCATGGGACTCTATGATCACAGCCACTTTTAGAATGTGTCACTGGTAATCAACATATGGCCGTCTCAAATATGGGCCATGATCTTAAGATCTAATGTGTGGAATATTGGGATGAGAAACGACCTTTATCATCTGATTCAAAGAACTCAACAAGAAGCCGTGGCATCAACGGTTGCATGGAAAGAATCTTTGGTTGCAAAAATTACTACCCATATCCACCAACCACGGATGCTGAAAAATGTTACAGTCCACGTGTAAGGAAATGATAGGTAGTTGATAGAAGCGATGTTGAGATGGGGGTTGGTGAACGGGTCCCAAGAACTTTGTTGAATGCTTTAAGTCATAGCATCAAATGACAAACTTGTCCCTTCTCCTGTACATAGATCATGATTTCTGAACGACTCGAAAGGTTTACGCGTTTTTGTCCGAAAGAATGGTGGTTTAAGCGTAACTTATCGGTTGAGTCATGACTCATGAGTGATGAGTGATGATAGCGACTACTTTGTAACCAAAAAATTCTGTCGTTGAACCTTCTTTTAAAAATAAAATACACTTTTTTAAAAATAAAATAAAATTTGGGTCGCCCTATGACAGATCTCATGTCTCATACCCGCCTTAAAACTAACTGTTGATACTTTGATGATCGAAATCACTTATCACTCTCATCATCCACACAACAGATGTTGAGAAAATGAGTCATACACCAAAGTCGAGGGCTCATTAAACCAAAAAAAACAGAGACGTCAAAGTGATAGCTATTAGCTCATGCATTGCAAACGTTAGGCATGAAAATCATACTTTTTTGAAAGATTTGAATCAACGGATCTATATTCTCTAATATCAATCATTTCTCTTAATTTATAATGACAGAAAATAAAGATCACCGATTAAATTGATCTTGAGACCACACGCATACCATCAAACCGTCAATTTTTAATTTCACGTTTCAAATATATAAAAAATAATGACTCAAAAATCATGTGACACATATTACGTTCAAACGTGATTGACCGTTGTTTTTTGGGTTTTGTGCCACATTGAGTAAAAAACTGGCAGCTTGATGGCATACCCATAGTCTCAAGATCAACCTTGTGGAAGATTTGGATTGATTTAAATTAATTAGTACTACACAGTTTTTCACAGACGAAAATCATGGACTGATTTAAATCAAAACGATTGAGATTGTTTTTTGTCCCAATCCTTCTCATGATAGATCTTAAAATCATGACGCACATATCAGACAATCAAATGTTAATTTTACATAGCGCACATCCTCAAAAGTGACCTAGATCATTGGAAAAGTGGTTGACCTTCACTTTTAGGGACGTGTGTCATGTGAAATCAACATCTATTCGTCTGATATGGGCACCATGATCTTAAGATCTATTGTGAGGAAGATTGGAACTAAAAACAATCACAATCGTCTAATTCAAATTTGGGATGTCAATTTAGATATCAGATTTGAAATTCATAATCTATAGATTTTTGGTGCACACATTTAAATTTACTACATTTAATCAAACAGCTTAAAAGGTGTTTTCATATAACAAAGGACATGTAATTTCTTCTGATTTAATGCAATAAAAAAGTTTTGATGTATGAGAGTCGTTTCCTTTAAAAGGCGTTCAATAATTAGAAGAACAAAAACTCTTTCCTAAAAGGGCAAAACAATCTGAATTGTCTTAGTAGGAAATCCCAAAAATCGTTTCAATAATTACCAAATCAAAAATCTGATTACTTACCTAACATTATGAAGAAATTTATATTTATCACCAAATTTTCAAATAATCTTTAATGTCACGCATTCTCGGAAAACGCCAACGGGTCAGATCTTTTGAAAACAAGTGATTGCTTCGGATTAGATGATACAATAGATATTTGTGACCATCGCGCACCTATTAGATTGATCAATTTTTTATTCCATGCGCCACATATCTCTGAAAAATGACCACATCACGTTCAAACATGAATCTAGGGGAATTTTTTGGGGATTTGTGACAAATGAAATAAAAATCGACCGTGTAATAGGTGTGACATGACTCAAGATCTCCTTTATAGAAGATTGGGGTGAAAAATGATCTCCATCATTTGATCTAAAGTAATCAGCGATTTTCAAGGTGTCTAAGATGTGGGCAGTTTCAGAGAATACATGGGCGCAAATAAAGGTTCCCTTTTCTATAGGGTATCTCTATTCACCTCGTGTTATCTGAAAGTGCCTACTTCTCAGACTCTCATAAAGACCTGCTTGAAAATTGTTGATTGCTTCGGATCAAACAATGGAGATCGTGTTTCACCTTGATCTTCCACTCAATGGATCTTGAGATCATGGCGCACCAATCATACGATTATTTTTTGATTCCATGACTCACAGACTCTCAAAAAATGAATTTTCAATCATATGGCACACATCAAGCTCAAACACGATTTTAGGGCCACTTTGGGTGGATTTGTGACACATGGAATAAAAATTGGCCGCCATGATCTCAAGATTCATTGTGCGAAAGACTGGGATAGAACGTGATCTTCATCATCTAATCCAAACCAATCAACAGTTTTCAATGGGCCTAAGACGTGGCCGCTTTTAGAGTACTCATGGGCTCGAATAGAGCTACCTTATATATGAGAGGATAACAAAGTTTTCACGATGGGAGCCATTACTTGCACTCCAGAAGTTGGCTCTTGTATCGAATTCAAAAGAGAAACTTACAAGTTCGGCGAGCTCTACTATGTGAAATCACCATCTAAATAATTTGATTTGTTGGTCATGATTTAAAGATATTAAGTGCAGAAGATTAGCATGAAATATAATCTTTATCATGTAATTAAATATAGTCAAAGGCTATTATTTGATTCAATAATTAACTACAATAGATTATATGATAAATATTATTTGATTCACATGTCACATGTCTCTAAAATACCAAATCCTTCTTTAAAATTTGGTGCAAGGGCCAACTTTCGAAATACATATAATGGTTCCCTTTTATAATTTATTTTAGAATTTCTAACTGTTTTTTAATATTTTGGAGAACTAAAACTTGATTTGTACTGTGGCCATAACTTAAGTTGGCATGTAATTTAAAAAGTAGGAAGTGATATTTTGGGAACTCTGTACTACGGAATACTAATTTATACCGTATGATGTGAAAGTCATGATGGAAAGATTTCATGTCCCAAAGACTGGGACCAAACATGATCTCTATTATTTGATTTGCCACAATAAACCATCTAATCAGATAATGGGCATTATGGTGATTAATTGGATGATGAGCTTTTGAGTTCTGATTGTGTTAAATCAAATAATAGAGAATGCATATCATGCCAATATTTGGCATTAAAGATCTTTTCATTTTGGCCTTCAAATCAGATAACATAAATAGTATTTCACTTGGTACAGATCCCAAAAGTATATGTTAGAGTATAAATCTCGTATGTAAGTATGGGATCAAACACATTGTCAATAATTATTAGGGTACCTCTGTCTGCTCCAACGCTTACTTTGAGGGTGCTACCTTTAAAATCATTGATTGCTTTGGATTAGATGATTGAAATCTTATTTCACCCCATCTTTCACACAATGTATCTTGAGATCATGGTGCACCCGTGATGGTCAATTTTTTATTCCATGTGTCACCAATCCCAAAAATGGCCATAAATTTATGTTTCAGCGTCATTTTTATAATATGATTCAATGCAGTCAAAGGGCATTATCTCAACATTTGACTGCATTGGATCATATGATATCAATAATATTGTTTTGCTCCAATATTTTACAATCAAGATGTTTAGATCATGCCTTATAATGAGATGGCTTAGAAGATGTTTTTACATGGCACATATCCCCAAATATCAAGTCTTTCCTTTAAACCAAGGATAAAAATATCGGATTTCATTTCGGTTTTGGTAGGGACCGAAATCAAAAATTTGAACCAAAAGTTAGGCCGAACTTCTGAATTTCGGTCAGGATCTTCACCACACTACATTCTAAACCCGATAAATTGCGTTTTCATTTTAGTTTTGGTATGGACCGAAACTGAAATATTTCGGCCGAAATTTTGAACCATGCTTTAAACTATGTGCAAGTGCTAGCTTATCGTGTGCAACTAAAGGCTCCACCCCTAAATACTTTGCGTCCGCTAAGCAATGGATCTCTTTTAAAAACTGTATGTGCGGGGACACGCATTATGCGTGCAAGTAACGACTCCTGTAAAGTTAGGAGGAACATTATTTTCAACCTAGATTCTTCCTTTCAATATAAACTATGACTACTTTGAATAAGATTGAGAGCATTTTTTATTCCAATCTTCGACATAATGAATCTTGGTATTACGATCCTTTCATTAGACGGTTAGTATTTTATTTCATATAGCATAGATTTGTAAAACTGATTCAAGAACTGTTTGATGTATACTATCCAAATCTGTTTGTTGCCTATAATCTCATGATTTAATGTGTTAAGATTGGAGACGAAAATTGGTCTGCTTCAATTGATTCGAAACCGTCAATGGTTTTAGGCATTAGAAATAAGAAAGAAGAATCTTGGGTAAAAAATAGAGGTACCTTAGTTTTATATCCACCCACTGAATTTTTGCATTCATCTACGTTGAAACATATTGACTGTGTTGAATCATATGATTGAGATTGTTTTTATCTTTCAATCTTTCACACACTATAGATCTTGAGATTATAGGCGTACCATCAGAAGGTCATTATTTTATTTTATGTTGGACACATCTAAGAAAAGTGACCTTAACATTATGTAGACTCAAAATTAATTTTATAATAACTTTTTCAAGTATGTACCACATGAAATAAAAAACGGTTTGTCTCATGGTGTGCCCATAATCTCAAGATCTATCATATGAAAAATTAAGATGATAAACCATCTCAATTTATGATTCAATGAAGTCAATGTGTTTGAGCGTGAGTGATATATATATATATATATATATATATATATATATATATATGGGTGATTTATGTGGGTAGATTTAAAGGGACTGGATAGATATATATATATATATATATAATAACTTGACCTGGTTCGTCAACGGTGAGATTTATGTCCTACCAAAGCACAATTGTGAGCTTTGATATTATTTAAACTTTAAAGTGGTTCACAAGATTAGTTGAATTTCTCGTGGCCCATACGCAACAACACTAACCACGTAAGCATCAGCTTGTTTTGTCAGTGGGTTGTAACTCGGAATTGGTGGGTGGGTCCAGTGGGCCCCCCCAGTGGCCACGTTTCTGAGGACGCTCACCAACTCCCTCTCACACCAAAGAAAGTGGCGGGCGGGGCGAGCCAAGCCCATTTGCTGTCTACCTGCTCCTCGCACCGTCCGTCCATAAATACCGCTCCCTCCCTCCCGAAATCTCAGCGCTCTCAGTTTCCACAAAAGTTAGTAAAAAAAAGCTTTTGTTAGAAAAGAGAGAAGCAAGAAAGAGCTGAAATGGCAGCCATTGAAACTGTTGTGGGAGAGCTCAAGGAAAGCAACCCTAGCCGCCACTCGGAGCTCGGCCACAAGAGCCTTCTACAGAGTGATGAACTCTATCAGGTATTGTAAAATGATGGGTTTATTGTCGCCTCAACCTGAGACCCAAATACAAACATGTAGCCTGCAAAAAAAATAAAATCCCTATTTCATTCTCTTACATGTCTCCTTGGTTTGATTCTTTTCATCAGTATATACTGGAAACTAGCGTGTACCCACGAGAGCCTGAGGTCATGAAAGAGCTCCGCGAGGTGACTTCCAAGCATCCATGGTGAGTTTTGGGTTCTCCCTTTCTTAATATACCAACACTCTTATAGCCGCAGGATTTGTGGAAAACAGGATTTTTACCCTTGAGATTCTCAATAGTCCACTTTTGACGGGATCCGGCGACAAAGAGGTCCGGGTTGCCATTATAAATTTTTGTCTTAAAGAAAATGGGGGTGGCCAAATGTGCAGGAATCTAATGACCACTTCAGCTGATGAAGGGCAGTTTCTGAACCTGCTCCTTAAACTCATCAATGCCAAGAACACCATGGAAATCGGCGTCTTCACCGGCTACTCTCTCCTTGCCACCGCCCTCGCGATCCCCGACGAAGGAAAGGTAACCTTTTGGCCTATTATTATTGTAAATTTTATATTTATTGTGTGATTAAAGGCCTCTTAATTCTATTGGCAGTTTGGCACCCTTCATTTCGTAAGCAAATATGGTCACTAGTAACGCATTAATTAAAGATTATTTAATTTTTTTTAAAAAAAATCTGTAATTTAATATCAAAATCCCATTTTATGGTGCCAAGTGTCACTGTTTTAACCTTTTTCCAACTCATTTTTTCTCCATTTATTATCAAATAAAATAAAATAAACAATAATACAATTTTTATTTTATTTTTCAGATCTTGGCCATGGATATCAACCGGGAGAATTACGAGCTGGGGTTGCCGGTGATTGAGAAGGCCGGAGTGGCCCACAAGATCGATTTCCGAGAAGGCCCGGCGTTGCCTCTTCTCGATCAGATGCTTGAGGATGTAAGAACTGAGAAACACTTCTTTGTAACATTTTATTATAAGTATTCATGTTAAGTACCAAATCCAAATATTGACCAAACACTAATCTCTACCATTAATCTGCCTTCCAGAAAAAGAATCACGGGTCTTATGACTTCATATTCGTGGACGCTGACAAAGACAACTACTTGAATTACCATAAGCGAATTATCGATCTTGTGAAGATTGGGGGAGTGATCGGGTATGACAACACACTATGGAACGGCTCGGTGGTAGCTCCCCCGGACGCACCTCTTAGGAAGTACGTGAGGTACTACAGAGATTTTGTGTTGGAGCTCAACAAAGCCTTGGCCGTTGATCCCAGGATCGAGATTTGCCAGCTACCGGTAGGAGATGGGATCACCTTGTGCAGACGTATTAAGTGATGGCCAACCTCACCTGTTTCATTATATAATTCTGTGTTCGTGTGTATGGTGACTCACAAGTGATCCATCGGAATTTGGTTGCGTGTTGAGTTTCTTTTTATATCCAATGTATTTGTTTTAATAATTTTATTTTTGCGCATGACTCCCACTTGCCTATAAAGAAATAGCCGTTCATCCGTTTCAACTTTTTTATTTTATTTTATTGGACAAGTTTAATTTTTTTGAAGGTATAAAATATACAACGAAGACCAGGTTTAGAACAGAGTAGTTCTTGCCAAAAATTAAATTGGTTGACCTAATCAAGTTTCATTCTAATGATTGAGTTGGTCAACCTTTCTAAATGGTAGGATTAGAAAGAGTTGTTGAACATACTGTATCATAAGTAATAGAATAAGCCGAGTGTTAGTACCACACCACTTTATGTTATAGCCTCCTCAGTTGCTGACTCCTTCAAATCAGGCGATGGAGCTTGTTTTCGTCCTTATTTTTCACACAAAAAATCTTGAGATCATGAGCCTATCATCATCTGATCAGATATTAATTCCATGTAGCAAACATCCCACCTACCATTATACCATAAGATGTTGATTCCATGTAGCACACATTCCAAAAAGTGAATGTGAATCACGGTTGATGGCATGTTATGATCAGGTTCACTTTTTGGGATGTGTGGCACATGGAATCAATATTTGACCGTATGATGGTACGCTTATATTCTCAAGATCTTTTGTGTGGAAGATTGGGACGAAAACAATCTTTATTGTTTGACTCAAAACAATTAACCGATTTTTCTGTTATTTAAGTGAGGTGGCTACAACATAAAGTGATGTGGTAATAACATCAGCTTAGAATAAATGCAAATAACCTCTTTATAGAAAATTTTAAATTTACTTGCAATGAGCCAATGGGTCATTGGAGACAATGAGCTGATTGTTCTCGTGAACCTTGAGGCACGTGAACATTAAGGGCGGCTACATACGTGATTAGGACAGTGAGGACTTACTCGCCCGCCTACTCCTTACCTATTCCGTAGATATCTTTCTTTTATCTAAGCCATGGAGATCAGTTTCAACCGGACCTTTCATACATAGGATTTTTAGACCATGAGTGTATCATTAAATGAAGCAATTTTTTAATTTCATGTGACGAAAATCCTAAAAAAAAATAACTCAAAAAATATGTGACACACATTATGCTCGAACATGATTGTAAGGTCACATCTGTAATTCGTCACGTGAAATAAAATAAATTAAATGACTGATGATACGCCCATGATCTAGAGATCCATTATGCGGATGATTGAGATAAAAAGTAATCTCTATGGTCTGATTTAAAGCAGGTAATGATTTTTGCACGTAGGCTCCCTCAATAAGCCTCTCCATAAGTCAATAAGCGCAAATAGAACTTTAAAAAGCATGAAAATCCATACAAGTTCTTAGGTCAAGCAAAGCAACATGACTTTAGCTGATTGTATGAGATGAAGGATTGGTCTATGATGGGTGGACGGTTGACCACCCATCATCAATCAGAAAATGGACTGCACTTGTGACATGCACCGACTGCGCTTCTTGTGTCTATGATGAATTCCATTTGATATGTGTACTCTAATAAAATCTTTTACCCTTTGCGAGTTTGTGGCTCGGATTCCAACTTTACCTATGTCAACTAATACGCTCATTATAAGATTTCAATCATTTGATCTATGTGCTCTAATAGAAATAGTTGTACATTTTTATTCAACGGTCAATCTTATATTGAGTGCCATTGATGGTACATTAGTGTTATGACCAGAGTTTAGAAAATTAGTTTGTGGTCATAGATGGGATAGAGTATCGAACTCTGTGTACGCGCTTCACACTCTAACTCAACCTACATTTACATTTAATAAAAGAAAGATTTAGAATAAGATTCGGACACCATACCTGACACCCAAATTACAACTCAAGGCAACTTCTATAATTGTAAAGTGGTAGAGCCCTCTTGGATTCTTTCTTTTTTGGTTTACTTGCCAAACTTGGGGTCTCTATCTCTCTACCCTCTCAACCGTACAGCCATGGCCTCTATTTGGTCATTATTTTATGTATAGAAACAATGATTTGAATGATGGAATCCTAGTATGAGTCAAACTCCTCATATATGACAAATTCCATAAGGTGCCACTTACAAAACTCTCTCTCTCCTTCATTCTCTCTTAGAGACCCAAAGCACATGTAGTCTCTCTCGTCTCCATCTTCCTCCCTTCTCTACTCTATCATGTTTTCCTTATAGCCCACATCTCCCACTCACATAAAGAAGAAAAAGAATGAGATGAAGGCAGAACCTCTCACATTATTGTACTCCCCCATCTATTGTCTCTTCTATTTTGGCCATGACAAAGCCAACCTCTCTAATGTTCTCTCTCATCTCCAAAAGTCAATCCCATCTTTGGTCCTCGTCAAACTCTACCCAAAAATTTGAAGATTTCACAACTCATCTTCCTTGTGTTCTTAAGTCTTAACCACAATGGCACCCCACGTGCATCCTACTTTGATTCAGTGCGCATTTGTTTGTTTCTACTCTGAAGGCCATAGCAGTAGCCTAGCGGACATCAACCCCTGCTGAACTTGCTTTCAATTATGATGCTACAAGCATATCAGCCGCCTGTGCTCTTCCCCATTAGAGTGCACCCGAGGACTTGACGCAAAGCGTATATCTTTCTAATCATGCAAGCATGAGCCAACCGATAATACAAGAAAGCGAGGTCGGACCCTAAAGCTGGATATGTGCCTATCCAACCAATCAAAAGCTCTTATGATATAGGTGTTGTTCTATCCATCCAAATCTACGCTTTTACACTTATTGTGATGACAATATGAAAATTATAATTTTTTATTCTTAGGTTTTGTGTGGATCCACAAGACGGTTATAGTAAAATGGTTGACCCTATGGTTGGATCCATCGGCCGAGAACTATAGTATACTATATCATTCCACATGACACACAAGTGTGTCGGTAAAATATATCCCGAGGACTATAAATTGGACACAAAGAAAGCCCATGTCAAGGATGAGTTGTTGTCCCTTCTGTGTTTGACTGTGCACTCGATGTGGAGGTCTTCGTTTTACTATTTCAATCCCGAGGATCCGATCAGTTTATGACCTCGGTCAAACCGTAGACTCCCCATAAAATTTGATATTTTTTACATCTAATGGCTCACATTGATCTATTTGTCTTTATTTTCATAAATTTTAGTGCTCCAAAAACCTGTGAATATATTGATTTTATACTTAGAATATTTCCTGTACTTTTTTTAGTTTTATAATTATGCAATGTTTATGAGAATTTTTATTATGTTATTTTTATGAAACTATAAATGATTTACTTCCACTCACGAAGTTGCACCTACGATTTTACATCTAATGGCTCACATTGATCTGTTTGTCTTTATTTTCATAAATGTTAGTGTTCAAAAAACCTGTGAATATATTGACTTTACACTTAGAGTATTTTCTGCACTTCTTTCAGTTTTATAGTTATACAATGTTTATGAGAATTTTTATTATGTTGTTTATATGAAATTATAAAGGATTCACTTCTACTCACGAAGTTGCACCTACGATCACCACCTGGGTAAATTATGGTGGATCGATTGTACAACCCACTAAGTTTATATGACTGAGCAAACTCACCTCCTCCCAAAAACTACACTGCTGGTAGACTTGATACACTTGTAGATTATGCGATGTATGAGGGTGGCGACATGGATGACTGGTTAGACTATATCATGTATGTGTTAAATTTTTAGAATGACTTTAAAGTAGTTGACCGTACCTTTATTTATGGTCATTATGTAAGCTTAATAAAGGAAATTTTTAATATGAGAAGAAAAATTGATTCATGATTTTTGGGAGCCCATTTTATATAAGATCTAGTAAAATATGTATGTCTGCTTATCGCCTTAACAAACGTGCAGTATCATAACATGGAATTCTAGACCCTTGGGATCGGCTAGGATTCTGGGTCGTGATAGAGAAGTCCCCACTTACTTAACATACATGTATTTTAACATATTCATTTCTTATCTTTACTTAAAATTTAATTAGAATGGGTTACGGTGCGATAGGGTTCGCAAATCACACTTTTCAAGGGATGAGTTTCGTAGTAACCTGAATATACTTTGTGTGGCATCTCATACTATCATAGAATGCCTACATTCTAAGTTTCACGTGACCGTGAAAGAAATCTCACCGTGACGAAGGCTTAAAAGTCGTGTGTCGTATCTTATTCCTTTTTGACCTACCATATATATGCCCTAACGTATCATCTAAGTGATAAATGTTACACAATGTAAATGAAGCATAAAATAAGATAAAAATCAATCATAAGGAAGCTAATATTTCTTGTAATATTTCGGACGATGATCCAACCAACCAAATCAATCATAAGGAGTGGTTAGTGAACTGATCTCAAGTCAGTCACAAGTTATAACATAAGTCAAACTTTGACTCATGACATTAGATGAAAACCTAAGATCTTAACCAGTTAAGAAAGTGGTTTAGAGTCTCCTAGATACACTCAACTTTTTGCTAAAGGAGAGAGATACAGAGAGGTCATGAGTAAATCAATACATGACCCTATGATGTGTATCACAACATGATGATAGACTGTTCTCATTAGATCGACCTAATGAAAACGGACTAATCATTTACGTGATTTCTATAAGATTTAGTCTCGGTATGACTGAATCACTTATATACTATCGAATATTCGATACACGCATTATAAGGTGAACGTGATTGAGTTTATAATATTCAAATCCTGCCGATATCATCAGTGTAATGGGTATTCAGGTTTCCCATTATTTTCACTATTAATTTAATCATTTAGATCATTAACTGAACAGTCACTCATTCCTGATCGAGATTATCACATTGTATGATCATCGACGTACCACATGCTTCATAGCATGGATAGATAATACATCTGATGAGTCAATTGAGGCTTAGAAAGTGGGTTGGGCCCATCCTTGAAGATTCGCTCGCGATTTCTCAAAACGAGCGTTTGACAATATTAGATATACGAGCCCATTAAGGGTCCATAGACTAGACGGGCCCACTAGACCCATGGTCCTTTATTATGATTGGGAGTCTTGAATGACCCATGTATTGATGGGTTAAACCTTACATGTATGCGTGATGACCCCATTTTTTCGAAAAAATTCTCAACCCAAAATTTACTAATAATAGTCAATGACCATGAATCTAACATTTTGCAAATCTTGAAATCTGTATAGATTTTTAATACAAAATATTTGGTGGACCTAAATCAATGAAAAAATAGTCTCTTTGATCTATTGTGAAATTTCCATATATGAAAACTTCATATGAAATAACGGTCTTAAGGTTTAGATTATATCAATGCTTAAACTAAATTTGAGGCGCATTTTAATAGCTTAAATACATCGGTTATGCGACATCGGGTCTGGTAACCACATAGTGTTCTAGAAAATAAGGTAGGTTTCCATTCGAACCTCTCACTAGTTTGATTGTTTTCGAGGTCAAGTAGGGAGTCAAACATGCCCCTTGACGTTGGTTGTCTAAGGGTATAAAGCCTTTCATTATTTTTGGGAAACTTGTACAGCCGCTTAATTCGGCTAGATCTGTTTTAAGACAAAACTATCTGTTGGATGGGAAGAGATTCAAAATTTATGGGGGATCCTTCTTTGTGTCTCCTGTCCTAATTTGGCCTTAAATTTGAGATCTAAAAGGGTTAAATCAGACCCTAGACTAAGTGCTGTAGGCATAAAGTGTAGAAATTTCTGTAATTATGTGCACCACTTTAGGTGGTGCAAAGACCAAGGCTTGTTTATTATAATTAAAATTTGACCATCGATTTAACAGATGATCAAATGATCTTTATTTAGATCTACGGGCCTCGGCTCATATGTCTATAGTTCGCTTAATTTAATGGGTCAAATTGGACCCTTTGGCAAATGTATGTGCAGATTTTCAAAATAAGCGTAGGAAATATTCTAAGAGTAAAGTCAATATATTCACAAGTTTTTTGAGCACTAAAATTTATGAAAATAAAGAAAAGCATATCAATGTGAGTTATTAGATGTAAAAAACATCAAATTTTATGGGGAGTCTACGATTTGACCGAGGTTAAAAACTGATCAGATCCTCAGGATTGAAATGGTCAAATGAAGACCTCCACATCGAGTGCGCAGTCAAACACAGAACGGGGCAGCAACCCATCTTTGATATGGTACCCAATTTATAGTTGTGTGCTATGTGAAAGGATATATTTTGACAACACACTTGTGTGCCATGTGAAAGGATATAGTATATTATAGTTTTCGGCCGATGAGTCCAATCATAGAGTCAATCCCTTGATTATAACCGTCTTGTGAATCCACACAAATGCTAAGAATAGAAAATTACAATTTTCATATAATCATCACAAAAAGTGTAAAAATGTATATTTGGGTGGATAGAAGAGCACCCACCTTGCAGACACTTTTTCTTTTCCAGATAGTTTAGAAATCCAAGCTCTATCAAGCTTTTGACCGCCGACCCTTGTTAACAAAATTCAAGTCTTAGAATAATGATCACCATATGTCATATAACGCCTAGAACCTTAATCAAGAAGCTTTGATTTCCTAATCTAAGTTTTTAATAGCCGAATATAGAGAGATGGAAAAAAGAGAGATAAATCAGTTACCTTTGTATTTCGAGAAAGGGTCATGTCCATAGGATTGTTGTGGCTATGGTGATGCACATAATTGTAGTCGAGAATAGGGACTGCTATTGGTGCTTATGTGTCCACGTTAATGGCTGATTGGGCAATGCACACAGTAGAGAGGAGAGCGGCTGTGATAAAAAGTTTTCTTCCTTATAACCAAACCAAAAATGATAAGGATTTGCCATTGTTGTTCGTTATTTAACGGTGCACAACAAGAGGAAAGAGAGAGGTTTGATTGCGTTGACGTTGTTGGTGTTGCTTGATAAGGACGGGCTTGAATTGCTTTGTTGGTGAAGCCGAATAACTCTTCTCATGCTTGATAAGGAAAAGATAAACCGTGTGGCTGTACCATGAGACAGATATGAACTGATGTGCAGTGAAATATGATGATATTTCACCCCTAAAGACCTACATTTAGCTACTCGGTGAAAGCCATTTAACATGTTTTATATAGTTTTAGTGATTTACAGGTCTGGAGATGTGTTGAGCATGAAATAACTCAAAAGTTCAGAATATAACGTCAAATTCGTGCTACCTTAGATCATCCAGAACTTATCCCGACTTGGAGTTTAATTTGACCTTTAAAACACTGGATTCACGAAATGGTTAAAACATCAAAGTTGAAGATCTCGTCGTCTTCTTTCCAACGCCACAAGAATCGCCTCAATCCGACTTCGGGATAAAACGTTATGACCGAAATACCGAGGCAGTGTCTGATGCAAAGTTTAGCAGGAGTTCACGAAAATCTGGGAAGGTCGATCGATCGACTTAATCCAGAGGACTTGAAAATTAAAAACAAAATCTGATCTGGTCGATTGATCGATCATATATGATCGATCAATCGACCAAGTTTGAATTTGAGTTCGAAATTGTGTTTGACCGCGATAATCTCGATACTCTTTTCAAGGAATAAAATCTTGGATTCAAGGAGGAAAAAGCGGCTTCCGTTTTGGGGATTAGGGGAAAATATATTCTTGGAGTTATATTCATTCGAGGCCTTCTGTTTTGAAGAGAAGTTTTCATTCCGTATTCTTATGTTTTTTTTTTTCTGCGTTTCAAAGTGTAAGGGCATTGAGTCCCAGTTCCTTTATCTATCTTTTTAATATTCATTTTGAAAAAAAGGATATGTCTTAGTTTTCGGATTTGGATCCACTTTCAAGAAGGAGGTGTACGTATTTTGGATTAAAGCTTTTCGTGGATAGTATTAAAGCTCTTTACGGTATTTTAAATATTGATGTTAATGTCAGTTTACATTTCAATCATGTTATTTACTTTTACTATGTGTGGCTAGTTTCATTAAGGATGGGGATCTAATGAACCCCATCTGAGGTATTCATTTATATTAATATAAATCTGTGTGATTGAGATGTCAGATACTTTTTTAGGCCCTAATATTGTTATTGAAAATGGTAAAATCTGATTTCAATCTAAGATCTAGGAACTAATCATGCCCTATGATTTCAGATATGCAATAATGATTTTATCCTAATTATCACCAATCTCGGGGTAAAGTTTTACTGCCATCTGAGGTGTGAGTGTTAATCATACACTCATGGGGTATTAATCATAAATCTCTTTGATCTTGGATTGATAGTATGACTTTATCCCAGTGGTGAGTTCCAATCACTATCTGAGGTGTGGGTGTTAATCACACACTCATGAGGTGTTAATCATACATCTCCTTGATCTCAGATCTATATTTTAGAAATTACCCTAGAGATTGGGTTCTAAATATTGTCCGAGGTATGAGTGTTAATTATACACTCATGGGATGTTGATCATACATCTCCGTGATCTCAGATCTATATTTTAGAACTCACGTGTGTATGGGGCAGTGCTTCTTTTGATAAATCTGTTAAAGATCTCACATCTCAGTCCACATATTGGAATTCTGTAAATGATAAACCTACGATGGGAGGATTTAGCATCCCAATCCTTATATTTCATTAATTGTTTAATTCTTAAATTTCGTTAGTATTTATCCATTAGTATTTATCTCATTTATCAGAAGTTCTCAAAATTCTAGATTGTTAGGTGCTGTGGTTAATCTGTGTTTATTTTTGTAATTGGTTATTATTTTTCCTTTTAAATTTTCTAACCAATCATCGTGGGAACGATCTCGTACTCTGCATCCACTGATTACATCACGATTCGTGCGCTTGAGAGTAAAACATCACAATTAAAAATCACATCATGTACTTTGTAGGTGTTCGCTCGAATCGATTGCATAAGTGGGCGTGTTATGCGGCTGAGAAATAGATGCCATTATTGTTGTCTTAGAATAAGAATACAGTGAGTCGATGCACTGTTATTGTTTCTCACAAGAATGAGAAGAGAGAGCAAGATGAGAGAGAGAGAGTGTGTGTGTGTATGTGTGTGTGTGTTTTCTCTTCTATGTTTGTCTTTAGTTTAAATAGGAGGCAACAAGGGAAGAGCCCGAGTTGGGCAAGTAAGTGGTGAGAAAAGAAAGAGTCCATGGGCACTCTGCTACATGCTATATGTGGAAATGTGCTAATTAGGTAAACCAGTAGGGCTAGAATATATTTTAGTTATCTGGATGATAGGTGTTAGCAAGTTAGCATTATTATTTATGAATATATATGGGAATGGGTTTCAAGGTGCTAGAATTTGGTTTCCAAGTGGACCACATATACACGTACATTATGTTTGCTACAAAACAAATATTAGTAAAGTATATTAAAATATATGTCTATATCAAGAGATCCTAGGTATGGTATGTGGTTTTGGTAGTTTGGAATGAGTGGCAATGCCAACCCATCATGGCATCCGCATTTAGCACCACACACACAAGTACATAATAGATATAAAGATTGAGTGTACCATATGACACATTCTAATAAATCTTAGGTAGTTAGGCCTTTCCATTTAGAGAGAGAAAGTGGCTAGAGAGAGGAGGGTTTGATATGGCAAGGAGAACTTGTCACATATTAGAATCCTAAATGAAGTCTACTTGCTTAGTAGAGAGAGAAAGAGGCAGGAAGGGAAGAGCAATACTAAATTCTAAATTAAAATTTTTTTTCTCTTTTCTTTTGAGAAAGTTAAGGTTGTGGAGCACCCATATTGAACTCGGTACTCCACCCCATCTACTACCATTAGATGAGTTAAAAAAACTCGGGTCATAACACATATTGAGGGAGCTCCAATATCAATACAGGGAGATGAAATCTTTGGCTTCTAAGGCTTCCATTAGAGAGAAAATTGTATCAACCGCTGATGGAAAATTGTGAAAGAAGATCGTTGCAAACCTTCAAAGGTACGACCATTTCGCTCATTCCATATGCTCCACATGATGGCAAAAGGAATCGCATTCCACAACTTGAACTTAACTTCTTATGTGTGAGAGGCTTTCTACATATGAAAATACTAAAGTGTCATCGTCTTCTCCAACAAGCATATCTTCACTGTAGCTTTTCCGGCGTCACAGTTTTTTCACAAATCTTCTCCGATGGCGGTGGTTAGTTTTTGTGAGCTCCTCTCCAGCAACCCAAAACTAAAACCTTCTTCTCTACAAAATCAAAGCTTCAATTGTTGGGCGTTTCAATTTTCAGTTTCTCTGTGATTATATGGTGATGACCTCCATTTATGAAATTTTAGACCAATAATATTCTTCTCCTAAATATCAAAGCTCTAGATCGTTGATGACCTTCATTATTGGTGACCTCCATTAATGGTTTTCATCGGAAACCTCCATTAATGGTGTTTCAAATCATGTGCGAGTTGTTGATGACCTCCATCAATGGCATGAGTGGTATGGCTAAAGGTATTAAGGAAAAATTTTAATTCATAATATAAAAAATTATCCCTAACTTCATCGCCGGCTATAGCGATGGTGTCGCGTGGATAACCGGCATTGGTCAAGGTTTTGTCTGGATGATCTCCGTTTCAGGCTGATTTTTTTGCAATCGTTTTACTCATAGTTTCAATAGTTGAAAGTTGGCTTCCGGTAGGATTTAGAAATGGCGTCGTTGGCGCCGTTGTCGAAGAGCTTTGATAGGATTTACGAATGGCGTCGTTGGCACCATTGTCGGTATGGTTTTGGAATGGTGTCGTCGGCACCGTTGTTGGAGAGGCTTAGTAGGGTTTAGGAATGGCGTCGTCGGCGCCGTTGTCAGAGAGCTCGAGCAGAGAGAGGAAAAAAAATGCAAAAGACACTAAGCCTCGCATGTAAGGCCCAAACCACCAGCTTGCTTAGCGACGATGTCGGCTACACCATTCGTGTTGAACGAAAAATCGGAACAAAGGAAACATCTTTTCCTTCTAAATTCTCGAAAATAGAATTCATAATCCGGTTTTCTCCAAAGCCCCTCATTACTCAAGTTGAATCATAGTGGCATATTTTGTTTTCAACAATATTTTGATTGTGTGTCATTTGGTTGATTTTGACTATGTTTTGGAAAAAATTATGGATTATCAAAAAAATAAGATAAGAAATTTATTTAATCTCTAAAAATATTATTTATAATTTAAGAAGGCAAAATTAACGAAATTTCAATAATTTTGCTGAATTAATTAATTTTCACCGGAAGTTTCTTCTAACCCCTGTTTAGGCGAATTTCATCAAAATTTGTAAGAATCCCCATAAAAAACATATGCAAGTTGCGAAAGAAATTTATGTCAAATTCAATAGTTTTCAACTCTGCAACATCAAGTTGGATATAAGATCCCTGCCACCTGCCCTCCCCGGATTTCCAAGAGAGCAATCATCAAAGTTCAATTTGATAGTGTTTTGTGGCCCGTTGGCATAAGGCTTAATAGGCCCGTGAAAAATAGGTCACCATCCAATTTCTCTACAATAATTCAGCAAGGTTAAAATTCAGGGAGAATTTCATAGAACAAATCAGAAAAAAAAAAAAAAAGATTAAGAAGTACAAGAGATCTAAAGAATATATAAAATAAACAATATATCCAAAAATATCATGAATTATTCGGAGTTCGCGATTTATTTGCGAAGTTCGTGATTTTTTTAAAAACAAACAATTTTTTTTTTAAGTTTTGGGAGTAATTTGTAAAACCTTAAATTCACTAATTATTTGTAAATTTTTAAAAAATTCGGAGAATTTGGTCACTATGGATGGCCAAGCTGAAACTGCCTTTATGCCCCTTCTTATGCTTATCGATAAATTTGTTCCACCAGCTGCTCCTGCAGCACCGATGGCTTCATATCATCTCATGTAATAACCCCATAGGAACCTTTATTCGCGCCCATCTGTTAACCGAAGCTGTCCTCTTCATGATGTTCGGTCGTGTGATCAGGGCCGGCCCTGACATTTTGGGGGCCCAAGGCGAGTTTCTAAAATGGGGCCCCTGTTTCATATTATTTTATAATATAAAAAAAATTCGCCACAATTTTTTTTAACAAATAATGCGTGCGGTGGGGCCCAATTAATGCAGGTCGGTGCAGCGTCGCTCCACGTCAACCACTTGCACTTTGTCCTCAACAAATTTGTCCTACGTTTGTAATTTTTTATAAACTATATTGTACTATTTAAAATCAAATTACTGAAATAGCACTCAATATTACCATTAGATTTATATGGCAGATAGTTGTAAGGATATTTTAGTAATTTAAAATATTACCATTAGATTTATCAGGCAGGTAGTTTTTAAGATATTTTAGTAATTTAAATATTTATAAAGGGAGGTCTTAAGATTTTCTTTGTCTTCATTTGAAATATTTTTCTCTAGCTTTAATAATAATAAAAAATTAGAACTGACAAAAAAATTATAAAAAAATTAGACAAAATACCAATAACCAATGAAGCCCAAAACCCAACTAGAGCCAGCCCCAACCCGCCTAAGTTAGAACTAGGGGTGGGAATATCAAAGCCCGCCTAAGTTAGGGTCGGGCTGGGGAGGCCCGTCCCTAACCCGGCCCATTGAAAGCCCTAATTCCGTGTGACTGGCACAATTTTTATGTCACATGGTTCACACCATCACAGTCTATTAGCTCACTTAAATTGCTATTATTTTTTCAAAGGGAGCAACTACTTGCATATAGAGATCTGTTCCATTGCACATGATTAAAAAGAAAGACTTGGTAATTTTGAGACTTGTACCACTTGAAATACCATCTAAGTCGTCTAATTTGAAAGCTATGATATACAGATCTTTGGTGTTAAAGATTGGCACAAAACATGATCCCTATCATTTAGTACAACACAGTCAACTATTGACTAAGATGGTGAGCTTTGAACGTCCTTAATCACGTGGTAGAAATCTTATTTCATGTCAATCTCTGATACCAACAGATCTTTACGCCATGGCCTTCAAATCAAACGGCTTAGATGGTGCTCCACGTGGCAAAAAGTGCTAAAATATCAAGTCTTTCCTTTTAGAGTATGTGCAAAGGGTACAAATCTCGCAAAAGTATTTGCCCCATTTTCAAATTGAGGGATCTCATATCTAAAGACACTTGATGAAAGATAGGCGATCCAAATATCTCGTGAATCCTACGGTTCATAGAGTTGGCACACCATTTCTAGATCAGAGTTGAAGCTACCGATTCAATGGAATTAGGGAGAGATATTTTATAGTGGAGAAGTGATAGAGAGCGGTTATTGTAGTGTAACTGATTTACTTTTATGCCCCTTTCTTTAACATTAAAGCACCTGTAGGTAAGGTTATTTGTTTTCCTTATTTAATAAGTTAGGGTTAATTTGAGTAATGCGTCCAAGAGAATACAGGGGATGCAATTTTTTCAAATTTTGTTTTACATATATATCTCTACGATATATCTCATACGTCCATTCACATTGGTAAACAACGATCGATTCTTTCCTAAAGTTTCTCATTTTGTTTTTTCTCTCTAAAAATTTCTCTTTCCTCTCTCTTGCTTTTTTCTCTCTCTTCTCTGACGCTTGAACCTGGACTGAGAAGCGCAGGGGAGAGGGTTTGGAGAGAGGGGTGATCGATTTAGAATGTAACCCTTGCAAGTGCACAAGATCTATTGCAGTATGGCAAGAACAGGGGTGTCGAACCCACAGGGAAACGTGAATTTTTAATTAATTCTTTTAGAGATTTTAAAAACGTCCCTAAGGAAGTACCAAAGGGCAGATTCAATTTTACCAAAAACTTAACGCACTTTTCCTAAATGCAGAAAAATAAATTAATCTAAACAATTAATTACTGATAAATCTACGAACAATATTAAAATGAGATCAAGGAATATGCTACCCCAGATTCGCACTTTTCTATCATTAAACCCACGGCTTCATTAAATCATCATTCACACCATCATTCATCTAGAAAATGACTTGAAATAAAATATGATCATCAATCCAAGATACCCTATCTAAAAACAATGACTCACTAACATTGCGGTATGAGTCATGTAAAAGCATAAGCGTATCTCATGATATTTAGATCAACGACAATCGCACATAATCGCTCTCACAAGATCACCTGCAGTGTCAAGCATTTAAAATATTTTCAATCACACAAACTTTGAGCAAAACGATTCCATGATAACAATAATAGACGTGGTATTAATCATAAACATAGGTACTTATCCTGGATCGATTCTTCCCGATCTCTTCGATTTTGCTACCATCTTTGGTGTTTGATCTCCTTTTCTTTCAAAGTCATTCCTCTTTATTTCTTCCAAAAGATATTTGCAATTGTTTTTCCTAAATACAATCTATGAATTTCTCGGAGAAAATAATGCAAATCCTAGGTACAATCTACCCTAATAAACCCTGAAGAAGGAGAGAAGAAGACTTGAAAAGATGAAGAAAATATTCCCCAAAGTGAAGAGCCCTAAAAACTAAAAAAGAAAGAATGAATAATATTCTAATTGCAAAAATAATAATCATCCTAAGGAACTCGAGGCTTACCTTTTTATATTAGCCTAACCCTAATACCTCTCTCGATTGACATCTAAGAGTAATTTTCGTGAATTCCCGCCTAGCTTTGCATCAGATACTGCCTCGGTATTTTGCTCATAACTTTCTGTACCGAACTCGGATTGAGGTGATTCTTGAGGCGTTGGAAAGCTGACGACGAGCTCTACAACTTTTATGTTTTAGCAATTTCCTGAATCTGACGTCTTGAAGGTCCAAATTGAGCTGCAAGTCGCACTAAGTTCTCAATGACCCAAAATAGCAGTGTTTTGACATTATTTTCGGGATTCTTGGGCTGTTTTAGAAACTTGGACTGTATTTACCTGAAACACTTCAAATCTAGCAAATCTCATCAGATAGCCTTCATCGGACGGCTAAATATAGGTATTTAGGGGTGAAATATCATCATATTTCACTACTCATCAAGGGGCTGGAGAGAGAGAGAGTTTTGAAGAGAAGAGGAGAGAGGTGTTGGCATGGATCAAAATCTCGGTTTCGGTTTCGGTCCTGACCCGAATCGTAAATTGGTCAAAATTTTGGTAATTTCGGTCAAAATTTCATATTTTTTTTGAAAATATGCTCCGAATTTTGCCGAACTTTATTTTATTAGTTTTTTAAAGTTCTTTGACATAATTAGAACACATATATATACTAGTGAGGCTAATTTTCATCCATTTAAAGTACTTATAAGTCTATTATAAGTACATATTTTTTGTTGTCGGGTTTTCTGTTCTTAAATCGTTGACTTTTTTAAATAAGACGATAAAGATCATTTTTCATCCCAATCTTTGACATAATAGATCTTGAGATCATGTTCGTAGCATCAGATTTTGATTCAATATTTTGATTCCTCGACACATCCCAAAAATGTGAGTATGCATATGTTGATGTTATGTTTTGGGATTTTACTATATTGAATAAAATTTGACCCTTTGATGGTAGACTCATGATCTCAAGATCTGTATCAAAGATTGGAATTAAAAATGTTCTCCATTATCTTATTCAAAGTAGTAAACCGTTTAAAAACATGCAACCCAATTTGAAAATGAAGAAGCGTGGATTATAAATAAAGGTACCGTTTAATGGTATCAAGATTAGGTACAGGTTAATAGAAAATAGGAATTTTTTTTTAATTAATCACATGGCATTTTCGTTTTTCCATAGAAAACCAAGAGTAAATTAAAAGGCGGTAGGCAGTATGTCGGTTCAAGTCCAAAAATCTTTTAAATAAAAAGGATAAAAATGGAAAGAAAGGCAGTAGCCACTAGCCAATAGGTCAATATGAGTTGACCATCAAACTTAAGAACAACTGTTGATATCAGAGTGCACATATCATGTGGTTGGAATCTCCTAAAAAGTGTGATTTTTGGACCTATTGCCTTTCAATTGATGAAAAAAAAATTTAACGGTATGGATTTCCAATATCATAAACCAATAGATGGTGTACGGTCGTTTAAACATCATTTGGTATTTAAACCACGGTTACGATAGTTGATCCCTAATTCCGAAAGTGCATAGGCCCATCACACTACCATAGCATATTATTAAATAACATAATTGCCAATCTAAAAGCAAATAAAGCAAATTTTATTTGCTTTTGAAATCCGGAGCTTTTAATTTAGCTTTAGCTGTAGCATGTAGCAGAAGTTTCTTCTTAGTTTTAGGTAGTAGTAAGGATTTGCGTATAGGAGATAATGGCGCACAAGTAGTGTGGAGAAAATGAGTTTTAGTTTTTTTTCTTCTTATTCTTCCTTTTCTTTTTTTCTTCTTCCCCTTCTTCTCCATGGGTTTTATACCAATGGAAGAAAAAGAAATAATTAATTTTTTTTTTTGCAAAATATGAGTTTTAAAACCTTAAAATAAATTTCAAAAACCATGCCGCGTTGGAGATTTGGGGGCCCTTTATTTACAAATATATATATATATATATATATATATATATATATATATATATATATATATATATATATATATATATTTTTTTTTTACAAACCTAATTTTTAAAAGTGGATTTTTTTTGGGGGGCCCCTCAAAATCGGGGGCCCAAGGCAGTCGCCTGGCTGGCCTTGGTCCAGGGCCGGCCCTGCGTGTGATATAGCACACATTTACAAAGTGGGAGCTTACTGTAAATAGGTGGTGGCGAAGAGAGGTTCCCTAACCCCATCTCCGTAATGACTATTCTCTCTAGGGAAATTATTTTCGTCCATTGGATTAAAACTAGATCTGCCCCGTGCTTCTTGCATACTTCCTTAACCGAGCATCTTTATTCGATCCTCCGTCGTAGACTCGTAGGTAACAGTCGCGGCAGCTCTTTTCATTTCTCCTTCTTCTTTATCAATCTTTTTTCGCAGCTTGATTGGCTTCCAACTTCTTTTCATGTTATTTTTTCTTTCAATGTATTAAAACAATTTAAGAATCAGAGAAGAACCAAGGGATTTTTATTAGTCTCAACTAGTGGTATCAACGTGCCGAGTCAGCTCGGCTTGATATTTTGAGAGCTTTTTCTCTCTGTAGCTTTGCTTGCAAGTCGAGCTGAGCTCATAAAGTAAAAGCTTGTCTTCGATCAAGTCAAGCCCGAGTTGAATCACTTAAATCTCGGCACAGTGATTAGAAAAAACGAGGAATTTACGCCGACGAGTAATAAAGGAGCCGTCGGCGTAGGATCTAACTACATCCCACCCGACCCCTTTCTCTCGTTCCATATAGTGTTTTTTTCCTCAAACACTTTCGCTCTTTTAACTCTCAAACAGGGAGCTCGAGTATAGTGTTTGATTTGATCAATTTTTTTGTAGATATTATCCAAGGAATCGGATAATACCTATGCTTGGCAATCCAATCGAAGGAAAAAAAAAACACTTCTTTTTCAGCTTTCAGTCGTCCACACAAACATGACACAGGAATCCATGGCGACAGCGGCAGTTGCATGGCAAAGGTGAGTTTCCAAAACCCTAACCCTAATTTTTGTTTAAGGGCTTTTATTTTTCTGCTAGGCCGTTAGATCTAGGGTTTCTAATCTCGATATTGACCTCGATCTCAACCTCCGATGCATCCTTCGTCTTTGTTTGGTAACAATCGAGATGATTTAGGTTACTCGATCAAGTTATACTAAATTTATTGTGAGCGTGCCTGGGTTTTTTTTTTTAAAAATAATTATAATTGTTGTCTACTTGTGTCATCTCCACCAAACCATAGCCTTCTGTACTTTGCATAATTACCAAGTCGGGGTTAAAATTTGGCAAAATTTGCTAAGTTCAAGGAAAATTTCCGAGAAAGATAGGAGGACATAGTAATTATAAGAATTAAAAGTAAAAAAAATATTTGAAATGCTAAAAAAAACACGATTTAGTGAAGAAAGTCGTTTATTATTCATCGATTTTGTGAGGATTTTAAGAGCACAGGATATTTTTTTCAAATTTTTTTGAATAATTTGTGATTAATTCGCCGAACCTCAAATTTTTGCAAAGTTTCAGAAAATGCGGAGAATTTGGTGACTTGGGTGCTCCGTAACATCTGCTATGTGCAGGCCTCACAACCCAAAAGTTCTAGCAATTCGATTAGTGCATGCTTTTCTGGACCACTACTTATGTCATATTTAAATGTGTGTTTGAAGGTTCTTGATTGGATGAAGAAGATTGTCTGATTTGTCGGATTTTTTTGTTATACTTGAAATTCCGCCGATCTACGAAATTTGATCGGCCTATTCGATTATTCCTAATTAAACTAGTGATTACACAATAACGCCAACAATCACCCACAACACGAGATATACGTGGAAACCCAATCACTGGGAAAACCCACGGGACCGAAGTCCACACACCAAATCCACTATGAAAAAAAGATTACAAAGAGTTTCGAATGATATACCGACAAATGCACATGCCCTATCAACCCCCTTGCAATCCAACTTTCCATCCCGGGTCGTCTCCATAGTTTTCTGATTTGAATGCACTCCTCTGCCGTTGATGAACGCACAATGATCTACCTTGAGATCCACAAGGCTATCAATCACACACCCTAATCTCTAAGGCAAAATATACTCAACTCACTTGAGCATATAGTAGAAAAGGATGAAGAACAAAAGTACCACCCTTTTGAATCAAACTATTTTTGTAAATCCAAAATGTCAAAAGGTTGAAGGAGATGGAGTTTAGGGTTTTTACTCAAGGAGGAAGAAGCTCTTTCTAACTTTTTTCCCTTCCCTCCTCTTTTCAAAACCATTTAAATTAAACCCTATCAACCCCAAAAGACCAAAACATCATAAAAGTCCAAAACGCCCTTTTCACAAAGAAATCAAAAGTTCGGAGATTACTGTCGTGTGGTACCATGGCCCGCTGTGAATCAAGTGACAGCGTGTTGTTGAAGTTTTAACAGCGCGTTGTGGAAACAGCACGCTGTGAACACTATCACAACGCGCTGTCGATACACATACAATAGACCTTATTTCTGGTCATTTTAAAACACTTTTAAAAGATAACTTTTAAGGGTTCAAAAAACAGGTCTATGAAAATGTGACAGATAACCTTGATTAGTCAAGATAGACCCCATCCATCTTGGCACACATATATCCTAAGGGAGATCTACACGAATTTTGGAGTAGAGTGTGACAAATAGGTTCTAACAATACTTTGATCTATAAAGTGGTATGCCATGTGGATCCAAATAATTTGGATCAATTGGGCTTATGACACATAGATGTCTCATTAGCATCTCCCAAGGGTGTGGTGCTCAGATCACTCTCCCTCACCAACTTAAAGTTTAATGTATATGAGTTATGACATAAAAAATGGCTAATCTGGATATTCTTTTTAGGAAAATGATCTTGTAATAGTCATGGGGCATAAGCCTCATGGCTCGAGTTCTTATTGGCTCGGCCGGCTTTTGAAGTCAACTCATGTTACATTATCTAATGGTAGCTCAAGTCATTGGCTTATGTCCATGACTCGAGTGAGAGGATCATTGCCCGTTTTTTAAAATGGAAAATAACTGGATTAGAATATTTTAATTTTGTTTTTTAAATTTAAATCAGTGTATTGAAGGATTGATACATTGATCAATGTATCAGGCGATACATTGTTATGTATTGCGCACACACTGATACGTATTGGTTTGGGAGTTGACCAATACATATCGGTTTACTGAGATTTTGAATCATGCATGGGTGTGCATTTTTTTTTTTTTAATAAATGTGTGCGTGTGCACAAGGTGTGGGGGAACATATATTGATATTTGCTGAAAAAGGATGATCTGTTTGTTTGGTTTGATTTGAATAATTTTTTTATTCATTTTGTTGATTTAGCTTGCGGCAAGGATTGTAGTCTCCAATCTGCATAAGAACACAAAAAAGTCATTTTCAAAGACGTTAGTGTTTTCTTTGCAGGTTGTGTATTATGTCATTGTTCACTTATTTATTCCGAAAGCTACTAAAAATATGATGATTCATACAAGATTAAAGAGATGTATTTCCATTTTAATGAGCGATTAGGGCAAAAGGCTCCCTTAGTTGTTGATGATGTATATGAGATAATCATGAAGGTAACCTCACTTACTATAGTGACAGTTGTCAAGATCTTGTAATTTTCTTTTTCAATGGTTAAAAAGGCTAGTGAACATGTATTTATACTTTTAAGTAGTACAATAAACTCTTCCATAACAAGTTGGCAAATGGTCAAAAACTGATAATTGTTGATGTGTTAAGCAAGGCTAATTAACTCACATGGAGGTGTGGGATTGAACGGGTTTCTTTTGTAACAATTTGGGGCACAATTTTGTGCGCTTTTCACTATGTGGTGCAGACCATCATTAATAGTAGGAAAATTCTTCTCTTGGCCACAAATAAGTCTGTGATAATGAAGTACTTATTAGGAAGCCAAAAGCTACCATAACTACAATAGCTGCAATTCCACGGTAGAATTAAGCCATTATGGAATATCTAAATACTCTATATGCTAATTACATATTACTTCAAAACAGTAACAATGCCATGATGCCAGATGATTAAATTATGGCGACAATGTTGTTGAATCAATTGTTGTATTGGACTCAATGATGGGCCATATGCTGACACATTTATGCTTTTCTTGGTGTATAATGTGAGAGCAATGAGGCCAATACCACAGTTAGAACCTAAAAGATAATTCATCACAAATTCCAACTGATCCCCTCTTTAGAGGGATTACAGATTGTTTTGGGACTTACCATCCGGTCCTAGTGGTTTGGATGTAAGGGTTGGCCTTTTTGGTTTTCAACACGGGATTTTTAAATTATATTGTGTTGTGTTTACTTCAGAATGCTGCTCGTCTGCACAGTGAGATAATCTATGATAGAGACTTTGATTATGATTACTTTGGTTTCAAAACTCTCGAAAGATCCTATCTTTTGAAAGTTTCAGGAAACGTTGTTGAGAGGCCACAACATATGTTGATGAGGGTTGCCTACCGGAATCCATAAGGATGACATTGAGTCTGTTCTAAAGACGTACCACTTGATGTCACAACGCTGGTTCACGCATGCTTCTCCAACTCTCTTTAATGTTGGAACACCGAGGCCTCAAGTATTGCATGCTAAACTTAATTTTAATTCTTTTATACCTATTATTTTGTTTGTATATTTATATATTTTCTTTTCATGGGATTTTGCCAGTTGAGTAGCTGCTTTCTCATTTGCATGAAAGATGATAGCATCAAGGGGATATATGATACTCTAAAGGAATGTGCTGTTATTACCAAATTAGCGTCGGGGGTTGGGGGGGGTGTGGAGGTTTGGTGTTTCATAATATTCGTGCTACGAGTAGTTATATTCGTGGTACAAATGGGACTTCTAATGGGGTTGTTCCAATGCTACGGGTGTTCAATGATATAGCTCGCTATGTTAATCAAGGGGGAGGCAAGAGGAACGGTAATTTGGTTATGCATTTTTATTATTTTCTATTTTTTCATGATTTTTTATTATTATTGTTAAGTGTTTATTTTTTAAATGTAGTTCATTGGGTATGACTGATGGTTTCTCAAGCATAAATGCTGTCAAATTGAAGCGATAAAAAAAAATGCTGTCAAATTGATTATCCTGTAGCTTTGGTTCATGAAATTTATATTGGTTTGTGTTTTTATCATCTGTCAGGATGTCTTTTCCTTTTTAAGCGTTGAGGAACTCCCACAGTTAATATTCTTTTTCACTAGTTCTGAAATAAGTTTGCAAACTTTTACTGGTTTTTGTTTTTATGATCTGTCAGGTTGCTTTTTTAATTTAATACTTGAGGAACACTCACAGTTATTATTCTTTTCACTAGTACTGAAAGAGGCTAAACAAATTTATGGTGGTTTTTGTTTTTATGATATGTCAGGTTATCATTTTCATTTTTAATTGTTGAGGAACACCCACAATTATTCTCATTCATCAGTTCAAAAAGGGAGCTACAACTTGCATACGAGATTTGTACCGTGGCACATGGTTAAAAAGAAAAGTTATGTTATTTTTTGGGATATGTGCCACTCGTAACACCATCTAAGCTGTCTGATTTGAAGATCATGATAGATCTTTCAGGCTGAAGATTGGCACGAATCGTGATCTCTATCATCTGATTCAAACAGTCAAAGGCCATCATATAATTCAATGGTTGACTCTGATAAATCGGATGATAAGAACATATATCGTGCCAATATTAGGCCTCAAAGTCCTTTACATCTTGGTTTTTGTATGAGACGGCTTAGATGGTGTTACACGTGGCACAGATCCCTAAAAGAACAAAACCTTTCTTTTTAACCTTGTGGCACAGTACAAGTCTTGTGTGCAAGTTGTAGCTCCTGCTAAAAAATAACTCCTATTTTTGGTTATGCAAAGTACCCTCATTTTATTTAGTTATTTATTTCTTCTTGAAGTATGTGTTCCAATCATAGCTCATGGTTTTGGAATATTGAAATCGACATTTATGATGGAAGATGAAAACAAGTATTTGAGTTTCATTCTTGTAGGAGGAACACAGAACACGGGATCTATTTTATGCGCTTTGGGTCCCTGACTTATTTATGAAAAGGGTCAATGATTATGGGGAATGGTCCTTCTTTTGTCCTAATGAGGCTCCGGGATTAGCTGATTATTGGGGTGAGGAATTTGAGAAGTTGTACACTAAATATGAAAGAGAGGTATGCTTAGTCCACTATTTTCAACCCTAAAATATTCCGTTGAGTTTAAATCTGATCACTGATTTTTACATTTGAATTTTTAGGCCAAGGCCAAGAAGGTTGTTCCTGCTCAGAACCTCTGTTTTGAAATTCTGAAATCCCAGATAGAACATGCTTTTCAAGGTACTCCATTAGCGTAACTGTAACCAATGTGTTGGTATCTGGTATCGATCCATCTTGAACAGATACGTATCGGCCAATAATGAATCAGTCATTTTAAGTATTTATTTATATATATATATATATAAAATTAAGGAAAAAGGTAGTTTAAAAAAAAAAAAAATCTATATCGGTAAGTATCGGGCCTATAACAAGACAGTATCTGCTGATATATATCTGTGTTAGCCAAGTTCTGATACCATGACTATAACGAATTGTTAATGTTGTTTGGCGTTCATTATTGAGCCTGATTTATATTGACAGGATAGTTGCAATAGAAAAAGCAACCAACAGAACATTGGCACTATCAAGTCTTCAAACTTGTGTATGGAGATCATTGAGTTCTCAAGTCCTATTGAAACTGCTGTTTGTAATTTGGCATTGATAGCACTACCTTGATATGTCAGGGAGAAGGTAGGTTGCATTGATCGTTTTTATGTATTGATCAAAATGTCTCACTCTTTCTATTCATTTTTCACTAGTTGGTGCCATGATGAAGTTTTCGTTTCTTGTAGGGGGGTCCCATTGAATCACACCCTTCTAAGCTGGTTGGAAGCAGAGGATCAAAGAACCGCTATTTTGATTTTGATAAGCTAGCAGAGGTTTGTTCGATATCTAAAATATTGTTAGAAAACACCGATATATAAGCTATACATGCTACTGGTTATACAAAACGTTCACTGGTGGCTTGGGATGTGGGGCCAGCATGCCTCATCTTATTTCTGTGACTGTTAATGTGACATGATATCCTCATGTCTGAAAACAATTCAGTGGTCGATTGGGTTATATCCAGGTTAGATGTGAGTGTTTTATAACATTTAGTAATTGAACATATGCATCTATAGCTCTCTATTCTCACTCATGGTTATATTGAATTTCAGGGAGTTCTTCAACCTGACATGTGGGGATGTAGCACCATCCGATTGTTGGGATTGGGATGCTGTAAGAGAAATGGTCTCAAAGAATGGAGTGAGAGACTCTCTTCTTGTAGGTCCTATGCCCACTGCTTCAACAAGCCAACTTCTAGGCAATAATGAGTGTTTTTAGCCATATACCTCTAATATCTACAGTCGCAGAGTGCTAAGGTTCGCTTTCCTTTTCCCAATCAACAATGTAGCTAAACCTTTCAAAGAGCATGTTCATTTCAATTCCCTAACTCTTCTTCATTTTCCAGTGGCGAATTTGTTGTAGTAAACAAACACCTTCTAAATGACTTAACTGATATGGGCTTGTGGTCTCCTGCCGTCAAGAACAAGATAATTTACGAGAATGGTTCAGTCCTCAAGATCTCGCAAATTCCAGATGATCTGAAATCTATTTACAAGTAAGGATATACAATTTAGTTTATCTTCATTGAAACATTTCTCAACTCATTGCATGGGGATAATAATACTATATAATGTCAGGACCGTATGGGAGATCAAGCAAAGGACACTAGTTGACATGACTGTTGACCGTGGGTGCTTCATTGACCAGAGCCAGAGTCTGAATATCCATATGGACCAACCAATCGATACTGTCTGAGTCTGAATATCCATATGAGAGCCAGAGCCAGAGCTAGAGTCTGAATATCCATATAAGAGCCAGAGCCAGAGCCAGAGTCTGAATATCCATATTCATGGAATACTAATACAAAGTCCATGGCAGAAATCTGTTAATGCATAAATCTTTCATTAGTAGTAGAACCTATTTCTCTTCTTTTGACCTTTCATTGGGAAAATTAGAAATCCTTTGAATTTATGATTTTAGAATGAAATTTATGATTGAATTGTTTGTGTAGGAAGCTAGAGTTATGGTTCTTTAGTCTTTACTCCATTTAGTGGGGTACCAAGTCAAGTGTTGAATTTTATGGTTCTCTACTATTTCTATGATAAAAACGAAGTTGATGGTTTTTTCTCTGATTTTTGGTTAATCTCCAATGAGTAACTGCCAATTATTATCGTGTGTTGAACATGGCTGAATTTCAATTTTCTTTGTTTTGGGTTAGTTTTCAGTGAGAAAAAAATGCCAAATGGTAGTCGATCAGGTCGCAAATGGAAGGATGAAGATAATGAAAAGACGAGGCATAATGGTATTAGAGAGAAATAAGTCAAAGGTTCAACTACGTCTAAAACCGCATTGACATATACATCCGGTTTAAGGAGGTCGGCTAGATAAACACCTTCAAAGAAACAAAGCAGATCAATTTCTTTGGATAAACATAAGACTGAGAGGTTTGCGAAGCAGACGCAATCAACTCCTCCGAGTAGGAGGAAGTCTGAACGAGTTGGAAACCAAGGACGCTAAGTCCACAGAGAAGGTCTGCAAGAGGTAATAAACGCCATCAGTCTTTGTCTTCTCTAGGTAGGAAAGAAGAAATCCAGTTCATTGGATACACAAAAGAAGCAGAATTTTATGAAGAAGCCTTTGCCATCTTCAAAAGTTTAACTTGAATGTGCAAGCAGTGAATGTCCTCTTGGATGACATTCAAAGTATAGACCGAGCTGTGGAGTTTGCTTT
This sequence comes from Chloranthus sessilifolius, assembly GCA_021018995.1. Taxonomy (NCBI): domain Eukaryota; kingdom Viridiplantae; phylum Streptophyta; class Magnoliopsida; order Chloranthales; family Chloranthaceae; genus Chloranthus; species Chloranthus sessilifolius. The sequence goes on along the minus strand of CM037584.1, from coordinate 23,324,811 downwards.
CCGTGTTGAAGGAACCATCCATCCAATTGTAGCAAGATATTTTGTTGCACGCTACTATAGACACTAATCGTGAGGTGGGGAAATAAATTTTTATATACCGAAAATACCGTGAGGTGGGGAAATAAATTTTTATATACTGAAAATACCGTGAGGTGGGGAAAATACCGTGAGGTGGGGAAATAAATTTTTATATACTGAAAATACCGTGAGGTGGGGAAATAAATTTTTATATACAGAATAAATTTTATATTTTGTTGCACGCTACTATAGACACTAATCGTGAGAAAACATCCCCCAACGCCGTCGGTGTAGGTGGGGGATTTAAAAAAAAAAAAAAAAAAAAAAAACACCTATGCCAACGGCATAGGTGGGAAATAAATTAAAAAAGAATTTAATTTAAAAAAAAAAAAACTATGCTAACATCTATAGCCGTCGGCGTTAGGCCCCAACCCTATGCCGACGGCTTTAGCCATCGGCGTAAGCATTTAAGCATTCGCCGACGGAATTATCGTCGATGGCCGGCAGCTGTTGGCGTAGGTCCCTTTTTTATAGTACTAGCTCTGCTCGATTGAAGTTATGCGTATAATCAATGTTTGACTTTTGCCTCGAATAATTATTCTTTTGAAATATTTTTTATAGAATTGATCTAGACAATGCATCCAAGCTCTATATAACACCAAAATAGTGTTTTGAGTGCGATATGGAGCTCAATGGATCATTAGGATACACTCAACGTACCCTATTGGGGTACTCAAACCTTTTCCTATATATATATATATATATATATATATATATATATAGAGAGAGAGAGAGAGAGAGAGAGAGAGAGAGAGAGGGGGAGAGGATTACATGACTCGAGCACCTAAGAAATTTCACCGACGTTAAAGAAATTTTATAAATTTTGCTGAAAGTTTTGTCTAACATCAGTTTGGTGAATTTCGCCAAAATTTGCCACTATGGATATGACTAAGGCGACTTCCATTCTCCTTTTTAAAACTTTCTTTTAGAAGTTTCTTCCCTACGTACGAAACCATAATTTTTTCTTTTCTTAAAATTTATTAAAAAGTAGACAGAATGGGAAACCATCATAATACAGAAAAAATACAGCATAATAAGCATCCATATAATCAGACATACTAATCTCAAGAAATTAGGTTTGAAGTAAATTTCAATACTCAAAATATCAAAATTAGCATTAATCAACATAACCAAAATGCAGACGAGCAATCATCTTAATGTACTCAGCAGAAATCTAAATAGTCCAATGCAAAAAAAACAAACTAACAAAGAACATATCTCATGCGTACAACTCCAAATCAACACGCTATCTAAACCGAAACCTCCAACGAAATCTAAACCCGATTCTTTCAACAATGATATGGCCATAGTGCCAAATTTCATTGTACGCAAAATTTCGGTGGGGATTTTCCGGAAAATTTCGAAGGGTACAAAAATAATTATAAGAAATATAATTAGTATTACTAAAAAGTAAAAACACTATTTATAATTTCAAAATTGACCAAAAAAAAATATATTTCTTTAACTCTAGGGAAATTAACGGAATTTTGCTACATTAAGGAACTTTCGGAAACTTATGTGAAAGGGAGCCATTACTTCCACACGCTTTTCAAGTGATTGCACCGGATTGCACTGAATTTATAAGAAAGACTTGCAAGTTTTGGGACCTCGACTATGTGAAAACGCCATGATTTGATTTGAAGGCCATGATTTAAAAATATCAAATGCAAAAGATTAAAACAAAATATAATCGTCATTATTTGATTAAATGGAGTCAAAGGCTATTATATAGTTCAACGGTTGACTACAATAGATCATATGACAAGTATCATGTTTTGCTCCAATTTTATGTACCAGAGATCTATTGATTATGAACTTCAAATAAGACGGCTCATATTACATTTTTACATATCACATGTCCTTAAAATACCAAGTCTTTCTTTAAATTCGATGCAATGACTTGAAAACGTGTGCAAGTAATGCTCCCTAAGTGAAATCACCAAAATTTTGCCGAAATTTGTCACTAGATATAACTAAACCACCTAAATCTGCTTACTATTCATAATCTGATACTATGAACAAATCGATGCACACAAGCCATCAATCACACTACGAGAAGGTAAATAATTAAAGTTTCTAACCTTTCGATCTCTTAAATTGAGACTATGTTGTGATTTTTCAAGCCTAAAGATTCATCAACTCAACCGAGAGCTTATGATTGAGATTTCAGCTCTAAATTGAATACAAGATAATAAATTTTTTCTTCGACGACGATTTTGCCATGGCGTGAGATCTTTCTTCAGATAGAGAGAAGATGACCGTTTATGATCCATCGACGGTGTAGATTTGCAGGAATTGTCGGGACTCGGGTAGAATTATGGGTCCCATTAGGATTTTGGGTTTGAGAAAAGCACGGGGAGAAATGTGTGTTAGGGTCCCTTTGGGTCTGTTTGACAATTTTTCAGAAAATCTAGGGAAATGATTTGTAAATCCAATGGATTCCAACTCTTTGGAAATTCATAGTTTTCCAGTGTTTGGATTGAGCAATTGCACATAGAAAATAGAAAATGAACACCATCGATAATGTACATCTCACACACTCAATAAATCCAACTTTCTACTGTGAGGGAGATTCCGTGAGAGTGAAAAATTAGGAGAGAGATTCTGAAAGATAAATCTAAAAAAGAGAGATTAAGAGAGAGATTCGGATAGAAAGATTAGGAAAGAGAGAGGGGAGTGATATTAAGAGAATGAAGAAGAGAGAAAGAGATCAGAGAAAGAGAGAGAGATATTAGGAGAATGGTAAGAGAGAGGAGTGATATTAAGAGAACAGTAACAAAGAGAGAGAGAGAGAGTGATATTAAGAGAACAGTAACTAAGAGAGAGAGAGAGAGAGAGAGAGAGAGAGAGAAATAATAAGAGAACGACAAGAGAGAACTAGGACAGAGAGAGAGAGAGAGATTTTTTTTATTTTTTATATATTTTATATTTTTTCTAGTAATATTTTATTTTTATTTTTTAAATATTTTTTATTTTATTTTTTTTTATTATTTTTTTCTTATTTTATTTTATTTATTATTTATTTTTATTATTTTATTATTTTTAAAAATTTTAATTTTTAATATATTTATTTTAGTTTAGTTTTTATTTTATTATTTTTATTAGTTTATTATTTATTTTTTACTTATATTTTTTTTTTCACCAATTGATTTTATTTCAATTTATTCATCAAAAAGAGAGAGAGGGAGAGAAGATTGAGTGAGAGAGAGAGCGATCGGAGAGAGAGAGAGAGGGAGAGAGAGATTTATATATTTATATATTTTTATATTAATATTTAATATTTTTATTTTTATATTATTTTTTATCTTTATTTTTTATAATTTTTATATTTTATATTTTATTTTTCTATTTTTATTATTTTATTATTTTAGTTATTTATTATTATTTTTATGTTATTTTTAATTTTATTTTTTAAGTTTATTTATTTTTTAATTTTAAATTCTAATTTAATTTATTTTATTATTTTTAATGTTTTGATTATTTTATTATTTATTATTATTATTATTTTATTTTTTATTTTTTTTAATTTTTTGATTTTTAAAAATTTTTAATTTTATTTTTAATTTAATTTAATTTTTTTACGTATTTATTTCAATTTATTTATCAAGAGAGAGGGATAAAGGAGGGAGAGAGAGAGAGAGAGAAAGATATTATATATATAAAGAGAGAGTTCTCATGCAATTAAAAGAGGGGAGAGGATGGAGGCAAAAAATATCCGATGAAATCCCTCTATTTTAGAGGGATTTATCTTTTTCCAATAGAAAATAAAATTTTAAATTTTCCTATTATTTCCCATTACACAACTGTTGGTGAATTGTACAAATATTGACGGAAAATAGATCGAAAAAATGGTTTCAAGGCATGATTATATCGCTGTCTTTAAGAAAATATTTGCCCCTTATATGCAACGGGATAACGACAAATTTGCCTCCAGGATACAGTGTAGCCTTGGTAAAACACCAATCTGTCACACACTACATTGCATTATAGTGTGCGACCTAACGAAACGAAGACAGAATGCTCTGGTTTGCACACGAATTCTAAGGGTTCAGATGTAGGATTCGAAAATTGCAAGTGAATTAGAATCCTTCCTCTGGCCTTTATTTATAACTTTCGGAGCACCTTTTCAGGGGCGGTTGTATCTATCAGTTGCTTGCAATCGAGGGTCCTGATTGATCCGATCAACGGTTGCAAGGATCCAACGGTCACACTCGAACAATTACAACTTTTGGTGTTCAACAGTCATTAATTGACTTGTCCGAATTTGGAATCCTAACTCTTTGATCTAATCAAGAATCCGACTGTTTCCATGAACGGTTGGAAACTGTTCATGCATACATACAAGTGTAAAGTGCACCTTAAAAGCACCAATTGCGCCACTCACACATTGCACACGCGCGTTGATGTGAATTTTAATTGTAATGTTTTACTCGCAAGTACACGAATCGGTTTGTATATAGTGGGTGCGGAGTACGAGATCGTTCCCACGAGGACTAATTTTGAAAGATCTAAAAGAGACAAGCAATTCTAAAAATCTATGAAGATCTAACAGTATTCTACCAGTTTTATGATTTAAATGGCTTGATGAGATGGTAATTAATGCCTACAAACTAAAATTCAATTGATAATTCAAAAGGAAAGGTAAAGATGATGATAAAGATGAAGATGTTAAATCCTCCCATCTTTGGTCCGTTCTTCCCGTAATATAAATCTAAGGATTAAATTATGAGATATTCCATTGGTAACAAACATCTTTTATGGAAGATCAATGGTCAACACCCTAATAGGTTCCACGTTGCATCCCTGCAATCAGGACTTAGATGATTTTCATATATAGATCTGGGATCAAGGGCATGGCTAGGCACACATGATCTCAGGTTCAAATAAAAATCATCCCCAAAGTGGGTGAAAATTCTAACAAGAATACCACTTATAAATCTGAAATCAAGGGCATGACTAGGCACACTTTATTCAGATTAGGAAGTATTTAAGATAAAATTACCATTACAGATCCAAGATCCAGGGCATGGCTAGGCACACTCGATCCCAGAACATAATCGTAATTAGATCCACACGATGAAAGCAAAAAGATCATAACAATGATTGAGTAAAATTACCGTCACAGATTTGAGATCCCGAGCATGGCTAGGCACATGCGATCCCGGTTAGTGGCGGGGATTTCATCCGTTCATGATAGCACAACGACCATAAAATAAGATCTCATATTTTAATCCTTAATTTATATTATTAAAAGTACATCCCTCGGATGGGAATCATTAGATCCCCATCCCTATAAATTTAGCCACACATATTGTAATTAAATGACATAAATAAATAAAGACGCGAAAATAATATTAATTTAATAAATGAAAATTACCTCAAACTTCAAAAGAAATTATTTGGATCCAAAAGTACGATGATCTTCAGAAACGAAATTAATGCAGGAATAAACTTTGAACAAAATTTATAAACTGAAGGAATGAGTACTGAAAAATTAAGGGAACAAAGCTCTCAAAAAGGAATAATAAAACTTCCCTATTTCTATGTCTAACTATGAAAAATAAAGGCTAAAAACTAAAAACTCTAAAACTAAAACTTTTTCCTAAAATTAATTCTCTTTTCCGAAGTGTTTGGGTCGCTTTAAATAGACCCCTCGTCGCAGAAGTCTCCCAAGCCGTAAATTCAGGGTCGATTAATCGACCCAATATGGTCGATGCATCGAGCCTCCAAAAAGTCCAAAAAAATAGCTTTAAAGTGTCAGTTCAGTGTCAGACACTGTCTTGTCCTCGATTAATCAACCTACCGACCCCCAGAAATCCGTGAATTTCAGCACCTTTTTTGTATCAGACACTACTTTGGTATTTTGGCCATAACTTTCTATTCCGAACTTGGATTGAGGTAATTTTTATGCTGTTGGAAAGCTGACGAAAAGAGCTACAACTTTTATGTTTTGACAATTTCATAATTTGGCCTTCTTGAAGATCCAAATTTAGCCGCAAGTCGCACTAAGTTCTTGATTACCCAAAGTGCAGTGTTTTGACATTATATTCAAAATTCATGGGCTGTTTTCTATACTTGGCTTGTATTTACTTGAAACACTTCAAATCTAATAATTCTCATCAGATAGCCTTCATCGGACAACTAAATATAGGTATTTAGGAGTAAAATATCATCATATTTCAGTACTCATCACGCGTGCGTGCGCGACGGCGAACCGCAGTTATGAGCTATATTCCTCTTATTAAGCCAAACAATATGAAAGGTAAGTTTTCATATATAAGCCATGAATATTTCTTGTAAAATAGTAAGGTGAGACAAAACATTTGCAATACTTTTAAACTTATGGTGGAAAAAGTTTTCCTCCAATATTAATTCAAAATTCAAGTCATTTTGACTTGAAAGTTGAAGGTTCAAATATTGACAACATCTTTATTAATGAAACCAATGAATATAAGGAACCATTTAAAGATAAACAACTAATAAATAAACTAATAAATAAATATTATTAAATTAATAATAATAAATATTTATTTTGTTAAATATCCAACATTCCTCCCCTATGAAAAAAATTAATATCAACATTCCTCCCCAATTTTATTAAATCTGATAACCAAAGATAGTATATATATATATACCAAACATTTTGAGCACTTCTTGACTACGATATACATAAATGAAGGTGTCCTGAGGAATTGAACCTTCACTTAGTGATAATACATCAAAGTTGATAAAAAACTATAGTGACCTAAATTCTTGAACTAATTTTTTTGTATAATCAATCGGATATATCACACACATAAGTAATCTAAATTTCATTTCATTTTAACAGTCAGCATGTTTTATGGCCTTGTGCTTATACCCCCGATATTCATGAGTTGTATTCAAGACAAGCCTTTATCTATCTTCGAAGCGGCCATACCCCGTAACTCATATAGGTCAGTTCTATCATAAATGCCATCGTAACTTAGACATTTTAATATTATATGTTATAGACTGATTAAAAGAATTATCTCAACATCTTCCTTACGTTACAAGTACCACATTATTATTTGAGATGGTTGGAGTTGTATACTTACACTTTTTAATAATGTGCAATCACTACATATGATTTATTTTTCTATTAGGTTGTAAACTATTAGGTTGTAAACTCATCCCTTCTGATATTTTAATAATTATATCTCTTGCAAGACCTTTTGTAAATGGATTCGCTAAATTTGCAAAGGTCCGTATTGGATTGATAGTAATTATTCCTTCACAAAATAATTGACTAACATAACTGTGTCTTAGACTTATATGTCTAGACTTTCTATTATAAATTTTGCTATAAACTTTAGATAGTATAGCTTCACTTTCACAAAATAAAGAGATTGGTGGCATGGGCTTAGGCCAAATAAGAATTTCTAATAGTAAATTCCTTAACCACTCTGCTTCCTTGCTCCCTGTCGCAAGAGCAATAAATTCTAATTCCATAGTTGCATGTGTTATACACGTTTGTTTCTTTGATCCCTAAGAAACTGTGGCACCTCCAAGAGTAAATACTCATCCACTAATAGACCTTGATTTATCTGTATCATTGTTCTAACTAGCGTCTGTGTATCCTTCAAGTACAGTAGGATAACCAACATAATGTAATGCATAATCCTTAGTTTTATTAAGATAACTTAATACTATACTAATTGTTTTCCAATGTTCATAACTAGGATTACTAATATATCTACTGAATTTCCCTACTGCATAAGTAATATCGGGTCTAGTGCAATGAGTAGCATACATCAAACTATCAATTACTCTAGAATAGTCTAATTGAGATATACTCCTACTATCGTTGGGTTTTAATTTTATACTTGGATCAAAAGGTGTTGGTGCTGATTTTCCATTATGTTTAAATTTATTTAATATTTTTTCTATATAGTGTGACTGAGATTAAATAATATTATTAATCGGCTTAAATAATTTTATTCCAAGAATTACATCGGCTTCACCCATATCTTTCATATTATATTTTGAAGACAAATTATTACACTTTTACCGTTTAATATTTTACTATAAATACATTTATCTGATTCATTAATCTTGAATCCATATGATAAAATAATATTATCAAATTTACCATGCCACTGTTTAGGAGCCTATTTTAGACCATATAAAGACCTAATAAGTTTACAAACTTTATTTTTATGTCCCTGCATGATAAAACCCTCTGGTTGATTCATATATACTTCTTCAAATTCAGCATTTAAAAATGTTGTCTTAACATCCATTTAAGGAACTTGAAGTTTATATATAGAAGCAAGAGCAAATAATATCCTGATGGAAGAAATCCTAGCTACTGGAGCATAGGTATCAAAATAATCAATACCATGCATTTATCTAAAACCTTTGGCAACAAGTCTAGCCTTACACTTATTTATAGTGTCATTAGGATTAAATTTTCTTTTTAATATCCACTTACAACCTATAGGTTTAGATCCCTATGATAAATCTACTAATTTCCAAGTATTATTAGACATGATAGAATCAATTTAATTATTTATGGCTTCTTTCGAAAATACCGAATCAATAGACTTAACAGCTTCATCAAATGTTTGAGGATCTTTATCGATATTAAAAATAAACTTTATTTTCTTAGTTTTCTCATTTCTGATTCCTTGTATAAGATACATATAAAAATTTGAACCAAAATCAGTAGCTTTCTAAGGTCCTTACTTCTTTTAAGTTCCATATTTTCATCTTCACTACTAGAGAGATGAGAAGAATTAGAAGATCCATCTAAATTAGAGGATGCTAAAGATTTAGGAATGGTAGAAAAATTATTCTCATAAAATACTGCATTTCTTGATTCAAAAATTGAATCCATTTCAAAAATGTTATTATGCTCACATACTAAAAATCTGTATATAAGACTATTAATAGAATATCTCACAAAAATACATTCAATGGCTTTAGGACCTAATTTTGTACGTTTATAATCAGGTACCCTAATTAATGCTCTACAACCCCATACATTTAAATAGTGTAATTTGGGAGGTTTGTTCTTCCAAATTTTATATGGAGTTTTAGAAGACTTTTTAAAAGGTATCCGATTTAAAATATAACATACAGTAAGCAAAGCTTCTCCACATAAATTTGAATTCAAATAAAAATTTGTTAACATAAAATTTACCATTTCTACTAGAGTCCGATTTTTCCTTTCGGCAATTCCATTAGATTGAGGAGAATATAGAGCGGCGACTTCATGAATAATTCCATACTTATTACAAAAATCTAAAAATTCATGTGACATGTATTCACCTCCCCTATCCGATCGTAATGCCTTAATTTTGAACTCTAATTGATTTTCCACTATAGCCTTATAAGAGATAAATTTATTAAATGCTTCATCTTTTAATTGAAGAAGGAAAACATATATAAATCGAAAGCAATCATCAATGAAAGTGATAAAATATCTTTTCCCTCCTCTAATAATAATATTATTCAAACTACATAAATCAGTATGAATTAAATCTAATAGTTTAGATTGTCTTTCAACACTTTTAAATGGCTTCTTAGTCCTTTTAGATTAGACACACATACTACATCTATCTTTACAATAATTAATATGTATTTTAGAAAGAAGTTCTAATTTAATCATATTATTCATAGAACGTAAATTTAAATGCCCTAATCTAGTATGCCATAAAAAAAATTGAGTCACACATATAAACCGAAGAAGCAGATTTCTCATTAATATTGAACTTAAACATTCCACAAGAAGCATACCCCTTGCCTACAAACATCAATTTCTTATAAAGTACAATGGAATCGAATTCGATCACAATTTTGAATCCATGTTTGTTCAGAATACAAGCCGATACAAGATTTTTCCATATTTTAGGGACATGAAGTACATTATTCAGGGTAGCAGATTTTTCCGACGTAAAATATAGAACAACATTGCCTTGGCTTACCACTTTGGTAGTAGTAAAATTTTTTATGAACAATTTATGTCCATTATGAGCCTCCTCATAGGACACAAAATTATTCTTATCAGAAGTCACATGCCTAGTAGCCCCAGAATCAAGCCATTTTCATTTTCACCATATATCATATTAACTTCAAAGATCACTGTAACGAGATCTTCTTCACCCACAATATTTTCCTAATTTTTATTCTTCAAGAATTATCAGCAATCACGTTTGAAATGGTCGGGTTTCTTGCAATAAAAATAAGTACCCTTCTTTGCCTTTTCCTTATATTGTCCTCTCTTGAAATCTTTCTTATTCGACTTCAGTTTGAAGTTTTTCCTTTTGTTCTTCTTCTTCAATGTGGATGAATCTTCAACAATGTGAGCATTGGAGACGAGTTTAATTTTCTCCTCTTCCTTGTCACGTAGACGAGCCTCTTCTTCTATGCGAAGATGAGTCAAGAGTTCCTCCATAGTACGATCTTCCTTCGTATGTTTCAAACTCTTACGGTAATCTTTCCATTCCAACGATAATTTTGTAATAACTGCAAAGACTTGAAAACCTTCGTCTATTGTGCTTTCTTTGGCCACAAGATTGTTGAAGATAATCTATATTTAATGCACTTGCTCCAAAATAGGTTTAGAATCATACATCTTAAAATTAAATAACTCACTTACTAGGTATGTGCGCATGCCAGTTTCTTCTACTTTATAATATCTTTCAAGAGCCTCCCATATCTCCTTTGCAGTCTTGTGAATTTGATAGACATTAAAAAGAGAATCGGCAAGAGCGTTGAGAATATAGCCTTTGCACGTGTAATTATCACTTTTCCATTTCGTACGGATTCTACCTTTTTCAAGCGTTTCATCTTCTTGCTCCGATGGTGGTGAGCTCATAGTGAGAACGTATGCGACTTTCAAGATTATGAGTAAGGAATATACTTTTAATTGTCATCGTTTGAAATTGGTGCCATTAAAGCACTCGAGTTTCGTGATCTTCGTGTTGGAGAGTTTCATCATCTTTTGTGTCATGGAAAAAGAAAAAAATATCGTCTTAAAATTATTGGTGGATTGCACAAATATTGACGGAAAATAAACCGAAAAAAATTACTTCAAGGCACGATTATATCGGTCTTTAAGACAATATTTGCCCCATATATGTAATGGGATAACGGCAAATTCGCCTCCAGGATACAGTAAAGCCTTGGTGAAACACCGATCTGTCACACACTACGTTACACTGTAGTGTGCGACCCAACGAAACGAAGACACAGAATGCTCTGGTTTGCACACGAATTCTGAGGGCTCAGATGTTGGATTCAGAAATTGCAAGTGAATTAAAATCCCTCATCTTGCCTCTATTTATAACTTTTGGAGCACATTTTCAGGGGTGGTTGTATCTGTTGATTGCTTGCAATCGAGGGCCCTGATCGATCCGATCGATGGTTGCATGGATCCAACGGTCACACTCGAACAGTTACAACTTTTAGTGTTCAACAGTTATTAACTGACTTGTCCGAATCCGGAATCCTATCTGTTTGTTCTAATCCGGAATCCGACCGTTTTTATAAATGGTCGGAAATTGCCTGGTGCACACATGTAAGTGCAATGTGCGCCATTTGCACATTGCACACGTGCATGCGTGTGCGGCGGTTAGCCGCTATGAGTTATGTTCCTCTCATCAAGCCAAACAATATGGAAGGTAACTTTCCATATATAAGCTATGAATATTTCTTGTAAAATAGTGAGGTGGGATAAAACATTTGCAATACTTTTAAACTTATGGTGGGAAAAGTTTCCCTCTAATATTAATTCAAAATTCAAGTCATTTTGACTTAAAGGTTGAAGGTTCAAGTATTGACAACATCTTTATTCATAGAACTAATGAATATAAGGAACCATTTAAAGAAAAATAACTAATAAATAAATATTATTAAATTAAGAATAATAAATATTTATTTTGTTAAATATCCAACAACAATTTTGTTGCCAAACATAAGAAATTAATATATTTCTTTTCCTTTCCCCTTATCAAAAATGACCCTCTATTTTTTTCAAAATTTTTTGAACATGCGTATTTTGGGTCCCTCTTACCCTCCACCGATTTATTGGAATCTTCCCACCGTGAGAGAAGGCATCATTATGCGGGTGCCTATGTGGGTGCCTATGTGGATTGACTTGCTGCTCGGTAAGTTGTTGAAGCTATGCTTCTCAATGAACGGTTCCTCGGTAACCTTTTGATGTTAAACTACCAATGGACAGTTCCTCGGTAAACTTTTCGAAACTATACTTCTCAATGGACTATTTAGCTTTAAGTTTTGTGAAGCTAAACTTATCATTGGACGATTCAGCGATAAGTTTTCAAAGTCTAGCCTTATAGATGAACAGTTCCGCGATAAGTTTAGTGTAACTAAACTATCCCTTTCGCGAGAAGAAACGGGCAACTAAACTACTTGATGGACTGCTACATGATATATTAGGTGAACTAAACTTATCGATGGACGGTCCCACAAGAAGTTTGGACAACCAAACTTCTCGATGAATTGTGCAACAAGAAGATTGGCAAGAAGTTTTATCCTTCAGAGGCATCGGCCACCATATTAAAGAGCAGCCTGCCATGGTACTGAATAAAAGATTTGTTGGTTGCAAGTAAACCCACCTTTCACATTTTTTTTGTAACTGAAGATTCTTCCCGCAGCCAAGGTTTTATGCCAATAAAACCACTTACTCCCTTGAATCAAATGATGGAGATTGTTTTTCATTGCATTCTTCCAACTAATAGATCTTAAGATCATGACACACCTATCAGATGGTAAGATGATGATTCCACGTGGAAAATTTTCCAAAGAGTGTCTTAAGAGGCTAAAAACCTTTCTCATGGGACATCCACGATCCCGGTCACCTATGGAGAAGTGTGCCACATGGAACCAATATTTGATTGTCTAATAGGTGGACCATGATATCTTGATCAATTGTAGAAAAGATTGGGATGGAAAAGGCTCTCCATCGTCTAATTCAAGGCATCTAACAGTTTCAGTGGCGAAAAACACTTAATGTGGAGTACCAAGTTTTGGCTGCAAATTCCGTTACCCTTTTTGTTTTGAGAGCCCCTACGACTCCATCACTTTTTTTTCCCACGGGATCAAATAATTCAGGGTACCTCTGCGCTTGCGCCCACGTATTCTCCGAAAGCGCTTACGTCTCAGATCCCTTAAAAGTCGTTGATTTCTTCATAATAGATGACAAAATTCTTTTTACACTCCGATCTTAGACAGAATGGATTTTGAGATCATGGTGCACCTATCCGACGGTCAGTTTTTTATTCTATGTGTCACAGATCCCAAAAAATGGCTCTTCAATCATATGACACACATCATAACATCACGCTCAAACGTCTTCTTTTTAAACCATCTGTCCTGGTACAAATCTCGTGTGCAACTTTAACCCCCAATTTGTTATCTTTCATATTTTAAAGTGTGTATAAGTCACTGTATAGATGAGATTCTGCTTGATAGTCAGTTGTCTGATGACCATATGGAAAGTTGGAAATGAGCAGATATGGGCATTAGGATAATGGCTAACATTTAAACATCACAAGCCGGTGTTTAAATGATCTTACACCATTTAAATAATACTTTTATCTCATATCATTGAACTGTGATTTATCATAATGCCATGTGACTTACACTTCTAAACAATCTAAATTATCCAAGTTACAATCTATCATTGGAAGGTATCTTAGCCAAAGACATTCCTATAAGTGTCTGTGAATCTTCTCATTGATCAACATTAATATCAGCCATTAAATATAATAATAACAGTTGATATATTAGTCACTAAATCGGATGGTTTAAATTTCCCTAAAACACAATTTTTGGAGCCTGATTTCAGTCTAGGATCTATCACTTAGATGGTAAGGATCACCCACATCATAAACCATTGATGATGTAAGATCATTTAAACGCCATTTTGGTGTTTAAATGACTCTCAGGAGAGTCGGGTCCATAGACATTTTAAAATTACTAACCAATGGGATTAGTTGGCGGCCTCAAGGAACAATGGTTCTGAGTTCGAATCTCACCTCTTATTGCCCACTTGCAGAGGGTTAGTTCTACTAAATGGTATGTGTGATGTGCAGGTGTTACACGTACCCGAGGGCTTAGTTGAGTTCTCTTAGAGGTTGGATACTTTGTTGTCAAAATTTTTTTACAGAGACTAAGCATATTTCAGTAAGGAATATAACTAGGTTATGTTTGGTATTGCTCTTGGAAAGCAAAGAGCAACTCTCTTTGCTGGCACATAACACTTTAGACTGAGGCTGTGTTTGGTTGCAACTTTTAAGTGCGCTTAGCTCTTTCACGGAGTAAACGAGCTAAATTTGATTTTTTTTTAAAGGGCAATTTAAACTTGCTCTCGAAAGAGCAATCCTAAACATAGTCATAGTCGATTAGTTATTTGGTTGGATGATTTGGATCCTTAATTTAATATTTAAGTTGCATACCATCTATAGTCTATACCGTGACGTGCCACTTGTACATTGGGATTACGAAAAAAGAACACTTTTACTTGTTCGCACAATCTTTGAAAAAAAAAAAAAAAAACCACTTTTAAGTGAGCCTACCGAATCTTTGCGGACTCTAATGCTCAAAACCCATTAATTGCAAAAGATCGATCATGAAATTATAGGTATATCATCAGACAATCAGATTTTGATTTGACGTGGCCAAAATCCTACAAAAGTGATCTTAATATCAAATTTGAGCGTGATGAGTCTCATATGATGTTAAAGTCACTTTTTTACTATGTGTGTCATTTAAAATAAAAAATTGATCATCTGATGGTACACTCATAATCTCATGATAAATTTTGTGAAATTTTGGGATGAAAAATAATCTTCATTGTCTAATCCAAAGAACACAAGGAGCTTCTCTCAAAGATTCTGTGGGTGTATTTAAAGTTACTAATTGAAAAATTGCCGTTTAAAACCCGTCAACTGCTTTGAATCACAGGCTCTCCCTCTTTTGCAGCACGTATCTTTAGATCACGTTCCTCAATTGCAAAGCACACAAGATGAAACCACGTGGCATGTGTTCAAAAAAGTGACGAGTGAACCAAGTCATTTAGGTTGTTTACGTAACACACGTTCTATCGCTAAATTGACTGTTTTGAACCAAATGATGCAATCCATCCCAATCTTTCATGCAATGGATCTTAAGATTAGGGCCATATGACAATCAAGTTTTAATTCCACGTGACCCACATCCCAAAAAGTAATCAAAACCCTGAGACATACATTATGCTCAAGGGTGCCTCTATTTGCACCAATAGATTTACTAAAGGCGCCAACTTTGGAAACCCCTTCAAACCTATTGATCACTTCGAATCGGTTGATGGAGATCTTTTTTCACCCCGATCTTCCACTATCTTCCACTATCATCTTACAATCAAACGGTCACATTTTTTACTACACATGTTACAGGTCCTAAACAATGGCCATAAAGTCACGATTGAGAATGATGTGTGCCACTTTTTAGGTATCTCTAAAAATTGACCGAATGATGATACCCTTAATAGTCTCAATAATTTCAAAAATCTTGCATCCAGAATTATTCACATAATTCAAATTCCTGAACTCTGGGGAGGCCAGATAGGACGACACGGCAGGTGGAACCATGGATCAAAATTTCCGCTGAAATGTTTTGGTTTCGGGCATGGCTGAAATAAAACCGAAATCCAAAATTTTGGTCCACTTTGTATGAGGTCCAAAATTTTGGATTTCAGTTTCGGTTTTGGTCATGCCCGAAACTAAAATTCAACCCGAAATTTTGATCCTTGGGTGGAACTGTGGAAAGAACAATTTTATGTTGTATAGAGAGAAACCGGGTTGGCCCGGCAGAAGGACCGAACCATGGCTAAGCATGATCCCGGCCTGGTCAACTTACGCCTGCCTAACTTGGACTTAGTAACCCAATACCCGACTAGACCCTGGCTAGTTATTTTATATATATATATATATATATATAAACACTACAAAAAATAAGACTATTAACGATACAAAAAACAATCGCTATTAACAAAAAAAAAATTTGTTTCAATAGCGACATAACTTGTAGCCGCAGTTATTTTGTTAATAGCGGCAGTTTTTGGTGCCGCTAATAGTCTTGTTTTTTGTAGTGAAATATAAAACCTAATTATCTAACATATATATTATGATTATATATTTATAGTAGGTTTTGTTTAAAGAATTTACTAAAATTAAAAATCGTTACAAATCGTTAAGGAGCTTGCCAGTTTTTAAAAATAATTTAAAAATATATAGATTAAAAGCTATAATAAGGAAAGTTCCATTTGTCTGTCCATAGATAAATATTACCCCCCGTGCCAACACAGTTTTTTATTATCAGAAAGTACAACAAAGTTTTTTTACTGACAAAAATCATTGATTAATTTGAATAAGAGACCATAGAGATTATTTTTTTTTGTTTCAATCTTCCTCATTATAGATCTTAGGATTATGGCGTGCCTATTGAGCAGTCAGATGTTGATTCCATATTACACACATATCTAAAATTTGAGGTCAACTCCTCTATTTGGAATCAATATTTGACCGTCTGATATGTACGCCATGATCTTAAGATCTATCGTGAGAGAGATTGAAACAAAAAAAATCTCTATTGTCTGATTCAAATCAGTCAATGATTTTCCTCTGTAAAAAACTGTGTTACTAACTATTAAATGAGTAAGAATGGTCGGAGATAATAAAGCATGCCTTTCCACCGCTAGAAAGAATTATTATATTTGATATATTTCATTTTTATTTAAGGGACCGTTGCTGAGTTAGCCATTTCTATATGTGACTCCGCTGATGAGTATGGTGGCCCAGTCTACACCAACAACCGACGGTCTATATCTGGCTCTGCCGATGAGTATGGCCCAGTCTATGCCAACCACCAACCTCCTACCGCAAGATGCTATGACTTATGAATAAAGCAAATCGCATACTTTTAGCTGAGTTGTTGACCACAAAGTGTAATTGAGCCAATCAGCCAATTACATCACGCCACATCAATCGTCTGCATTTTGTCCTTAACAAATCTGTCCTCACTGTACTAAACGTTTATTTATGAGTAATTGAGCATAAAGGCGAGGTCGACATCATGGTTGGTGAACGGGTTCAAGTTTCCAACAACTTTTACTTTTGGAACTTGGAAGTCATAAAAAAAAACTCATATTTATTTTTTTAAATAGGTTTAAAACGTGTTTTTAAAAAATCGTATATAACTCATCCTTTAGGAAAAAAAAATTTATCTCCAATCACCTATATAACATTTATGGTATAAGACATGATCTATCATTAATTACTTGATAAGGTCGGAATCTTTAACTTTTTTTAAAAAAAAATTCACATGTGTATTATATCTATTTTTATAGATGAAAATATCTTTTAATTAAAACCATGTGTGCATTTTCTCAGTCTAGTATGAGATCAATCGATCTCGTACAAAATCATTCGGTCGTGGCCTTGTACAGGAACGATCAGCTTGTTATAAGAAAAAGCTTGTCTTAATGCCACACAAGTTTACGTTACAATCACCTCACTTAATCAAGATAAAAATTTGTTGATTGTTTTGAATCAGATGATGGAGATCATTTTCAGTGCCAATCTTCTACTCAACAGATCATGAAGTCATGGGCCTACCATCAGACACGCATATATTGATTTTATGTGTTGTGATTTGAATTTTATGTCTATAATACACTTAAATTATGTGTATGTGTTTAATAATGTATTCACCGCATGTTTTGATTTTTCAAAACGTTCTAACTAAAAATACATATTTTAATTTTTCAAGCTTTTATATTTATTTTTGTCATTAATAGACATAAGTTATATAATAGCCGATTGGTTAAAAGCTTGAGCTCTTGTCTAGGGATTGAACCTTGTTAGGTGTGTTCTATAAACCTTTATTTTGGACTTTGAGGTAAAAGTTTATACACCCTTCCTTGGTGTGTTAGCTTAACACCGGATAATCTCCAAAATGAAATAATAATCTCATTTAAAATTCTTCATGAAAATAGAGTCGTCAAAAACCCTAGAGACCTTAGAGAAGAGTTTCTAGATCTACCTTTCTAAAATCTTTTTTTTAAAAATCAGTAGGACGTTGGTGTATAGTTTCAAGCGGTCTTCCCCTCCTTCTAGAATCATTATCATTATTGGGATCTCGATCTAACCGCAGTGATACGATAGATCTAGCTATGGAGAAATCATATTTTCCCTTGAATATAAAATATTGATTTAAAAATAAGTTTTTATGTGAATTAATATTATTATTTTATGAAAAATGAATGGATAATTAAATAAGATACATGCTATGATTGTTAGATTTAATGTTGATAATTTTGGGTTAATAAGAAGACGGGTTGAAAACCCCATGATGAGATTGAAAGCACGGATTTGAATCAACAGATTGATTTTGAAAAATTAATCTATTGAGCCTGAACATGGATTTGAGTTAATCGATTGAGAAATGAATTCATTGAGCATGAACATAACTCAATAAATTGAGTATAACGACTAAGTCAATAAATTGAGTTTGAACAGATACTAATAAATGAAATTGCTTTGAAAAATACACGGATTTGAGTCAATTTATTTTGAAATCAATCGATTGAGCCTGAACAGATACTGATAAATGAAATTGCTTTGAAAAATGTACGGATTTAAGTCAATCGATTGAAAAATCAATCCATTAAGTCTGAACATGAAATCAATAGATTGAGCCTGAACATGGAATCAATAGATTGAGTTTGAGCAATTAAATTCTATATTCAGTTCTTCTCATAACAGTGTCATTAAATGTCAATATTTATGTACCATAATCGTATTATATGCACTTCAATGTTTATGCGCCATGATTGTTTACACTTTAATGTTTATATATCATGATTAAATACACTTAAATGTTTATGTATTATGATCCTACTCTTATGCACTTTACATGTTCCTTAATGATTTATATAATGCGCAATCAAGACACGTAAAATATAATGAAATGTCAAGTAATGATTAATGAGCATTAGATCCAACATCTTGTACATGATGAAGTATAAGAAGGTATTAAACCTAACATCTTATGCTTGATAGAGTCTAACTAAACATGATTAAGAAGCATTAGACCGAGCATCTTATACCTGATGAAGTATAAGGATGTATTAGACCCAACATCTTGTGCATGATGGAGTCTAACTAAACAAGAACATAATGAGTCTGATTAAACTCAATGCCTTGAGCAGGACGAAGTTTGACATGCAATAAATGATTTGATTGATTAGACCCAATGTCATGAATATGACGGGATCTAACTAAACAAGTGATAAACATGATTATGGCTCAACGTCTTGAGCGGAACGAAGTCTAACGTACATTAAATGATAAGAAAATTGAAATTAAAATAAATGATACATTCATGCAATATTGATATTCATTTTTATGTTCAGTTCATTTTAGCTTATTGAGATTATACATGCCACAAGCACACATACATGAAGTATATAGAAATATTCATATGACTATGATTGATATTTTATGTTTCAATGGATTGCATGTCTCGTCCATACAAGTGTAAACTTACACCCATTGTTGATATGTGTGACTAAATGAGACAGGTGTAAATAAGGACAACATATGGGTCTATGGTGATGAGACTGCACGTGATACTCAGAAACCTGAAAAGAATGACGATGAAGACTTTATGGTCTAATTATCTATTTTCCTTTTTAGTTATTATTATTTATTTTTAATAAAAGAGGCAATAATCAGTTAGTATTTTATTAAGACTGTTTAAACTTTAATCATGTTGAACTTTGTTATTGAAATAAGAACATTATCATTAGTTTTATTTTGATTAATTAAAGTTTTAAAGAAATTTTATCCTCCTATGTTTAAGGCACTTTTATTGCGTTATTTTTATTTATGTGGTTCACGACACGAAGGGACGGTCTAAAATCTTACAATCAAGAAATTGCAATATTTCAGGTCGCTACATTATGTGTCATACATCCCAAGCAGTGAGTATGAACCACATTTGATAGTGCCCCGTGATTATGTTCACATTTCAAGATGTGTGCTATATGTAATCAGCATCTAATTGTAAGATGGTAGCTCATGACCTTAAGATGTATTATGTGGAAGATTGGGACAAAAAATGATTTCCATTGTCTAATTTAAAGGAGTCAATGATTTTTACTTTGACCAAGTGAGGTGGTCATAACATAAAATGGTGTAGTAGTAACACCAACCAATAAAACACGCATGCTTAGAATTAAAGGACATTGTATAAATAAAGTGAACTAAATGCAAATGCATATGATATATTATTTGAAAAAAAGATGAGGATCCCAACCCTCTCATGTAAATTAGTTTAATACTAATATTGTACCACAAAAATAAAAAAGGTTTGCCTTAAAAAAAAATCACATGATTTAAAAGATAGGCTCGTGATTCATTACAGTCAAAGGAACTTATTCCCTGTGAAAATATCATCTAAGCCGACTTATTTGAAGGCCTTGATCTTAATATCTTAGGTACAAAAGATTGGCATGAAATATAATCTTTATTATATAATTCAATGCAGTCAAAAGGAATTTTTTGATTAAAAAGTTAACTCAGCTTAATCATAAGATAGAGATCATATTTTATTATAATCTTTTGATCTATGGTCTTTAGATCAGATTGCTTAGGAGCTTTCACATGGCACATTTCCACAAACTATTAAGATTGCGTATGGTATAGCTCTTTGTAGCTCATGTCACAATAGAGTTTACCTGTTTTAGTTGGTTCCCATTTTATATATATATATATATATATATATATATATATATATATATATATATATATATATATATATATATAGGGAGCCGGTTTCGTCTTTCATGCGAGGACCATCCTTCAAGGTCCAAGTGGAGGTACGCATGGCACCCAAAACACTCTTTGGTTGCCACGTGGAGCACGGGTGGATGGTTTAAATCAATTTTAAAAAAAGAAATTTTAAAAAAAATAATTTAAAAGCATAAGTCAATGTTTGACTAATTTCAATGGTCTATATTTCACGGCTCAAAAAACCCAAGGTGGAGATGAGATTTCAAAAAACATCAGATAAAGGTCCATATAGCATCCAAAATATTGTTTCAATGCCACATGGGCCTCGAGTGAATTACTTTAGATCATTTTTAGAAAAAAATAATTTTAAAAACTCATCTCCACCATATGCTTTTTGAGTCGTGAAATATAGACCATTAAAATTAATCAAACATTGACTTATATATATATTTTTTTAAAATCAAAATTTTTTCTTTTAAAATTGATCTAAGCAATTCACCCGTGCTCCATGTGACAACCAAAGAATGTTTTGGGTGTCATGTATACCTCCATGTAAACCTCAGAAAACAAACACCTTTATATATATATATATATATATATATATATATATATATATATATATATATATATATATATATATATACATGGAACTAAGCTTAGAGATTTCTTCTTATTATGAGTGTAAGTTCTCCCTATGTGATAACACGTCAATTTGGGCGTGCAAATGGGTCAGGTTTCCGGGAGAACTTGAAAACTTGAACCTAACTTGCTTATGTAACAGATCAAGATTTTTTATCCAACCCAACAAATTGAGTTTTATAAACCCAATCATCTCATTTTGTACATTCATAAAATATATATATATATATATATATATATATATATATATATATATATATATATATATATATATATATATATATATATAATAAATAAATAAAACAGTAAACCTTCTCATTTGGGCAACCCTACCTTCAAAAAATTTAAAAAAGAAAATAATAAAACAAACACAAAAGACGAAGTGAAAAACCCACCAGGGGGTTCTAGTATTAAGCAGTAAGCACACCCATACGCGTTATAAGCGTTTCGGAAGCTAACAATTTGAGTTACCGAAAAGGGAAAATGAAAAGGCAAGCATAATATAATTTTAAAGGATGAATTTATTTTAGGGAAAATAGCTCCTAATTAACATTTAAAAATTAAAATGGTGTTTAAATGATCTTATATCATTAAAATTAGACTTTCTATCGTACACCTTTGAAATATTATTTATCATTAAGTCATAAGACGCACATAAATTATCCAAGTGGCAATTTATCATTGACATATTTCTCACCGTAGAGAAATATCTGTAAAAATGGATGTGAGTCATCTGATTGATAACCTCTAACCTATTAAAACTAAAAACAACCATTAAAATTATAATTTTCAGAACGACTGGCTTAAATCTCCCTACAACACCATTTATGAGCTTTTTACACTTTAATCTATAATCTAGAATTTTGACGGTATTAATCTCCAACATTTTAAATAATTGATGATATAAGATCATTTAAACACTCTCACGATGAAGTTCAATTTTGTTATGTGTTCAATTTTAGTTATGAGTGTTGATGAATCATTGAATATAACGGCGACCTTGCAGGTCAGGCACTTTTGCACTAACATTGGATTGCTTCGTGGCCTAATAAAGGGAGGTATATGCCCAAATAATTTGAGGGAGCTATTACTTGTACATGCTTTTTAACTAATTGTATCGAAGTTAAAGAAAGACTTTATATTTTAGGAACATATGATATATGAAAACATGATTTAATCAGTCTGATTTAAAGTTCATTATCTATAAATCCTTAAGGAATAAAATTGTAGCAAAACGCGATATTTATTATATGACCTATTATTATCAACCGTTGAATCAAATAATAGCCTTTGACTATATGTAATCTCACGATAAAGATTATATTTCGTGCCAATCTTATCTACTAAGGATCTATAGATCATTAACTTTAACTTAGACGGCCCAAATTGCGTTTTCACATGTCACATGTCCCTAAGGCCCTATTTGATAGCAATGAAACTTCAAAGAGGAAATGAAATCAATTTCTTAATTGATTTCCTCTAGAAATGGGATTTCCACTATTTGATTAGTGTGTTTGAGAAATGAATTTCATTGGAAATTGATCTCTTGTTTGATTAGTATCTTTAAAAATGAATTTGAAAATGAGTTTTTAAGTTTTAGTCATTTATTATTAAAATCAGAATTCAAGTCAAATATTAACTAATAATGTTTTTAATAATATTTCATTACGTTGCAAATTAATACCATATTAATCACTTTTTATTACTAAGTTACATAAATTAGAGTTTAAAAAGTCAAACTTTGATCAAACTTAAAATTTTGATAAAAAAAAATATGTAAAGTTAAATAACAAAATTGTAAATGCTAGTATCTAATGTAAGTTTTTATGTTGAAATAAAATTAAATTTTTATAAAGTCAAACTTTAATCAAAATTTCAACTTTGACCAAGAGAAAATTTTGCAATGACTAACAAGTTACAAAAGTCCAACTGCAAATTAATATAACAGTATTCATATATATCGTTAGGTTACATTAGTCAAAATTTGATCAAATATCTACTTTTAATAAAAGTCAAACTTTGACCAAACGTAAGACTTTAATTAATAAAAAAATTTAAAACTAAAGTACAAAGTTATATAGTAAATGCTAGTATGTACTATAAGGTTACATTTTCAAACAAAGTTTAAATTTTAAACTTCAAAGAAAATTCAATGTTTTAAAAAAGTCAAACTTTGATAAAAAAATTTAATTTGACCAATAAAAAATTCGGCAATCTATCGCCAACCTACAAATTAATTTAACAGTATTCGTATCCATCACTAGGTTACTCTAGTAAAAAATTTGTCTAAATATCAACTTTTAAAAAAGTCAAACATTGACTAAATGTAAAAAAAGTAAAATAAAATTTGCTAATATACTATAAAGTAATAAATTAAAAAAGTAATAATCTCATTGGGGATACAGAAGTTCAAAAAAATCAAATTGTGTTAAAAAGTCAAAATTTGACCAAATATCAAATTTTAACCGATAAAAATTTACATTACCAAAATACAAATAGTAACAGTAATAATCACTATCTACTGTCAAGATCCACTCTTAAAATTTTGACTATGGTCAAAATTTAAATAAAAGTCAAACTTTGACCAATAAAAATGAGACAATATAATTTCAAGTTATAAATTAAAATAATGATAAATAATTTTAATTATAATTTTCACTGATAGAAATTTATAACATTTTATAGATAATCAAACTTTGATCAAGAAAAAATTGCACTGATACGATATAAACTTATATAATAGTAGCCTCTATCTATAAGCAGGATTTGAGTTTGACTAAAACTAAATTTTGTGCAAAAGTCAAAGTTTGATCAAAAGTCAAGGTTTGACTAATACAACTGAGAATCTAGTATCAAATTATACATCAACGCGGCAGTATCCTTTTTTCGCCATCAAATTATTGGAGTTAGTTTAATCAAAAATAAAATTTAAATTAAAAGTCAATTTGACCTTAAAACCAACCTTTGACCCCCTAAAAATTTGATAATATATTACTAACTTACAACTTATTATCATGTTTCAATAGTCAAAGTTTGATCAAAAGTCGAAACTTTATATCAGTTACAAATTCAATTAAAGTTTGATTAAATTCGAACTTTGACAAAAGTCAAATATTAGCTGAAAAGAGTATGGTATAGATAATGTGGTGGTCATAATGATCGTGCTGGTATGATGGTCATAAAAATTGAAGTTACTTTTTAATAGTCAAAAAATAATTTTTTTTGCTTTTAAATATTTTACAAGTAACTTTAGATTTGCAATAATAAAAAATTGTTAGTTTGTTAATAGGAAACTCAATTTCGGTCACTTAAAAGGTTGAAATGATTTCTTCCTAAAATGATTTGGTGTATGAAAATTCAATTTCAATGCGGGATGACTTAATTTCATTTCCATCTCCTTAACTAGTTATCAAACAACAACAATTAGAAATTAAATTTCATTTCCAAAATAAAATTATAATTCCATATTATCAAACAAGGCCTAAAATACTGTCTTTTTTTAACCTCGTTGCAATCACTTAAAAGAGTGAGTGCAAGTAATGGCTCCCATAATTTAATAAGTTTGGCGACCTCGTCATCATCCTGGGCTGAGCGGGCCTCGTTAGTGGGATGAGCCCTTGAGGGTCCGCATGGACTAGTTTCCTTGGAAGCTCATCATCAACTAACGACAAGGAAAGAAGTGGCGAGCAGGCGAGGTCTTTTTCACTCAACAACTCCTCCCACTCTTCTCCGTCCATAGATACCCCTCCCCTGCTGTCGAAGCCTCAAAGCTTTCAGGTGCCAGAAACGTTGGAAAAAAAAAAGAGAGAAGAAAGAAACAGCAGCAATGGCAGCTACCGAAACACCTGTCGGAGAGGTAAAGGACAGCAACCCCAGCCGGCACTCGGAGCTCGGGCACAAGAGCCTTCTACGGAGTGATGAACTCTATCAGGTATTGAAAAATGATGGATCTATTGTAGGCTGAACCTGAGGCCCCAAACACAAACATGTAGCCTGCTAAAAAATAAATTATAGCTATAAAATTCTCTGTTTCTCTTACATTTCTTTCGTTTTTGCTTCTTTTTCTCAGTATATATTGGAAACTAGCGTGTACCCAAGAGAGCCGGAGGTCATGAAAGAGCTCCGGGAGGTGACGTCCAAGCACCCATGGTGAGTGTTTCAATAAAACGTCCAAGCACTTATGGATCAAGTGTTAGGGTCTCCCTTCTGCAATAACAGGATGCTTAGTAGGCTGGGTAAATCTTGAAAAACTGGTTACACGGTGGGAGCAAGGGCATCCTTAGGGATTAGTCCAAACGTAAGCTTGAGATTACTCTAACTAATTTAAAAAAAAAGTTGGATTGTCATTTAAAATATATATATATATATATATAGACCTCGTAGCCACAGGATCTGTAGAAATCAGGCAACAATAATCTCAAGGTTAAACCGTAGAGATTATTGAGGAAAGGTGAAGGCACTGCAACCCGTAGGAATTAGACCAAGTGCAGATATAATCACTGATTGCTTCGGATTAGTTGATGGAGATTATTTTTCAACCGGATATATCACATAATAAATCTTGAAATCATAGCGCACTTATACGACGGTCAATTTTTTATTCCATGTGTCACATATCCCCGAAAAATGGCCCTTGGATCATATTACACACATCATGACTCAATCGTGAATTCAGGGCTATTTTTTGGAGATCTGTGGCACATGGAATGAAAAATTGGCCGTATGATAGGTGTGCAT
The DNA here is from genome assembly GCA_021018995.1 of Chloranthus sessilifolius. NCBI lineage: Eukaryota > Viridiplantae > Streptophyta > Magnoliopsida > Chloranthales > Chloranthaceae > Chloranthus > Chloranthus sessilifolius. Next base: position 23,298,535 of record CM037584.1, on the reverse strand, counting down.
GGATTTTAAGATCTATCGTGTGGAAGATCAAGTTCAAACACAACCTCATCTTTTGATCGAATGCAATCAATGGTTTCCAAGGGGTCTGGTACGTGGGCGCATTCAAAGAATGCTTCGGCGCAAACAAAGGTACCCTAATAAGAATCTCAAGGTTAAACAAAAGGGGAGCTACAACTTGCACACGAGATATGTGTTGTGGCACATGGGTTAAAAAGAAAAACTTGTTATATTTGGGAAATGTGTTACGTGAAACACCATCTAAGTTATCTGATTTGAAGGGCATGATGTAAAGATCTTTGATACAAAAAATAATCTCTATCATCTGATTAACATAGTCAACCATTAAATCATATGATAGGGTTTGACATTGTGGAAGATGGTGGTCCACATTAAACGGCTTAGATGGTGGTCCAGATTGCGCAGGTCCCAAAACGGACTATTTCAAAACCCTACTAAAAGGATTGTTTTAAAACCCAGACTCCGTCTTAATTTTTGTTTTGTTTTCTTTACGGTGGTGAGAAAGCAGTCTCATTGGTCTGAATAATGGCACCCAAATTAATTTGGTGGAGTGGAAATAGAAAAGACTCGAAACCAATGGACTACGCTTCAGGAGGTCCTGTGTTTGAATCTCACCCCTTGTTGCCTACGATTTATCCCTTCTAACCACGTGTTATGTGCAGGTGTTTTGCACATATTCGGAGGCTTAGTCCGGTACTCTTAAGAGTCCGAAAATTTTGGCCAAAATGAACCAACATTTCAAATTATCCGCTGATAATTTGAACATTGTTTAAAATACTAATTTTTTCAAATATAAAATAAACGAAATTTGACCGAAATCATAAAATTATCGGCGGGTAATTTTGGCCGAAATATATCAACCTTCCAAATTATTGGCTAATAATTTGGATACTATTCAAAATACCAAGTTTTTAAAAAAGTAATATAAACGAGATTTAACTGAAATCCTCAAATTATTGGTCAAATTTTCAGCTTCAGCCAAAACGGAAACTGAATTTTTGGCCGATATTTTGATCCTTGGGCCAAGTACCCTGTTGTCAAATAGATAGTAAAAGAGTTTAGCTGTTAAGCATGAAAATGTGGGGTTGAATCCCAAGAGCAGTCTTTGTGTGCGAAAAAGCTAAAGTTAAAGGTTTTATCCCGTACACCTCTGGCAGCACCCGTATGTACAGGACCAACACTGGGTAATTGCCTTCTAAATTAAATTTCACAAATGTACAGGAATTTGATGACCACTTCGGCTGATGAAGGGCAGTTTTTGAACATGCTCCTTAAGCTCATCAACGCCAAGAATTCCATGGAAATTGGCGTCTTCACTGGCTACTCTCTTCTTGCCACTGCCCTCGCTCTCCCCGAAGACGGGAAGGTAACATTTGGCCGGTTCTTAGTTTCTTTTATCAGTAAGTAATATACACAAGCTGATCATACATCCACCCAAAAATAATAATAATAAAATGCTCTTCCGCTTAATTAAAGCCGCTTTAAGCATCGTAGAGGACGGCCAAAGGTGTGCACTTTTGAAATTCCGACACTGAAATGGTCTTCAATCATACAGTGGAAATTCCATTTTCAGCTTTATTTTGTTGGAAACTTATATAAACAATGCCCCTTAGGCCAAACGCCACCGAAATCCATTTTATAGTGCCATATTCCACTGTTTTAGCCTCTTCTTGACTCTTCTCAGTTGAGAAAAGGTGTCAGTTTTTACTCTAGCAATAAAGAAATATAAATTATAGAAAATTTCATATAAACCCTAAACTTTGAAACCCCCCATATCTCTAACACAATTAAACTATTGTTCTTGTCAAACTAGCACCCGGAGATTCGCTAAGCTCATCAACTAAACTTCCATTCACATATTAACGGAAGTTGACGATAGTGGATTAATTAATGTACTTATGAAATTTTTGGATGCTTGTTTGAAATAAGCGATAGTTTAGGGGTGCTAGAGATATTGGGGTCAAAATTCATAATTTTTTTGGAAATTTCCCGATAATTTGAAGTAAAGTAAAAAAGTGAGAGTGCACCATAGTTGAAATCATCTCATAATAATAATAATAATAATAATAATAATAATAATAAAATAAAAAAAGTCATTACCACCAAATAATTTTTTAGGCTTAAAATTTGGGCCATTAAAATATTTTAATGTTTGAAATTCACCTTTTAATTGATCTACACAAGGCATGCTAGGCCCACGATGAAACCTTGGTGCACCCACGTACCCTCATTATGCACTTTAGCGGCTCCCTAAATTAAAAACAATTCAAATTTTGATTTCAGGTGCTGGCCATGGATATCAATCGGGAGAATTACGAGCTGGGGCTGCCCGTGATTGAGAAGGCTGGAGTCGCCCACAAGATCGAATTCCGGGAAGGCCCGGCGTTGCCTGTGCTCGATCAAATGCTTGAGGATGTAAGAACTTAGAAACCATTATCTGTAACCTACCTTTATTATATGTATTCATGTTTAATACCAAATCCATATTGACCAAGCAATAATCCCTACCATTAATCTTCCATGCAGAAGAAGTATCACGGATTCTACGATTTTGCGTTCGTGGATGCTGACAAAGATAACTACTTGAATTACCACAAGCGATTGATAGATCTTGTGAAGATTGGGGGAGTGATTGGGTACGACAACACACTATGGAACGGCTCCGTGGTAGCTCCCCCAGACGCACCTCTTAGGAAGTACGTGAGGTACTACAGAGATTTCGTGTTGGAGCTCAACAAGGCCTTAGCCGTTGATCCAAGGATTGAGATTTGCCAGCTACCGGTAGGAGATGGGATCACATTGTGCAGGCGTATTAAGTGAAAACACCCATAGATGATGAAATGGCCCACCTAACCTTAGTTGGTGTGGTGACTGTTGAGTCACAACTCACAAGTCAAGTGAGTGAATCCACTATAACTCTGTTGCGTACGTCTTTGTGTTTGTTTGTAATATCTATGTTATGTGTTTTAATAGTTTCGTTTTGTATTACAGCATTTTCAAATCGATCCTTCTTTTATATAGATTAACTTTAAATCCACTCACTGAATAGTTGAGTTTACCCTTTACCGACGCTGAAATTCATTGACTGCGTTGAATCAAACGATGGAGATCGTTTATCCTCCCAATCTCTCACATGACGGATCTTGAGATCATGGGTGTCCCATCAGACGGTCAGTGTTTTATTCCACATGGCAAACATCATCGCATGAAAGATTGGTACAATAAATAACTTCCATCATGTGATTCAATGCAGCTAATGTGTTTCAGCGTCGGTGAACTCAAAGATTTGGTGGGTGAATTTAAAGGTACTCTTTCATATATGATGATTCCATCACTTATAGTCGACTACATCATTTAGATCAATTTAAAAAAGGGTGGCTTTAAATGCATCCATCAAATCTTCCTAGGCACCTACGCTAAATTAGATGATGGAGATCGTTTTTCACTCCAATCACTCATATAAGGATCTTGATATCATGGAGCACTTATCACACAATTAGTTTTCAATTCCACATTTTACATGTCCCAAAAACGTAGCTCTAAAGTCATTTTTGAGAGTGTTGTGTGCTATGTGAGTTTAGGTATACATTTTTGGGATTTGTATTATGTGGAATAGAAAATTGACCATTTGATAGGTGCGTCATAATCTCAAGATCCCTTGTGTTAAATATTGGAGCAAAAAATGATCTTCATCTTCTGATTTAAAGCAATCAATAGTTTTTAGCTTAGGTGTTCAATAAGATTCTGTAGGTGCGTTTACAGCAACCTTTAAAAAAAACAAAGTTTCAAAAAACTTTGTTAAGGCAAAAGTTCGGATTTCAAGACTGAAAAAGCACATCGTGCAGACGAATTTTCAGTAAAAATTTTAAAAATATCCAAACATATAAGCCTTACTCTACACGACACCAAAATAGTGGTTTGTTGCCTCTATGTAATATCAGAAGGTAGGGCACACCAAGATAGGAACCAAATAGCAAGATTACTATTTATAAAAGTATCCAAAATAGCAAGGTTCCTTCACTATTTTGGCCTGCATTTGACATCAAAAGAATAGTATTATACTGGACTTTCTTTTATAAAAAGTCGCTTATATGTAGTAATATCATAAGGCCCCATCAAAACAGAAAAAATAAAAATAATAATAATAATGATATCAGAAGGTAGGGGCACACCAAAATAGGGAACCAAATAGCAAGGTTACTATTTTTGAAGGATCCAAAATAGCAGGATCCTTCACTATTTTGGCCTGCATGTAACATCAAAAGAATAGTATTATATAGGACAATATTTTTTATAAAAAGAAAGTATTATACATGATATTTTTTATAGATAATTTTGCAGGCAGTTTATTTATGCGGCGCAACCGGAGCTTATGTGGCCCAACGTGACTGCCTGCGAACATGGTGGGGCCAAAGCATTGAAGCTAGTCACTTCGGACCACATAAGCTGCCTTGAAAATTGTCTATCAAAAAGTTTCCATCGTTTATAATTTTTCTAAGGGAGCCTTTACTTTCACATGCTTTTTAAGTGATTGCACCTAAAATGATAAAAAAATTGCAGATCCTTTACTTTCTCTCACTACACCGTTCTCTCTCTACAAAAATCTACCTCTCTAATAACGCTCTCGCTAGTCTCTCTCTCTTCAACTAACATTACATCTCTTAATGGCCTTTAGCAGAAAAAAGGGTCAATTCTGATGCCGTAGAGTCAATGATCTCCCATTAGATACCTAATCCGTGCACCAAGAGTGGTGCCTAGATCAATCTTCCTTTGGAAACTCCTCAAACAGGTGCACATCTATTGAGTGCCAAAGATTGTTTTAACCATCCAACGATTTGTTAACTCTCAAACATCGCTAAAAGGTCTGCTTTTCTTGTTTTAATCATATCCTAGTTGCCCTCATCTTGGATTGTTACTATTGTAGGAATTCTTCTACGATTACATCATGTCGTTAAAGGCTAGATCTTCATACCCAGCTTGAGTAGGAGCATTAATGGATGTCAATTATACTCATTACAAATCAGCTTTATCCATATAAACTTTTCATGGTAAACTTTTCATGGTGCACTCTAATAGCATTCCGGAAAGTTAATTTACTAGAACTAGATGGGGTTCAGACAATATGATCTTTCGTTAGTCTCTCTCTCTCTCTCTCTTTACACCGTAATCTCTTTTTCTCTCTCTATTTTGGATACTGCAAATGTTTGCCTTATACAAGGTGCAATCAGCAAAGTAATTTAGTCATTCTAAAAAAATACAATTAATATCATTTTTTTACTGATACGGGGTAACACTTAAAACGTGTGCAAATAATAGCTCCCTTTTCCTAATTTTCCTTCTGTTATTTCATCTTTTTATCATACTAAGTTGTTTTCTCTCTCTAATATAGTTTTCTCATTGCCTGTTAAAAAAAATTAAAATGTCTTATGCATCGGGGGGAACACACAGCAGTCATTGTACACAAACTCATTTATTAGGGCCCGTGATCCAAAGAGGGACCAATACATTGATGCACGGGAGTAATAGAACGACGAACACAACACATATTTTTTAACGCAAAATCAGTGAAAGGGTAAAAGCATACTTTGGTTGAATTTTTGTGCTAAAAAATAACTCTTACCATACGTGAAAATTTGATTAAATTGACAGATGAGATTAACTCGAGCACAATTATCAGTAAGGTTGTCAATGGGTCAATCTCAGCTCGAATTTCTCCAGGAATGATCTAGTCTCAAATAAAAAGCCTGAGCCTAAACGCACACGGGTTGAGCTCGGCCCAATTTTGTATCCAATCCCAATTCCAGCCTCATTTTTGGGATTATATATAACTAGGCTGCTCAAAGTAAGCCCAGCCCAAACCTAGCCAAGTTCAGTTATTTTAAGAGAAAAGGTCAAATTGGCCCAAATCTACCCCGACCCAAACCCATTTTGACCCAATTATTTTCAAGCAAAAGCGAGGCCTGAACTCGACCCTGCCCATTGCCAGCCTAATATGTAACGGCGCCTGTGTTGGTACTAGTATCAATTCAAATGAGAGCGAAACAGGGAACCATGTTTGAAGAGCCTATATATATGTATATATATATAGAGAGAGAGAGAGAGAGGGGGGGGAGGGGAACCACGTGAAGAAAAAAGGCACACTTGGTTAAAAATAGTGTAGATGAGAGATTGGGCCCCTTGTGTGTGAAAGTGAGAGAAGGGAGAGAGAGAGAGCCTAGTAGATGGGAGCATGGATCAAAATCTCGGTTTCAGTCATGCCCCAAATCGTAAATTGGTCAAAATTTCAGTGATTTCGGTCAAAATTTTGGTAAATTTCGGGTTTTTTTGAAAATATACTCCGAACTTTGCCGAACTTTATTTTTCTTAGTTTTTTTAAGCTCTTTAACATTATTAGAACATATATATACAATACTGAGGTTAATTTTCGTACGTTTAAAGTATTTATAAGTCTACTATCATAAAATATGGAACATAAAGTAGACAAAAAATGACTTCATTACTTGAACTCGAGCAGCCACCTACTCAAAGCCACATAGAGTTCCTGGGTGGTTCCTCTTCATCAGTATTATTTTGTTGTCGTGGCCTATAATATTGTCCGTATCGATAGCCATATGCCCCGTGCTGAGATGCTTCTAGTGGTTGATCATGTTGAGGGTAGTAGTATGTGTTGTGGATATTTCAGGTGCTGATTATTATTGGTGGTGAAAGCAAATTAAAATTAAAGTAAAACAGAAGACGAAAATAACACATCTAAAATATTCAGACCTACAAGATACAAGGTCCTTTTGCAGCAAGTTTTAAGAGTAGAGTTTATCCCACAGGGAGTAGTGATCTAAAACCTAAAAGGCAGTATAGTAGACCTCCAGATCTGATAATTCTAGCCTAATCTAAGAAGAAAGAGAGTTTTTCGGGTGCCACTAGATCTAATCTATAAAACAAAAATATATAACTAAATCTACAAGATGGAGGAAGATGAATGGTGAAATAAAATATAAAATGAGGAGAAATAAACAGCTTAAGGACTGATTCTTATTGCAAAATAGATCAAGACATGTGAATTTGCAACTATCCTTCACTTTGCTACAAGCACAAGTGCAAGGTAGAAGAATTCAAATTAAACCAAGAGTTTGAACTGGTCTTAATTAAGGGTATGATCTGTTCACTTGAATGGTCACAGATCATCCTATAGACTTCATCTCCAATTCAAAGGTTTAAATTTAAACATTAAAATCATTGCAGCCACTATGCTTGTAAGGCTACAAACACTTACAACCATAGGATCAAATAATCCATCTAGATCTAATGGGAACCACTAGAAATCACAGATTATTTGGGGATCTAAACTCAGCTGGTCATTGCTTCAAATAGCTATAATGAGCGAGCTCACAAGGCTGCAATCTATGCATGAATTCCAAATCTCTTCACTGAAAATAGATTTGGAAATCAGAGTAAGAGGTGGATCAGCTACAATCTTTCACTTGACTACAAGCACAAGTGCAAAGAGGAAGAATCCAGTTTCACCTTCACTTCTGGATTAGTTCTAAGGGTATGATCTGTCCACTTGAATGGCCATAGATCATCCTAGAGATTTACTCCAACTGTGAGGATGAAGATTAAAACATGAAAATTACTGCAAGCACTATGGTTGCAAGGCTACAAGCTTAGGCAACCATAGGTGCATTAGATTTGAAACTTTGAAAACAATTGAATAGAAATATTACAGATCTAATGGGACTTTAAAAATAGCATTTCATTGATTAAGCAAAACTTACAATGATCTGCCTCAAGCCTACAGTCTATGTATGAATCCAGAGCTCGTCACAATGAATTTACAGATTTATTTACAATTACAAATCAGATCTGAGCTGCTATCTAGATCTAATCCAACAGGCTGGATTAGAAAGAGAAGGGGGGAGAGAAAAAAGAAAAAAATAAAACTAAAACTAAACCTAAATGAGTCAAGGAAAACTAAAACTATTCCTTGGTTTCCTTGCTGAAGAATTACAACAAAGTAGATGAGTATTTATACATATGCAGTGATCCATGTGCCTTGAATTGCAGCCAATCAGAGGAGAGAATTTTCATTTCAGTTTATGCTAATCCATGTGTTTAGCATTCCAACCAATCAGAGAGAAGAGCCAAATCTAGTTCTGTTATGCTCAACTGAAGTAGTTTGCTTCCCGCCAAGGATTTGAAAATTAGTTTTGCCCATGTGCAGATTTTCTTGTGCCTTGGAGTTCCCATAAATGCCCCTGCTGTCCATTGGTATTTCCAGCTATACCATCCATAAAATTGCTGCAAATAACTTGTATCCCGGATGCTATTATTTCCCAAAATTACCCCTCACATCTATTGATGACTGCTGGGACCTGAGTGGTATAAGTTGCAGAAATCTCTAAGTAGCTTGAGAAGATGAAGATGTAATTCCAGTCGAGAGGTTGAAGACTTGGGAGCTGGGAGTGCTCGATAGGATGGCTGAGTGTAGGGCTGAGGAACTCGAGAGGTTGGCTTAAGGTGATGTACTCGAGCGGATGGAAGGTGGCTTCAGCAATCCACTCGAGATGTTGTGGGAGGATGATGAAAGTACAGCTGGAGTTCGAGAGGTACTGATGGTGGTGGCTTATCCATTCGAGAGGATCAGCTACGGTTGGCCGATAGGATGGCTGAGTGTAGCTTCATTTCGTGAGGATACAAACTAAAACTCGAGAGGTTTGGAGGACTGCTCGATATGTACTGAAGGGATTTGGCTTGCTGAAGTTGAGAGGAAGCTGAAGGGGGATCTACTCGATAGGATTGCTGAAGCTGTGGGGGATCCATTCGAGAGGATGGCTTATCTAGTCGACAGGTTGTTGGTTTGGAAGGTTGGAATTCTCGAGAGGTTGCTGTTGTAGCTGTTTTATGCCTTCAATAGGTTGAGAACTTGGAGGGCTCGACAGGTTGGTTGTAGAGTGGAATGTGTAACTCGAGAGGATGGCTGGCTTGAGCAGTCTCTTCGATAGGTGCTGAAGGTAGGTCTCGAGGGGATGGCTGGTTGTTGCAATGTAAATGTTGACAGGTTGAAGGCTTGTAAGCTGTAATGTAAATGTCGATAGGTTGAAGGCTTGGAAGCTGCACTCTTCGAGAGGTTGTGGGAGGCTACTGAAGTGCAGCTTGAACCAATCGATAGGTACTGAAGCTGCTGCTCTTTTCACTCGACAGGTTGACTTGGTGAGCTTTAAGTCGACAGGTTGGGTTTCATATGTGAAGGCTTCACTCGAGAGGATGGCTAGGGGTCTAAGTGCACAAGTCGACAAGTTCAAACTGCAGCTCATCCACTCGAGAAGATGGCTAGGGGTCTAAGTGCACAAGTCGACAAGTTCAAACTGCAGCTCATCCACTCGAGAGGATGCTGAAGCCACTTCTTCAACTCTTCGACGGGTTGGTTCATCACTTGATTCAACTCGACAGGTTTAGCTTTGGGAGCTATATGCATACCTCTGCTTTAGCACCAATCCGAGAGGTTCAGCTACTGTATTTTATACTCCACTCGAGAGGATTAAATGTAGGCTTCATCTGTTCAAGAAGATAACATGTTGGGGCTTTTCATGTGTGCAGCTGGTGCACATAGCTGAAATGTGCAACTGAAAATTGCATGGACTGCTCGACAGGTGCTCTTCCTCAGTATTGCACCATTCGATAGGTGTTCACTCAGTTGTGTATTGCTTGACTAGCTTTAAGCCTCCAAAGAACAACTTTGACAGGTTGTTGGTTCTCTTGATGGGTTGGTTGAATGGACCAAGCCTTGTTCAAGCAGCTCATATGTAGGGTTGTCAACGGTAAGACTTGATACGGCCCCGATTCGAATGGGCAGTTAGGGCCCAATTTTTTCGATTTTATTAAGCAGGTCGGGCTTCAAAGTGTAAGGCCCGCCCGTGCTTGTTTTAGTGAATCCTTAAAAAAATTTTAATTATTTTTAAAAGAAGGTGAGAAACCACTCGACTGGATAGCTAATCGAGCAGCTCGGGCGAAAAATTCTAAAAGCGGGCTTAGCTCGGCCCGGATAGCTTAACAGCCTTTGCCCAAATTTTTTAAAAAAGGCTGTGTGAAAACCCGGCCCGACCCGTTGACATCCCTACTCATGTTTGCAACAAACTTCAATGTGCAGCACTGCTATAGCTCATCAAGTCCAAGAATATGCTGCTGTTGTTGGGCTGAACCACATGGCTGCACTAATGTATAAACTTTATGATGAGCTTCCCAAGTGAGCACATAGTTGTCCTTGGTGAAGCTTGAGCTGTTGCACCCAGGTTTTGTAGCTGCTTGTGTAGATGGGCAACTATTGCTATGGCTGGGCTGTGCTGAATCTTGTATTACTGCATCAGAAGTTCTCATGTGTGTATGTAGTTGCAGGTTCTCTATTAGCTTAAGCACACCATAGGATGCTGCAATAAGCCCCTTCAACTGCTAGTCTTCATGTGTGACTCCGTCTTTTCTCATCTTTAAGATTCTCATCTCCTCTTATTGGCACCTTTAGCTGAAAAACTGCACTAAGGATGCAACTTCTTCCTTACTGCAAAACAATGTTAAAAAGTAATTATTAATCATTCTAAGCCCTAGCAAAAGCTAGATTTAAGGGGTATAAAATGGTATAAATCAATGACTAACAGTATGAAGCGTATGGTCTATCAAATATTTGAGAAATGAAACCCTCATGTCCCGGGTTGCTTAGTTGAGGATATTGTGGGTTGTAAGATTGGTCGGTAGGTTGAAACTCAAACCCACTAAAGCTACTAATTGTAGAGTTAATGGCGTCGAGAAAATCTTGTAGAGTTTGGTAGGACTCTGATGGCCCTCTTCCTTCCAACCCTCTGTGTCTAAATGTGGGAGTGTCGTACATAATCATATCATCATTAGTCTACTGTCGAACTCCCCTTGAAGACTGCCTATGTAAAGTACCATAATCACCACTGTAAGTTTCATCCCTCCACTGTGTGCCATCTCCACTACCCCCAGTACCATCATCATCATTACCACCACCACCACCATCGTCATGACCACTACCACCTCCCCCACCCTCATCACCACTATCACCTCCCTCATCGTCATCTCTAAGAGGTGTTCCTTGACGACGAAGCCTTCGCTTTGTATGAGATTGTGAGGGTTGGTCTTCGACAGCTCTTTCAGCTTCATCTAGTCATTATGTGCCCTCACTATCTAAAATTGGAGCTTCCCTCTCCTCAATCCACTCTCTCAAAGGGTCATCTTCCAAGAAAATGTAATCTAATTTGATCGGATTAAAATATTCCTTATCTACATAAGAATATAAAATTAATTAATATGATTTATTAAATATTGTAATTGAAATTTATGGATCACTTTGAAAGTAAACTTGATTTTATTAGATATTCTTACCACGGATCGCTCTTTTAATGTTTCTGACCCTCAACCTCATATTGTAATAAACATAGATCAAACTTTCCAATCTCTCCATGGTTAGTCTATTCCTTGTTTTGGTATGGATAAGAGAGAAGGTGCTCCAATTTCGCTCGTAATTTGAGAAGGATATAGTTTGACTTAGCACTCGAATTGTTATCCTCCTTAAATTAGGGGTCTTCTTTACATCATCGAAGTTTATCTACCATTCGGCTGTATTGAATAATATAGATACATCAAATTTAATGAACTATAAACTTTAATAAGTAAAATAAAATCTAATTTATCTGGCTTCTGATTATGAATCTCAAATAATGCTAAGAGTGTTCCAAAAGAGCCAATTTTATTTTGAAAAAATTTAATCTACATAACATTGTCAAACAAGGAAGACTAATGTTACAGATAGCAGTAACAATAATCTTAACAATTATACGAAAAAATTAATTATTTGTTACCTCTCTCATTGCCTTCCTTAGAACGTTGATGTCTAGCTCCATCTTTTGGATCACGCTTAATAAGCCACTGTAGACCTCATCATCTACACTGATATTTCGACTATATTGGAAGACGGGCTTCAAGAAATACCTTGTTGAAATGTCTCAATTAATTAGAACCATAAAAAATAAATGTAATAAAAGTATGATTCTCAATTAATTAAAGTAATGAATTACCTAATGCATGTAAATTTTGGAGGAACTGCTCATTCCACCTTTTATCGATCACCTTCCAAAATCTCTTGTGACTTTTGGGATACTTATCTCTAATGACCAACTTTGATTTGCTCATGGCCTCATAGACATACCCCATTGTGGGTTTGTCGTCCCCATCTACCAATTTGAGTACGTGCACTAGCGGCTCAATGACATTCACAACATACTCGACACTGTCCCAGAATGCAAAGCTGAAGATAGTATCAACCACTTTATTGGCCAATGGTCATTTCACCTTTGGAATATTGGCTTCGTAACTTACCCATTCTGGAGATCCAGCCAAACTCTTTAAGGTTGTCCTGTACTTATATAAGATTTGAAGGGCAACGAAGTGGGTGGCAAACCGAGTTATTGCAGGCCTCATAATGTCCCTTTTGTTTGTAAATATTCTCATCAAATTGACTAGGCTTGTACTTTGGTAGATAAAATTGGTTATCATCTTACAATTATGTATGACAGTATGCACAGTTTTCATCTTTCTGAGGTCAATGAGAATCAGATTAATACAATGGGTTGCACAAGGGGTTTAGTAGATGTGCCTGTATGTGGCCGAAAAGTTCATTGTCAGCTGCCTTGTAGTTTGTTGCATTATCAGTGATGATTTGTACAACTCGCTGCGGCCCAACCAATCTTACAACCTCATCCATCAATCCAAACAGATAGTTGGCATCCTTTGTCATTTTTGAAGCATCAACAGACTTTTTGTAGATTGTCCCATGATCACTGTATACTAAAAAGTTGATTAAGGTCCTCTTAGTAACACCCATCCAACCATCGGACATAATTATGCAACCTCTCTAGTCCCAAATTTTCTCGAAGCTCTGTACATGATCCCTTATCTCGGCCACTTCATCGTCTAAATATGGGCCAACTATCTCATAAGCAGTTGAGATTTTTACCCCAGGTCCTGCCTCTGCACTAGTCTTCAACATGGTCTTAAAGTTCGGTCATTCGATCACTTGAGTTGGAATATGATTATACACAACGAATTTGGCTATTGATTTACCTAATTTTTTACCCCAAGTCTTCAAGAACGTTGTGCTTAGCTTGGACTGTTTGGAGCTCTCTGTTTTATATAAGAAGGGATCCATAGGTCCCACTGGACGTCTAACACTATCAGAACTAAAAGGTCCAAAACTATCCTCCCGTACAGTAGATGACTTGCGTAAACCTGTATCTCCATGGCCTTGGATATGACTTGACCCTCCCCCAGCTGCTACTGTAGATGGTCCATGCAAACCAGACTAGAATCTATGAGAAGCGTATTGTTCATCCTCTCGTCTTCTCCTTTCATTCAAATTGTCCCTCATTACCCTCCTAAGTTGACTCTCTTCATCATCTTCATCATCTAAGTCCACTAGAATTGAAGCACGGTGAGGTTACGATATGGTTTTCATAAACTCTTGATTCATTCTCTCGATATCTGCTCTCTTTCCTTTGGCGATCTGCATTTGTTGTTTTATTTTTTGCCTAATTTCCTTAGGCATGCTAGTGCACGGCTGCACGTCACCCTGCTTGTCAACTAAGTATTCCTTAGATCTGCTAACACCGCCACCCTTTAACTCTTTATGATAAAAATAGTATTTTGAATTGAGCCTCTTAGGTCCCAAAGGAGTGTCATACTCTCATGCAGGATCGAGATCACAAACCATTTCTATATCTCAAATAATAGAATATGTAGAAGAAAACATCATTCCAATTAGAAAATCATTAAATTCAAATTAAGCTCAAAGATAAAGTGGAGACAAATGTTTTAAGTTAGGGATCATTTAGCTATTTAAAAAATAATATACCAACATTTTAGTGATGAAAGTTAGTTATAGAGATATTTAAGCAATTATCCCTAAACATAATAAAAAATTTGAAACTTTAAAAGTAGCAACCCAGTGAAATGTAACTATAACCAAATTGTTCATATATATACAGGCACCATCAATGCAGAGGGCATATATAAATATATTTCAATATATATAGGCACCATCAATGCAGAGGGCATATATATATATATATATATATATATATATATATATATATATATATATATATATATATATAGATCGTCCAGGTTCAAGTTCGATTACTAATTGAGCCTATTATATGACAAGGGTGGTATCGGTTTTCTTTGTAATATTTATTTAATTTAAAAATATTCAAGCAATTATCTCTAAACATAAAAAGATAATAATAGAATTTAAATAAAATAACTCAAAAGTGATTATCTTACAAATTTCGGTGAGTTATGACAAATTTCGGCGAGATTTGATCGATTTCTGACGAGATTTTTCGATACCCAAATAGACACGGCAAACCGGGCTGAGGTTCGACAACTCTCGTAATTTTTTAGAGGGATTTCAGCAAATTCCGGCAATATCGGACGAGATTTGATCAATTTTCGATGAGATTTTTCGATATCTGAATAGACACAGCGAACCCGACCGAGATTCGGCAACTCCTGTAATTTTTTAGAGGGATTCCGATAAACTTCGGTGAAATTTGGTCGATTCTCGACGAGATTTTTCGATACCCGAATAGACACAGTGAACAGGGCCTAGATTCGGTAACTCCCGTAATTTTTAGGAGTGAATCCGGCGAGGTTTGGGAGAAATCCGGTGAGAAACCGGCTATATCTACTGAAATCCGACGAGATTTTGGTGAAATTCGAGTCCACACGGCGAACTACGCATAGATTCGACAACTTACGGTATTTTTTAGCGTGAAATCCGACGATACCCGACGAAATTCGACGACCAAAAAAGTAAGATCTAGAGAACTCCGACGAAATTTGGCAAAAATCGACTTCACACGATGAATCACGCGAAGATTCGACACCTAAATTAATTTTTTGAAGAAAATCCAGCGAAATCCAGCCAGGTGTAGGCGAAATCCGGCGAGAACATGGATGGTTTCAGGAAGAGGAAGAGAAGAAGGTGGTGCCCTTTTATATACCCTTTAAATTTGGGTTGCCATTAAATAAGTCTAAAATGGGTTGCCGATAATAATATGGGTTTTATACCCCTAAAATGGGTTGTCGGTAACAATTTCAATTTTATACCCCTTTATATACCCTTTAAAATGGGCCGAGGGTAACAATCTTGGTTTTATACCCTTAAAAGGACGAGGAGCAGAAACCGGCCAATAATTTAAAATTATCGGCTAATAATTTCAAATTTCGGCCAATAATTTGCAATTTTCGGAGGGGACCAATTTTTTCGATTCAGTCTTGACCGAAACTGAGTCGTCTCGGCCGGAATTTCAAATTTTCGGACGAGATTTTGATCCATGGATGGGAGAGAGAAGGGCCCAATGGGGTACTCGCTGGAAAAGACTCGAAGAGAGAGAGAGAGAGAGAGAGAGAGAGAGAGAGAGAGAGAGTCCCATAGTACTATGGGCCTGCTCACTCGTGAAACATGAAACTAATGAAGGCCGATGGAGAAAATAAAGGGGGAGAGAAGGTGAGGTGGGAGAAGAGTTGCAAGAGTAAGATTTATTAGAAAAAAAATTGGCTTTTTTTATCTTCATTTAATCGGTCAAAGATATCATAATGCCGCACAAAACTGGTGTATTAAATTTGAGTCTCTTTTACTATATTTTTAATGGTTGATATGTATCTAATCATATTCAAATTTTTTATATAGCACTTAATCAATTTTATCCAAGTTGTGACACCTAAAATTGGTGATGGATGCCACATGATGCCCAACTGGTATTGGCCCCTACAATGGATTGCATGTTCGATCTAATGATCCAACCACCCAAAATATTTGCCCTAGGATCTAAGCATATGATCAATCAAAACAATAAATCAACAATCCATAAATTTATATATATATATATATATATATATATATATATATATATATGTGTGTGCGTGTGTGTGTGTGTGTGTGCATACCTTGTCGCGCTAATCGTGGCCGTTGATTCAAGTCGCCGCTTTGCCTGCGAAAAAAGATGAAGATGGCTCTACCCGCCTCTCTTACTATACTCTCTTGATAAGAAGATGCCAAAAGGCTTGTGTGTAGTGAGCGGGGGACGTCTACCAAAATATATAGCGTGAAGAGTCATGCCCTGCCTAGAATACCATCTACCAAGGTATTTAATAGGAATAAGAATCACATGTAAATCAGGAAACATTGAGGTTTCCTTCAGTTCCCAATAATGCCCTTTATTATTTCAAGCAATTGCAATCCAGGGTTTTATAAAATCCTAGTGTGTGTGAGCCACCTAAAATAAGAATTTTGAGATTCCATAAAAATTTCAACAGTCTCCCACTTGGTCCACACACGGACTATGGTTTTAAAAACGACTCTCACTAGATTAGACAACCAAAATGAGCACACTCTGAAAACAAGCATTGTTTGAAATAACTTAGGCATTTCCAAAATCACCTAAATTTAATGAAAATATAGGGATGGATCATGAATGCACATAATATACTGTTTTCTGAAATTGATACTAAGACAGTTTCATGATCACAAAATTATATTAACAACAAATTTGAGAGATGATAACTAATTTAACATGTAACTAAATGCACAACGAAAGTATGTAAATTCATAACGTCTCACTCCATACTCGTCGTATGTTGTTCTGACATCCAGAAAACTCTGGCTTGTGAAATACTTCACCTGATCCTCAGAATAAGAAGTTATTAATGTGGTGCCTAATTACGTTTAATTTCGAGCAAATCCAAAAGAGTATTAATACCCATAGGCAAGATTAAGGTAAAACCTTATTGGCTCACTCATCAAGGTATGCTACTCAAAAAAATTATGAAAAAACATCACCCTCAATTTGTGAAAAACTCCACCGAAAATAGAATTTTTCTATTGGCTCACTCACCAAGGTGTGCCACCCATATTATGAAAAACCTTACCCTCAATTTGCAAGAAACTTCACCCAAACTATAATTCTAGAAAAAACTCTACCTAATTTTATGGAAAACTCCACTCATAATATAATTATAGAAAGAATTTTACCTGATCTTGTGGAAAACTCCACCTAGAATATACATGTAGACAAATTTTAAGATGCATCAATAATAACTGCAGTTTAGAAGTGAGATAACTCCCACTCAAAATGTAAAGTTTAAGACTTTACCAATCCCTTACGGTAACAATCGTTATGTAACAATAGAACCATATAATCATTAAATAGTAACTCATATTCAAAATATATTGTCAATTTTAAAGGAAATTTTTTTTATAATAAATTATGATAAAATATAAATGGAGATCCCACTCCATTATGATTTATAAATATATTATTTTAACAAATAGTCTTATTGATATATATACTATTTAATATTAAAAGTTACATCATAAAATTATGTCACCAACTATAGAATCCACCAAGGATATATATATGATAACATGTCACCCAAAAGTCTAAAAGACTAATGTCCACAAAGGACTCTAAAATGACTATAAGCTATTAATATCCAACAAGGATATAAACAAGATAACATATCACCCAAAAGTCTAAAAGACTAATGTCCATAAAGGACTCCAAAATGACTATAATCATTAATATCCACCAAAGATGTAGACACGATAACATGTTACCCAAAAGTCTAAAAGACTAATGTCTATAAAGGACTCCAAAATGGCTATAGCCATTAATATTCACCAAGGATAAAATAATTCGTATTAGGGGTATGAACGAATTGATTAGAGTGTTTTATCATGTGCAAATAATCCACTTTTTTTGTATAGATAATATGCAACATCCAGCGTCACCTTTGGACAGAAACTGAGTGTACAACTTATCCTCTCCCCCAAGGCGCAGAAAAATGTGCATAGACCTAATCACTTATGTTTCTGGTTTGATCCCGATGATTCACTACCTTTGGGCAAGAAAATTATCATTCTCTCTCCTTTACACTTACGATTATTCTACTCACCCCATTTACATAAAATTAATGAATCACCTTTAAACAGAATCAATAATTTCATGCAAATCAGTGCACATGGTGATCTTAATGAGATAAAATCTCAAAATTTAAGAAATACCAACCTCCATAGAATGATCACCTTTGGGCAGATCCAATCCTACTTCAATTATAGTCTCTCAAACGACCACTTTAGTGGTCTTCCTTAACCTCATTAGAAAGAGCAAGACTCGATACGCCTAGTCTCAAGAGTCCAACCAACTCACCGTAAAGTGTCTGTGTGTAACATGCAGATAGTTAAGAGTGCCACAAAATAATATTTTAAATAAATTTGTAATGACAAAACTTAGCCATAAACCTATCAGCTTACACACATTTACACTTAGGCCATATGATCAATCATATGTTCTAAAAGCACATGTAACAACAATACACTAGACACATCATTAGGATCATCGTATATTACATTAATTATTTTCGATAATAAGTCTAATAAATTTGGCTCGACGAATAAATTGAAATCAACTACTCAAAAGCCAAAATCAAACTTAAAAGAGCCCAATATGCTTAAAAATGAATAAGTTTTCTAATGGGCCTAAACAAGACCCAAAAAAAATAAATCATTATAATCCTATAATCATAAGGTCCAAACCATTATAAGCCTGGAAACACATTCTTTCCAAGAATCAAGCCCAAAACAAGACTTGATCCACTAAGAAAACATACACCATTATAAAGTCCACAACCCATGGACAAATTTGGAACCATAACAATCCAAACCAAGAAACCTTTTCAATGGGGCTAAATTGAGTCCTATATAATATACTCAAGCTCAAGTCCAATTTGAGCCTAGAAATGGCTCAAATACCAAGAATATTCAAAACCATTTATATATCTACAAGCATAAGATGTAAAAGTCTATAAAATTTGAAAAAATCTAAATTAAAGCCTTAAATACGTCTATGAAAATTAGAAAAATAATTTGACAAATAAGGAAGCTCAATCATATGAGTTTCAAGCAATGCCATAACCTTGCCCCACCAAAACCATAAAGTGCAGTGTCTAACAATTCATGAATTGCCACAATTATTAGATCTATTGCCACAATTATTAAATCTATTGGAGATCTAGATTGTAACAATAAATCATAACCCCTTTATATATATATATATATATATATATATATATATATGACATATAAACCAAAATAGAAAATCACGCATACAAGAATCACCCACAAAATCTACAAAATCCTTAAAGAATCAAAATCTACTTTTAGCAGAGTTCGCTTGTCATCTCGTGCTTTACAAAATGTTAAATGCCCATACAAAACTAAATTGATCATGTAATTTTCAAATAGATGACCATCAGTACCCTGAACAAGCTAATCTCCCTTTGCATATATAGGTGGACAGACATCGACTAAATTAGGAAGTGGGTTTAGAGATGGGAGCTTCAGTTTGAAGGATGAAAGGAGATTTAATAGAAATATGTCTAAATCTGTGTTTACTATTAGCAGCCATTAATTTGAAAGCTCCTACAGTATGATGCCCTTCTTCACATATCTCACAAAGGGATGGAATCGTAGGATTGTTAGGAAGAAAAGTAAAAAAGTGTCCACTATTAAGAAGATTAAACCTGAAAGTTGCGGAGGAAGGCGGTGCCTATTTTGGATGTGAACCCTCCTTCATGCCTTGCAAACACAGCGGAAGCGAGCCAAATCCCTAATAAGCTTGTTTCAACTAATCATATGGCAATCCCTGGCTCTGATACCAATTATTGGATCTAGCGATCCAACCACCTAAAATATTTGCTCTAGGATCTAGTCATATAATCAATCAAAACAATAAATCAACAATCCGTAAATTTATATATATAGATATATGTGTGCACGTACCTTGTCACGCTGATCATGGCCGTTGATTCAAGTCGCCGCTTTTCCTGCAAAGAAGATGAAGGTGGCTCTACCCGCCTCTCTTACTACACTCTCTTAATGGGAAGATGTCAAAAGGCTTGTGTGTGGTGAGTGGGGGGCGTCCACCAATATATATAGTATGAAGAGTCATGCCTTGCCTAGAATACCGTCCATCAAGGTACTCAAATAGGAATAAGAATCGCATGTAAATCAAGAAACC
Organism: Chloranthus sessilifolius; assembly: GCA_021018995.1. Classification (NCBI taxonomy): domain Eukaryota; kingdom Viridiplantae; phylum Streptophyta; class Magnoliopsida; order Chloranthales; family Chloranthaceae; genus Chloranthus; species Chloranthus sessilifolius. The sequence continues at coordinate 23,278,373 of CM037584.1, read as the reverse complement.
TTGAGATTTCCTTCAGCTCCCAATAATGTCCTTTATTATTTCAAGCAACTGCAATCCAGAGTTTTATGAAATCCTAGTGTGTGTGTAGGCAACCTAAAATAAGAATTTTAAGATTCCATAAAAATTCCACCATTGCATGCATAGTGCTAGCCCTCTATGAACATGTATAAATGGAGGAAGTTGTAGGAAACCATACACTACTCAAGTTTACCAAAAAAAAAAAATTATAATAAATATATATTGCCACCAAAACGTATGAAGACGATTTGCTGTTATTGGATCTACCTTAATATAATCCAAGCTTAGAAAAAAAATATTGTGTGACAGTCATAGTGACAAATTTCGCAGAATTTTGGCGAAATTCACGAAATTTCGCGAAATGGGGGTCAAACGAAAATTTCGGAAAAATTTTGATTTTTGATATTTTTTGGTAAATTTCGGTATTTTTTAATATTTTTTGGTAAATTTTTTTTAAAAATATTATATATATATATATATATATATATATATATATATATATATTAATATTTTTAATCTCCAAAACTTTCCCGAAATTTTTTTTAAAGGTATCAAAATTATTTTGAAATGTACAGAAAGGCCCCCCCACCGAAAAATTTCCGAAAACCGACAGTTACACAATTAGCAGCGTGTAGTAGGTTGAGAGCGAAACAATTATTAAAACCTTCAAAGTACACTATTTTTTTTATCAAAAGTGAGTGGGGGCAAAAAAGATTTCAAAATGAATGCGACCCAAAAAAGACCGATATGTATAAGTTAAAGGGTCCAGGCACTAGTGCTGCTGTAGTTTAATGCTGCACTAGTGGACGAAAATGTTTTTTTTTTTGAAATCGTTAACTTTATTCGAAACGATAATTTAAAGAAGGAATCTATTGTTACAAGTAATGGATAATCCTAAAAAAACAATGAGGAATATAGGGCATGTTTGTTGGGTGAGAATATGTTTGATGGGTGAGAATAGACGTACCCTCAACAAAATTATAGCTTAGATATAACGTACTATAAATGAATGCCCTAATCTCTTTTGGTTCAATTGTGTGGTACTTGTTATAGATCTTAAGATGGAGATTTTTTTTCTAATATTCCACACAATAGATCTTAAGTTCATGGCGTGCCTATCACATGGTCAGATTTTGATTCCACATGGCACACATCCCTAACAGTGAGGGTCAATCCCTTTGCCCATCATCTAAATTACTTTTGTGGATGAGTGTCATGTGGAATAAACATCTGACCGTCTGATATGGGTGTCATGATCTTAAGATCTATTGTGAGGAAGATTGGAACAAAAAACAATCTCCATTGCCTGATACAAATAAGTCAATGATTTTCATCCGTTAAAAAATTGTGTGGTACTTACTATAAGCGGGTGAGAATAGCCTTACCCTTTTTTATGTTGCTTTAAACTCATCGATCATAGTTTAATTTGTTAACGAATCTAAAAGTTTAAGTCCACCATCACGCCTATTATGGAATGGATTTTTAGCTTTTGTAATGCTTTTATCAACCCTCTCTAGCTATATCGAGTTTTATCCATTCTGATGAGGAGCTCGATTTTGTCACTTAAAATAGCTCTCGCCTGCATCAATAAGGCAGGAAGCTGTTTTACCGAATGCACTCCGAGATTAAGAGCTCCGCCCTCGGAGATCAAGAGCTGCTCTCAGCCCCCGGGAACTAAGCAAAACACAGCCTACGACTTCCATGTAAGTGACGTTTACCACACGAATGCCGTTGTGTGGGTATTGGGTAGTTGGGCTCATGCACCATAAATGATGCATGGGTCAAAAACGTTGTCCATGTGGACAAATCCTATTCAACACTCATCACGTGGAAAATCAAATTTAGTTCTAAAAATTGCATTATTGGTCCTCTCTATGATCTAATTGTGAATATTGAAATGAAATCACCAAAATGGTTTTAATCTACTGACTTCCTCTAATACATGGCGTGAGTATAATATCAGGGCCAATGCTCCACCATAGACATATGTTATCTATTTTCTTAAGAGGCATAAGACTAGCCACTCTTCCCAAATTCATGTAATTTAGGGTTAAACTCACGGTGTGAAGTGTGATTCATGCGTTCACGTGCCATATGGCACGTGACCACGAGTGAACCCTTCTCCCTCTTGTGTTTTAGAAGAATATGTTTTTGTTTACCCTTCAAATCATAGGCCATTGTTTTTCATCCACTGCCTAGCAGATACAGTGAAATTTTACACTTTTGACTAATTAGGTAAATACCCTTCTTAATTTTTTTTATAATACTTGATTGATCTTAGGCAAGTTGTCATGACAACCGATCTCTTGATTGGGTGTCACGTGAAACCTAGATGATTCGAATGCACTAGTGAATCGTGCAAACCAACACGTATCTTTGGGCCTCTTAAATAGGGTTGTGCATTTTTTGGACCGAACCGACCAAATTGACCGAATCGGACCAAACCGCCGGGTTTGGTCCGATTTGAACGGGTACCGGTTTGGGTTTGGTTTGGAAAAAAGGAAAACCGAAGAGTTTGGTTTGATTTCGGTTCCAACCCGATACCAACCAAACCAAACTGAATGTAGTTTATATATATATAGGCAGAGGTTTTGATTAATTTTAAAGGGCATTTAAATAAAATGCATATTTTTATATAAAACTCTACCCTTATCTTTAGCCTATTCCTAAATCCTAAAGTGCTAAAGTAGAACTTACAGGAAAATCGGTTGAGAAGTTGAGAAAAATTTTATGTACAAGTAGAACTTATAGGAAAACTGAAACTGACCGAACCAAACCGAACCAAGTCGAATCAGGTTGGTTTGGTTTAAGAGTTGGACGGTTTGGTTTGAAAATCTAGAAACCGATTAATACTGGTTTGGTTTGTGATTTTGGTCCAAAACTAATCAAACCGAACCGAATACACCCGTATTCTTAATATATTACAAATGTGCCCAATATTTTATCAAAAAAATTAACTTATAATTAATTTAATATAGGGAGTGAATACTTGCACACGAGATTTGTTCTGAAGCACATGACTTACCCTTTGCACATATAAGATGATTGCACACAAAAAAAAATTGCACACAATAAGAAATTTCTCGTCTTAAAGGTTAAAATTCTTTTAAACGAGGCAAGGATTATCTTCTTCTCCACCAAAAGAAAAAAATTGCCGACCTCATTCATGTATCACTGTGAGGCTGCTCCGACTTAATATACTCCTATGAGCATATTACGCTACAAATTGGTCTTCATTGCTTAAGATTCTTCTCTACGAAAGAGAAAGAAGAAAGAAAAAAAGCCACCCTCAAGACTCTAGAACTATTCAGACTCAGGAGCAAGTAGTAGAGCTAGGACTCAAAGAATTCCTCAAAGTTAAAACACTCTAGAAGTGGGAGTTGACAAATAAATCTTTTCAGTAGAATACCCAAAGCACCCTTCCTTGCCAAACTGGAAAAAAAAAAAAAAAAAAAAAAAAAAAAGCTCCAACAACCTCCATTAATAGAGTCCATGGCAACCATTATTTTCAAAACATCAAATCCACCACACCCATTCTACAAAACTCATCTCGAATTCAATCTCAAATCCCCTTTCTCTTGTCAATGTTAAAGAAAATAAAGATTAAGCCTCGAATTTCCATGCAATTTGATCGAACCTGATGGGGTTAAGCTTGCGGATCCCATCGTTCGAGAAGATAAAAGGGAATTCAAGAGAAGGGAAGCATTTCGATCCCTCTGATAGATATGTAGTGGGTCCATGTACCGTGTGCAATAAATATAACATCCTCCATAAAAATAAAAATAAATTTGTAAATGTGTGTAATATTATGCCGTTAAACCAATCAATTGGCAATGAGTGGAGCGGTTCTATACCATGATAAATTTGGGTATTCATCTTAAAATAGATTAGCAATGAGTTGGGGGGGCCATGATATTACAAGGGGAGAGATAAGGCTATAGTTTACCCAATTTGGGACTAAATTTCAACAATGAACACACTAGTAAACTACTAACACCAATTCTAGATATAAGTAATTTGGATTTCATTGGGTGTGAGATACGGAGAGATCTTTGGAGATGGGTTGCCTCTATTGACCATTTTTCAAAAAGGTCTCCAACTCCCCTTAATTTAAGGAGCTCTTGAAGTGGTCTACTCCTAGTCTCCATCACTTTTATGGTTGTGGAAGCTACTCATGATATTGGAAGTTGTAGATACTACCCATGAAGTTGCATGTTGTGAAAGCTACCCATGATATTGGAAGTTGTGGGAACTACCCATGAAGTTGGAAGTTGGGGAAGCTACCCATGATATTGGAAGTTGTGGGAACTACTCATGAAGTTGGAAGTTATGGAAACTACCCATGAAGTTGGAAGTTATAGAAACTACCCATGTTGTGAGACATATAACCACTAAGGCTTGATGGAAGCTATGACTATAAATACCAAGGTTTGGTCTTCAAACTCACACACTCAAGCCCCTTCAATTTACATTATCTAACTAGAGTGAGTAGAGTTTGGAAGTGCCAAAATCGTAAGAGCTAAAGAGAGAGAGAAATAGTAAGAAAGTTTGAGAAAGCATCAATGGTTGGAGGTATAATTTCTTATATATTTCAATTTTGATTCTTATTAAGTGTTTAATTCCGCATTACAAGAATCATTTTTAACTAACAGTTAGTATCAGAGTAAGGTTTTATCTCTGCCTTGATGTTCAGAGATACTCTATTTGTCTTTGTTTTTGGCTAAAATTGAATTTTATTTTGGTCGATTTTGATTCGAAACAACACATTAAAATAATGTGAAAACTTATTTTCTAAGTTTTTTTGTGATTAAAAATGATAATTGATTTTTGGGTCGTGATCCACACCCGATTTTCAGTTTTCAGTTCTGGTGAAAAAAATGACTATTAGTTTTCACTTTGTGAATGATTTGAGTTGTAGGTTTTGGGCCTACGCCTTTTGTGAAAACTCATTCATTATGTCTCAAGGATTATTGTTGTGCAAATTTTATTTATTATTTTTCTATTTAGTTAATCTTTATGCATAAAAGTTGTAATGTCTAGTGATTCATATGATTTTTTTGTTAATTAAAGAATAGCCACAGCATCTTTAATTAAATAAAAATTATATATTATAATTTAGGATCACATAAATAATATTTAGACATTAATTGTAATCAATCATACTTAATATAATAAATTTTATCCCATAAAAATTTTTATTATATTTATATGATTAATTATGATAAAATATCAAATTATTCATAACCTACCCACAAGAATTATGAATTAATAAATAATTTGATAGTTTTATCATAAAGTTTGCATTTAGTAAATAATTTGATAGTTTTATCATAAAGTTTACATTTAATAAATAATTTGATGAATTCTATCATAAAGAATAATTGAATCTACTTGGATTAAAATTTTTGACCCACGGGCCATTTTTATATCATTAGATTCAATTTTTAAGCATGATTTATATTGGTGAAGCATGAAAATTTTTATTTAGGCCTCAATTTTAACATAAGCTTGTAATCTATAATTCTATGTAGTTACACAACCTGTAAATTTCTCTGATGTTCGTTGTGATATCCCTGAACTTAAGGGAGATAACTATAAGGTCTGGAAAGAGAGAGTTCTTCTTCATTTAATGTGGATGGATATAGACTATGCTATTAGAAAAGACGAACCAACAACACTCACTGATACCAGCACTGCAGCGGACATCACATTTTATGAGTGATGGGAGCGATCTAATCGCCTCAGCATGATGTTCATTAAGACTATAATTTCTGCTAGTATTCGTGGTTTTGTCGATCAACATGAAAAGGTCCGAGACTTATTAAAGGCCATTGATGAATAATTTATCACTTCTGACAAGGCACTAGCAAGCACCCTAATCATGAAGTTCTCATCCCTAAGGCTCACTAATATGAAAGGTGTGCGCTAGCATATCATGCAAATGAGGGATAATGTGGCTCAATTAAAGAAACTCGAGGTTGAAATGTTAGAGTCCTTCCTGGTATACTACATCTTGAATACCCTTCCGCACCAATATGGACCCTTCAAAATCTCATACAACACATATAAGGATAATTGGTCAATTAATGAACTCATGACCATGTGTGTTCAAGAGGAAGGGAGACTAGTGATGGAACAAAGAGAAAGTGTAATGTTGACATTGCATGAAAAGGGAAAATCTCAAACCAATAAAAAAGGGGAAGGTAAAATACCTCCATAACCTGATATTAAGAAATATTTCAAGTATTTCTTCTGTCAAAAGAAGGGACACATGAAGAAGGAATGCGTCAAATTTCAGAAATGGCTTACAGACAAAGGTAATCCAACCTCATTTATTTGTTATGAATCTAATATACTTAAAGTCAATATTAACACATGATGGATTAATTCTGGATCAACAATCCACATTTCGAATTCTTTGTAGGGTTTGCAAAACCTAAGGAAGCCAGTGGGAAGTGAGCAAAGTATCTTATCAGGGAACAAGATGGGCTCGCATGTGGAAGCTATAAGAACTTGCAATTTAATTTTAAGTAGTGATTTTGATTTAAAGTTAGGAAAGATCTTTTATGTTCCAAATTTTTCTAGAAACTTGATTTCAGTTTCAAGGCTTTTACCTTTTAAATATTCCTTTAATTTTTCAGATTCATCATTCAGTCTATTTTATAAATCTGATTATGTTGGGAAGGATACTTTATCTGATGGTCTCTACTGCATTAATTTATAAAACAATGCCACTTATAATTCAATGCATGTTCACATTGACTCTAAAAGATGTGTTATTAATGAGGATTCCTCTACATCTTGGCATCGAAGATTAGGTTATATCTTCATAGAAATAATTAAAAGATTAATAACTAAAGGGGTACTTAATACCCTAGATTTTACTGATTTTGAGACTTTGGTGAACTGCATAAAGGGAAAGCAGACCAACAAGTCAAAGAAAGGTGTCAATAGGAGTTCAGACATATTAAAGATCATACATACTGATATATGTATAGTCCAGACATGGACTCACACGGTCAGAAATACTTCATCTCTTTTATAGATGATCACTCACGATATATGTATCTCTACATACTTTATAACAAGAATTAAGCATTAGATGCCTTTAAAATCTTTAAGGTTGAAGTAGAGAAACAATGCAGTAAACAAATTAAGATCGTGAGATCAAATAGAGGTGGAGAATATTATGGTAGATACACAGAAAATGGACAAGCATCTGAGCCATTTGCAAAGTTTCTTCAAGAACATGGGATTGTTGCCCAATACACCATGCCTGATTCACCGGACCAAAATGGTGTAGCAGAAAGAAGAAATCGAACATTATTGGACATGGTGCAGACTATGCTTAACAACTCTGATCTTCCTAAATCGTTGTGGGTTGAAGCACTTAATACGGCAGTGTACATATTAAACAGAGTTCCAACCAAGGTTATTCCTAAAACGCCATTTGAATTATGGAAAGGTTGAAAACCGAGTTTGCGGCATATGCGCGTTTGGGAATGTCCGTCTGAAGTAAGAATTTGCAATCCACAAGAGAAGAAGTAGGACCCAAGGACCATTAGTAGGTATCCCCAAACTCACACACTCAAGTCCCTTCAGTTTACACCATCTAACTAGAGTGAGTAGAGTTTGGAAGTGCAAAAACCGTAAGAGATAAAGAGAGAGAGAGAGAGAGAGAGAGAGAGAGAGAGAGAAATAGTAAGAAAGTTTGAGGAAGCATCAATGGTTGGAGGTATAATTTCTTATATATTTCAGTTTTGATTCTTATTAAGTGTTTAATTCTGCATTATAAGAATCATTTTTAATTAAAAGCCTCGTCATCACAATGCCCTTTTTTGCCTTTTTTTCTTTTTAAACTCTTTGATGTCTCCATTTGATGTCTACACTTGATGTCCTAACTCCTAAGTAGGAGAAAGGACGATAAAATAGTCCGTCACAACCTCCCTCCCTACCATTTCCAACTTGCTTGAAAATAAGAACCTAAAGCATTAGAGAGCATGCAACTGCATGTAGGATTCTAAGTCAACCGGGCTGGCCTGAAATCTGGCTCAAAAAATACAAACATTATGCTAAGAACCCTGTCCTGGGACTCGGACAGGGCTAAGCATGATCCGGTTGAGTTAACTTGGTTCCAGACTTAGACGAGATGCCCAAACGCCCAACCCAAACCCGGTTCAAGTTATATATAGTAATAATAAAATGATTAAATTTTATTTTTTTAAAATTAATAGTAAGCATTTTATGAAATACATATGGCATTTTTGTAAATTGTTATGAGGGTTACAATAGCACCCATGAACACCTTTAAAAGCATAAGAGTGACTATTTTTTCTTCTATTATTTTTATTTTATAATGTTCTGTTTGACAACTCTTTTCTGAAATTTTTTTTTTACAATATCATTTGTCCCTTTATAAAATATTTGAGAAGCAAGATATTTGTAAAGCCCCCAATTCGTTACCGTTCCCATTCGTAGTCTAATATTTTTCTTACACAATTAGCCTTTTACACAAAGACATATTTGAGAAGAAGGATGAGGTTGCTTCTCAACACAACACTATTTTCAAGAGAATAGCTAGGTCCTTAGGTGAAAAGTATTTTTCACCCAATATTTCTTGTTTGAATAGTAATTTTTGAAAAAGTATTGCCAACTAGGGCTAAGACTCACTCATTATCAACAAATGAAGTAGTGAATAGTTGAATTACTCTCCTCTCAATCTCAATCATTCTTCTTCTTCTCTCTCATTTTATATTCTCTTGTCATCTTGTGCCAGTGCCACTACCATTTAGGGACCACCATCAACATTACAGTGACGCTATCGGCACCATGGACAGAGCCACATTAGGGCATGAGGGGGCAGCTACCACTCTCCCCTCTTAACTTAAAAAAAAAACTACCTTTATAAGCAATCCAAGATTCTTCCTTTTGAAATTGGGTTTTTCATGCTTAAACACAATAACTCGGGTTGAGAAGGAATAATCTTGGATGGTAAATAAAGGCACCTTCGCTTAGCTCTCTCTCCCACACTCTCTATCTTCCCTTACATGTTTGGAGTCTCTCGGATAGTCGGTTTCTCACTGCGCCCAAGCTGCTCCTGCTCCCCCATTGTCCAAGCCAACTCCAAAGCTCGAACTTGAAGTCCAAGCTCTAGGTAATTTTATTTTTTGGATGTTTTGATCCCTCACAGACTATTACTTACTGTAATTTTTAATGGTATGAAACCCTATTGGCTATTACTCTATGAGGGTTTTAAATTAATTAAGGCTTTAGCATTAGGCTAATGTTAAAACCCTAATCAATTTTTTTATATTTTTATTGATTTCAGCGAGAACCCTTATTCCCTTAACTCGTGTAATTAATTTATTTTTAATGTTTTAGAACCCTCATATTAAAACCCTAATTATTGAAACCCTCATTGGCAATTATTCTTTAGTTAAAATTTTTAAAATTATGCTTTTATTTTTTGAACCATAATTTATTTTATTTTTTAAACCTTCATTCTCTAATTATAGTTTTTTTTTATTGATATTTTCTTATGAATTTCGATCAAATTAACGAAATTTCACGGAACGAACGAAAATTTGGAACTTTTGGTGATCACTGAAATTTTGCAGAAGATTCTGTTCCACCCCTTTTTCGTTGAATTTCGGACAAATTTCGAAACTCTTCACCAAAATTTGTTATTATGATAATCTTTAACGTTTTAGGAATTTTTAACTTAGCATATAAATTAATTACTTAACACACCCGACTGGCTTTGCCCTTTTAAAGAATCCTAGCTCTGCCTCTGGACGACACCGCAATCACCGCCATGTCTAAAAGTTTTTCACCATCTCCTCATTTGGCATGAGGGGCGGCACCTTTAGGTGTTATTACTCCATTTTTTTAAAGATTTATTTTTTTGTAAATTGAAAGGAGATAAAAGAAATTTAGAAAATAAAACACTAATAACCCTATTTTTAATTAATAATCCTAAGTCCCTAAACCCAAACGAACCTAGCTACTGTTTCAATTTTTTTAACCCTAATTTAAAAATTGATATTAGGAAGCCTTTCATTATACTGGGTTTGAACCCACATTGAGGCCCCGTGGGTAAAATCAGAGATCATATGTCATGTGACATGTGATTTTAAAACAACACCCGTTTTTAGATCATATGCCTTGTGATCTTAAACAAAAAAAAGTTTTTTTGTAATCCTAATTGCCGTCAAAGTTTGGGTATCACTCACACATTATGGTGCATTGAATTTTTCTACTTTTGACCACGGTTTGGACAATGTACATGCATAGGATCATACCCAAAATTTTGGGTGGCCTCTGATCGTCCTTAGGCAAGTTATCGTAGAACCCAATCACTCATATGAATCCCACATGGCCTCCAACTGGTTCTAACCCAAGCCTCGGAGTGGGTTTGAACCTATAGTCCCGGGCCTCAATTAAGATTAACAAGAAATATTTAAAAAAAAAAAAAAAAAACTCACAATTCGGCTTGGACCTACCCCGATTTGCCTACTGTCAGGGTTGGGCTTGGATTAGGACCATGATCAGGCTGAGTACATGTAAGCTGGGCGGAATTTTACTGTAACACGACGCATTGATAGCCCTATCTGACTGTAGGGGAGTCAATGGGCTGGGCATGATTGGGCTTGGGCCAAGATTTAATGGGCCGGATTTATGCTAAAATGGTTAGCTCATCTGAGCCCACTTATTATTCGAGCCAGTCCGACTAATAAATAACTTAGTCCATGCCCGGTCCGAGTAATACTAGAACCACCACCTAATTGGGCTTTGTTTAGGCCGGGTTGGGGCAGGCCCGACATAAGCTCATTCAAACCACATTCTTAATCTATTTTGAGATAACTTCTAGCAGAACAAGAACCCCCTTTGGAGCAAATAACAAATATATCCTTATTCTAAAACACTAGATTAAAATGAGGATAATATAACAATTTTTCTAACATTGACTAATATATTTTTAATGAAATGGGTGTATGTTGATATATACATACATATTTTTATTTGGGCCGGGTTGGGCGAAAGCTCTATAGTATAATGCGCTGACAGGCTTGACTCTTTCAAGCCCGGCCTGTTTATATTTTCGGGCTGGCCCGTATCGGCCCGTTTATTAAATGGGCATAAAAGTGCAGCTCATATCTGGCCCAAGGCAGTCCGGTCCGGTCTGCATTTCTTGACCACGGTGCGCTTATCTCTAGCCAAAGTCAGACCGTTTATATATTATGTCTCCCGCTGAGTCTCAAAAATCTGATCCGAACTCGGCCCATCAACAACCTACACCCTAGGGCCCCTTGCCATTTTCATCTTCTCCTATAAAAGCCTCTTTATAAATTATAACCTACCAGCAGAGCTCCCTCCCGCAAACCCTAGCTTTAGCTTCTCTATATCTGCAATCAACCAAAATCTGGGGCAAAAAACCCAAACATGACGACCGTTGAATCCGTCCAATGCTTCGGTCGCAAGAAGACGGCGGTCGCCGTCACCTACTGCAAGCGGGGGAGAGGCCTGATCAAGATCAACGGCTGCCCGATCGAGCTGGTGGAGCCGGAGATCCTCCGCTACAAAGCGTACGAGCCGATTCTCTTACTTGGACGGCAGCGATTCGCCGGCGTTGACATGAGGATTAGGGTTAAAGGAGGGGGACACACCTCTCAGATCTATGCCATCCGCCAGAGCATCGCCAAGGCCCTCGTCGCTTATTACCAGAAGTACGTCGATGAGCAGGCCAAGAAGGAGATCAAGGACATTTTGGTTCGCTACGATCGGACGCTCCTCGTCGCAGATCCCAGGCGCTGCGAACCCAAGAAGTTTGGTGGACGCGGTGCTCGTGCGAGGTTCCAGAAGTCGTACCGTTGAGGAAGAAGAAGAGGTTTTGTTGCCTTGTTTTGCTTTTGATTTTCGATATCGGAAACAAAGCAGAAGACTGGGTTTATTTTATTATGTGTTTTGGTTGAGGTTATTAGGGTTTTATGGATAAACTTAGCAGAAATTGCGTAGATTTTTTTATAAATGCTACATTTGGTCATGTGTTTTGATTGAGGTTATATTAGACTTTCGAGTTTGAATTTAGCAGAAACTGCGTAGGTTTTGATAAATGCTTACTTGAAATTTTGAATCTTGATGATGAGATGATATCTATTTAGGTTTAATCTGTATGTTTTTGTTTGGTTATCTAGTTAGCTTGTGTTATATACTGTCTTTAATTATTATTTTAAAAATGCTAATCTTCTCTGTTTTATTTAGATAGTTCAGATGTAGGAGGTTCAAGGTTTTTAGGGTATTAAGGGTTTTGAGTTTATGGATTTTAGAGCTTAAATTTGATATTGTGGGATTTGACGGATTAGATGAAATTTGTGCATCTATTTCAGGGTTTTTACTGAGTGCTCAATGTGGACTTTTGAATACCTTATGGACGTAGACTGTTACTTAGCTCCTTCTGAAAATGGAGTTTTCTTGATGGTTTAGTAATTATCTTATGCCCCCATATGTTAAAATAGCCAGATGTCTGAAGCGTTCAGTGTTTTACTAATGTGGAGATGATTTTTTGTACAGTTTTGGGAGCGGAGACAATGAAGTTATGCTTCTACGTACCATCTTGGTATCATCCTATACATACTCATATCGGATGATACAATTGAAACATAATAAATCTTTGTATCGTCCTACATTTTAACCCATACTTCTTAGCCCATAAAGAAGCATGGAATCATTAAACAAAATTCTTGGCGAATCTTTGGAGCTTTGTATGAATGAATCACTTAAAAACAATGGTTAATCTTCCAGGGCACCTATGCCCAAAGTCATTCATTCCCTTAAATCAGACAATTGAGATCGCATTTCGTTCTAATCTCCCACACCATCGATCTTGAGATCATGGCGCACCTATTAGACGGTCTTTTTTCAATTACACATGGCACAGATCCAAAAAATGTAGCCCTAAAGTCACATTTGAGCTTGATGTGTTATTATAGGGCTACTTTTTTGGGATCAGGGCCATTTGGAATCGAAAAAGGACTGTCTGATAGGTGCGCCATGATCTCAAGATCTATTGTGTGGAAGACCGGAGCGGCAGCCAATCTCCAATGTCTGATTTAAGGCAATCACTGATTTTCGGTGTAGGGGCCCTAGAAGATTCCGTAGGCGCTATTAAAGCTACCCAAAAACAATATGCACCATCCGGGAATCTTTATAACATTGTGGCCCAGTTTTTATGGATTGTATGACTCTAGGTTGATTGAGTCAATATCATTTATTGTATTGGTAACAGAATAAAAAATGCGTATATAGTTTTATGTCCATATATACTTTCTTAATAACTGTTGAGGATGATTAATCTTGAGGAGAGAGTTGAAGAGTTTAGTTATTGTTTTGTACATTTATGTCAATACATACTTTTTTGTTATACTTTGGCTCTTTTAATCATAGTCTCAAAGTCGGGTGCTGGCAAATAATTGACAACGTTCTAAGTCAGGAAAAAAATCGGGGAATTTTTTTGTCCCAATAAAATGTAAAAATATATCATAATATATTTTAAGGTAAAAATAATAATTCTAAAGAACAAAATAATACAATATAGGTAAAACCTAAAGGTTTTTTATGAACAAAATAGTTCAAACCTAAGGTTTTTCCCCCTTAAGTATAACTGAAAAAAATAGAAAAAAATGTGGATCACATCTCTAATTAATCGAGCGAGTTGCGACTTGGCCGATTAATCGCCGAAAAGTCGGGATGACTGCAAGTTACTGACTTTTTCTGTTTTTTGATAAAGTTTGAGACTTTTGTGACTACGCAATAATTGATCTTGAATCAGGCATACTTGGTTTGCATTTTATATGGCTTGTGAATTAAATATCATGTTATATAATTGAGGATGGTCATATTTGAAATTTCTAAATTTATTGACAGTGGAGATGTAGTTTTGAAAAAAAAATTCAAATGATCTAAGCGATGATACGTTGCTCCACATGGCACCCAAAACATGGCTGCCATATGGAGGTCCGAGTGGACCTTGGTGTAAGATGAAGGTACTCCATTGGAGCACTTTCCCAGCTTGCTAAATATATCATATCTTTCTTTGGTAGAAAAATCTTGATTGAATAGGATATTCTGATCAATACCCCTGTAAGTAACTGAGAGTTTCCTTTACATGCATTTCCTACGTCTCCCACTTGGCTTGAAGTGGGTTTTATACTTAAGCCTCACACTCTCTTATGTGTTCTAAGATAAAGATCGATAATTCTTTCTCATGCTGGAGTAACTGAACAAGATTCGAAACATGGGAGTTTCTCGAGTTGTACATACCAAGAGATCATATCCAAGTTTTTAAATCTTAGTATCGGGCCTCATATCGGTCGTTGCCGAGGCGCAAACTAATAGCATCAAGATCCATAGGACTCCAAAGTCTCAATTCCAGAGTTGTGGTATCGATATAAAGAGATCATATCCAAAGTTTTAAATCCCAGTATTGGCCCTCATCAGTCGTTGCCCAGACCAATAGGCATAGGCTAATATCATGATTTTTCATTTTTCTGTTTTGGTAATAATTCTCCGGTGTTTGTTGCAGATGGCAACGAAAGAAATCATGATGGGAATGACCCACCATCGCAAATTTCTTGGTGGTAGTACCTTCATAGTAGTATTGACAATACTAATGTTCTGCACTCTGGGAATGGTATTAATGTGATACCATCTCAGCATGCAGTGTATTTATCTCGTCAAAGCTGACCTGTCATCTGGCAACTCTATTGATGGTTCTATGCTTTGCTTCAATAGAGCCAGCATATGGCAGCAGCTAATTATTACCGAAAGAAAATAATTCTTTCATTTTCATCTGGAACAAATAGCAGAAAATTATTACAGAAACTAAAAAATATTTATTCATAGATGAATATAGTCAAGGTATAAACATGCACAATGGCCAGCTGCCGAAGCGTATCGAACAGTTGAATTTGTATTGTTTATCGCAGCACCATGTCTGAGTATTGTTTATCTCCCATGAGTTCTGCATATTCATACTAGAATTTGTATGCTGGTGCACGGGCACTGCACTAAGGGCAGTGTCCTACCTTAATAGCCCTCTGCCAAAGTCGTCAAATCTCAAGAGATACATAGATAGGGGCACAGGTTAGTGAAAGTAGCTTTTAATCTCTCCTGTTGTTGGAGATTGACCTTTGCATCTACATCATTTCCTTGCTTAACGATATGGATCTGTGTGGCATCCGATGTCTCCATTGATGGGTGACCCTAACGATTTGGATACCTTATTTTTATATGTTTATCTGTTTATCTTGGATTATATTCTGGTGTATGGGAACCTTCCCTAAGACGTGTGGGGCTCTTCTGGCGTCTTGGGTCTATGGGGCTTTTAGTGGGATTAAGAGAGCCCTTCTGGAATGCCTCTCATATGGCTGTTTTGTGGGTGATGTGGTTGGAGAGGAATAGAGGGTCCTTCCTAGGAAGAGAAAGCACATTGCCTTCGTCATGCAAGGAGCTAGAGATTGGGTTTTTGGCTGTGTTTTGCTTGATCTGCATGCAGCGTTTGTGGAAGGAGTGGATCCGGTTGATTGCTGGGACAAGTTGAGGGAGATGAAGTTGTCCTCCTTTAGCCGGGTGGGTGGGCTTAGGAGGCCTTCTTTCTTGGCGATGATCTTCTAGCGTCTTGGGTCTATGGGGCTTTTAGTGGGAATAAGAGAGAGCCCTTCTGGAATTCCTCCCTTATGGCTGTTTTGTGGGTGATGTGGTTGAAGAGGAATAGAGTCATAGGAAGAGAAAGCTCATTGCCTTCATCATGCAAGGGGCTAGAGATTGGGTTCTTAGTTGTGTTTCGCTTGACCTACATGCAGCGTTTGTGGAAGGATTGGATCCGGTAAATTGTTGGCACAAGTTGAGGGAGATGTAGTTGTCCTCCTTTAGCTGGGTGGGTGTGCTTGGGAGGCCTCCTTTTCTTGGCAATGATCTACTGGCATCTTGGGTCTATGGGGCTTTTAGTGGGATTAAGAGAGAGCCCTTCTGGAATGCACCTTTATGGCTGTTTTGTGGGTGATGTAGTTGGAGATGAATAGAAGGTCTTCCATAGGAAGAGAAAGCTCATTACCCGCGTGCGGGGTTTGGGGGGGGGGGGAGAGGTTGGATTAGATTGTTGGGACTATTTGAGGGAGATGCAGTTGTCCTCTTTTGGGTGCGTGGGCTTGGGATGGCTCCTAGGTTTTTCATCATGGTCTGGGCTTGGGATGGCTCCTAGGTTTTTCATCATGGTCTGGGCTTGGGATGGCTCCTAGATTTTTCTCTTTCTTGTTACTTAAGTTTACTTTTGTGTTTTTCTTTGGGCTTTCCTGGATGAAATAACTTCTCTATGTGGGCTTGGGTACATCCTCCTTCAGCCGGGTGGGTGGGCTTGGGAGGTCTCCTTTCTTGGTAGGCTCCTAGGTTTTTCATCTTGGTCTAGACTTTTTTCCCTTTCTTGTTACTTAAGTTTACTTTTGTGTTTTGCTTTGGGCTTTCCTTGATGCTATAGCTTCTCGCCGTGGGCTCAGGTACGTCCTCCTTTAGCCAGGTGGGTGGGATTGGGAGGGCTCCTAGGTTTTTCATCTTGGTCTGGGTTTTTTTCCCTCCCTTGTTGTGTAAGTTTACGTTTCTGTTTTGCTTTGGGCTTTTCTTGATGCTATAGCTTTTTGCTGTGGGCTCAGGTATGCGTCCTCCTTTAGCCGGGTGGGTGGGCTTGGGAGGCCTTCATTCTTGGTGGGCTCCTAGGTTTTTCATCTTGGCCTGGGCTTTTTCCCCTTTCTTGTTGCTTAAGTTTACTCTTGTGTTTTGCTTTGGGCTTTCTTGGATGAAATAGCTTCTTGCCGTGGGCTCAGGCACGTCCTCCTTCAGCAGGGTGGGTGGGCTTGGGAGGCCTCCTTTCTTGGTGAGCTCCTAGGTTTTTCATCTTGGTCTGGGTTTTTTTTCCCTCCCTTGTTGCGTAAGTTTACTTTCCTGTTTTGCTTTGGGCTTTCCTTGATGCTATAGCTTCTCGCCGTGGGCTCAGGTACGTCCTCCTTTAGCCAGGTGGGTGGGCTTGGGAGGCCTCCTTTCTTGGTGGGCTCCTAGGTATTTCATCTTGGTCTGGGCTTTTTTCCCTCCCTTGTTGCGTAAGTTTACTTTTTTGTTTCACTTTGGGGCTTTCCTTGATGCTATAGCTTCTCGTCGTGAACTCAGGTATGTCCTCCTTTAGCCGAGTGGGTGGGCTTGGGAGGCCTCTATTCTTGGTGGGCTCCTAGGTTTTTCATCTTGGTCTGGGCTTTTCCCCCTTTCTTGTTGCTTAAGTTTAATTTTTTATTTTGCTTTGGGCTTTACTTGATGCTATAGCTTCTCGCTGTGGGCTCAGGTATGTATTTTTTCCCTTTTTTTTCTAATATATATTTTTTTGCTTCACTGATATAAAAAGAAGAATAAGCTTCGAGTATATTCTGTTTTTTTTTTATATATTATTTTTAATAATATTATTTTTCTCTGTTATCAGATAGTTTGAGGGCATTTGAGGTTAAGGCTTTGATGAGATTTTTTGTTGGGGGATTTGACGGATTAGATGAACTTTGTGGTTTTATTTGGAGGGATTAGTACTGAGTGCTCAATGTCAGCTTTTGAAATTATAAACATTTGGAGGGATTAGTACTGGGATGGAGTAAAGAGTTAGTAGAATAGGTGTCGGATTAACTTTTGGGATCTTAATCGAGCCTGCACAAAGTATGCTGACCCAGAGACGACTAAAATATGGCTATGCATGTCAGACGTTAGTGTATACATGTCATTGCCAGTCATAACATGTTAGTGCAATGACAGGTATGACTGTAAATACTTTCAATGAAAGCAAGTCATTCATTTGAATTGAACACAACCAATGGTCGTTGCTTTCTTGTTTCATATCACCTGAACGATGAAGTGGATATTCAGAAAATCCTCAGGCCCACGATCCAACCATTGGTGAAGGAAAAGATAGTCCACCGTTAGATCCAGTCTTTAGATGGAAAATCATAAAGCCAACTCCTGATCAGTATCTAGGAACTTCTTAGGAAAAGACACTGGAAAAGAAGGATCGGAAGATGAGAGAAATCTGTAATGATTTCTCTACTTTTTGTTTAGGTCTTCCTGTAACGTGTGTGTGTGTGCGCGCGCGCACGTGCGCGTGTATAGGGTAGAAAAATCTTTATTGTGTAGGAAATTAATATAGATGCCCCTATAAGTTTTTGAGGGTTGCATTTGCCTATATTTCTTACATTTCCGCTTGGCTTGAAGGGGTTTTACACCTAGGCCTCACACTCTCTTATGCATTCTAATATAAAGATCAATAATTCTCTCTCATACTACAGAGGATACGAACCATGGGACCTTAAGTCCTTCAAATCTCTCTACTCAAGATTTGTGGTGTAGATACAAATTGATCTTATCCTTGCACTTGTGCTAGTTTCCATTAGCTCCATTGTTTTTCTAGTAGTGTATACAAATTGATCTTATCCTCACCTATACTAGTTTCCATCAGCTCAATTACTTTTCTAGCAGTGTATTAAGCCACGTGAAATGATATATCAATGACTTGTACCATCAGCTCAATTTCCGTTCCATTTGTATCCAATGCGTGGGGTCTTGTTTTATCTTTCCTAGAAAGTGTCTTGATGATTTCAATGTTCTTGAAACAATACATGTTTACCTAAAAATGAATATGTGTGTGTGTGTGTGTGACAAGTCTTAAAGATGTCGGAGATTCCCATTTAAGTAATCATGAGGGTGTGAGTAGATTTTTGATTAGGTGGGATCTGGATTCAGCTGATGATTAATCATCCAGGTTTGTGTTTATTAATTGCTGTAGAAAGTGAAATTGAAGTGATTACCGACATTAGCATGTGAGAATTGGAGAAAGGCTAGGAGAGATGTAGCCAAGTGTCCTATTGTTGAAGAAATCAATACTCAGTTACGATATAATACTTCATATCTTAAATCATCTTCAGTGAAGACTCCTGGAATAAATTTCTGGCTTATTGCCCTGTTACAATATTCACAATAAATTCAGTCCACTCTATTTCTTGGTGTGGTGTCCTTGTGTAAGGAGCTTAATATTTTCGTATAGGCGTAGATGTGTTGATAGATGTATGGAGGAAAATCGATATTTTTTTTGTGGTTGGTAATGCTGTACTGGTATGTGGTTGATTTAGTGATGGAGGTTTCTTATTCCATAAGTAGTTATCCTGAACGAGCAGGATTTTTAGGAAAGATTTGGAATGAAAGAGAAAAAATGCAGCCTTTGTCAAAGGTATATAGATCTGTGGATAAGGTGTGAGTCATCAGTGTGATTGAGAAGGGTTGTGGAGAAACGGAGAAGAGGGATCTATGTGGGCTAGCAGATAAATATGGAAGGGACTGTTTCGGATATAGGATAACTCCTAGGGGTAGTTTAGGATTGGAATGGTGGAAAGGAGTACAGAACACGAGCAATTTGAGGAAGGGATTTTGCTTTATAGTTGGAACGAGAAACAAAATCAGGTTTTGGCAACAGGACGGTCTTGGAATGGAAGCATTTTAAAAAATAGTATGGAATAATATAGCTGAAGTTTGGGAAAGGAGAGATAGGTCAATCTTGCTGGAATATTCAGATGAGAAGAAATCTGAAATGAGATTTTGGAGTTCAGTTCTATTGGACAAGCCTAGTAATAAAGATGCTCGTTATGGAGCTTTGAAAAAAAAGAGAGATAGGTCAATCTTGCTGGAATAGTCAGATGAGAAGAAATCTGAAATGAGATTTTGGAGTTCAGTTCTATTGGACAAGCTGAGCAATCAAGATGCTCGTTATGGAGCTTTGGAAAAAAACAGTGTACTATTTGACAGAGGAATTAGCTTCAAATTTTGAATGGGGAACAAAATCAGGTTTTGGCAAGATGGATGGTGTGGTGGAGGCATTTGGAAAAACGGTATGAAACAATATTAGCCAAAGTTTGGGAAAAGAGAGAGGTCAATCTTGCAGGAATATTCAGTTGAGAAGAAATCTGAAATGAGGGAATTTTGGAGTTCAGTACTATTGGACAAGCTGAGCAATCAAGATGCTCAGTTATGGAACTTAGAAAAAAGGGGGTGCTTCACCGTCAAATCTTTTCCCTATTTCATAGGGAGAAGACCGCTATTTAACCAAAATTGACCTCAAAATGGAAATCAGCGACCCTGTCTTTACATGAGAAGTGTCAGCCATATCGATTGATACGTATCCATATCGGCCCAAAGATTGGCCGTTCCCGAGTTGATTTCTTGCCATTACATAATCTACATCACAAATTGAAAATCATAAAAAGCAATACCAAACATGATTACAGCATGTAGCAGAATCATAAAAAAATTGGAAAATTCAGAAAAAATTTGGCATATTGCCAAATCAGCCAATTAGTAGACAAAAAGTTCAGGAGACCGCCTATTTGAAGATTTTTTTTTCTGAAATTTTGATTTCCTCAGAATTTTATGGCAGTGGATATAAGTTATCAGTGCAGATTTGGGACTCATTTCTATCAGTTTTCGGGGTTACCAGCAACCTAGGCGAGTCTTTCTCTATGGTCCTGTCCTGGCTGAATGATAACCTAAGGATCCCTTTTGTGATAACAAGGGCATTCTTTGGAGGGTGCTGTCATTGGCGATTCTAGGAAATGTGGAAGGAAATGTGGGACTCATTTCTCTCAGTTTTCGGGGTTACCAGCAACCTAGGCGAGTCTTGCTCAATGGTCCTGTCCTGGCTGAATGATAACCTAAGGATCCCTTTTGTGATAACAAGGGCATTCTTTGGAGGGCGCTGTCATTGGCGATTCTAGGAAATGTGGAAGGAAATGTGGGACTCATTTCTATCAGTTTTCGGGGTTACCAGCAACCTAGGCGAGTCTTGCTCGATGGTCCTGGCTGAATGATAACTTAAGGATCCCTTTTAACAAGGGCATTCTTTGGTGGGCACTGTCATTGGCGATTCTAGGAAATGTGGAAGGAAAGAAATAGAGGGACCTTCAACCAAATATATTAAACACACAAGTTCAAGGTTGCGGATTTGGTTAGTTGGTTCTTGGCGTCAGTTCAATGTTTGGCAGAGTCATCAACTGAAATCTTAAGGGAACGGGAGCAGCTCAGAGCCCTATAGAGCTATGGTTTATCTCGACATGTGCTCTAAAGGGCTTGGTGTACTTTCATTACTTTTTGGTTTTTCATAGATTATGTTTTTTTTTTTCTTGACAAAGCATCTCGCTGTTCCTGCTTTGATCGGCTGTAGTTATTCTTAATGAAATTATAGCATTAATTTGATAAAAAAAAATTCAGTGTTACTGAGACGTGAGGGATATCTATTCCTGTCCTTCCTCCTGTAATAATTGAGTGATGCACGCTTTTTCTATAGTTCCCCCTTCCTCTGATAAGGAGAACCGTATATGTTGCTTGTTAATCTTTTATAGTTTTATGCATATATATGATCATAAGACAGTCCTCAAATGGGAATATATGGTTTCACTGCAATGAAGCTCTGCTCCAGAAAGCAGCTGCTTATCAAATTGATTGAATCATGTTGAATTTGGTGTCCTACAGTCCTAGGCAGAACTTGTACCAATAATACACATCATACTCTGATTATTCTCATGAGATGTGGCTTGAAAACAAAGCAATAGAGGGGACCATTGCGTAGGCCTTTTAGTTTGCATCTTTTCTGTTGCTGTATGGTAGTAGTTTTGGCAGCCACTACAAAACTGGCATTTTGTTTATGCCTTATTCTGTTCCATCATCATTGTCGCTTTGCCCCATAATCTATGTGGGTTCAGATGTGCGAGTCATTTTCTACACCGATTTCTGCTCGAGGCAAAATCTCTGCTATCCTTGGCGCATTTCCCACTTCTCTCCAAGCTTTCATTGGTCTCCTCTCTTTCTACATTTCTACTTGTGCTTGTATCGTTTCAATTCTTTGTATGGAGGCCATTTCAGGTCTCCGATGGACATATGCTCAAACCAGCTACAATAACATTGTTTAATTTTTTTTCTTTTTATTGGGACCACTGCTAAACTTCTTATTCACAACATTCCTAATTCTCTCATTTCTTGTTACTCCAAGCATCCATAATTCCATATTGATAAGCAAACCCATTATTGAGCTACACAGACTCAAACTATTTTCTTGTGATTTGTACATGGTGAACCAAAATACAAATCGAAACTAAAGGTGGAAAGTGGCAAGGTAGGCTAGCTTTTGGGAAGCAAGATAATATCCCTTCCAGGATGGTGAAGGAGTTGAGATACTTGCACTTGATATAGGTCTGGTGTCACACTTTTTTGGTTAGGTAAGCTGGGATTGCAACTGCTTTACACTTGAACATAATAACAATGTTTGCTGTTCTGTCTTTCGGTTAAAACTTTGACACCAATTTACCCATTGTAACAAAATATATCTGCTGAAAATTTGTATGTCGTGCCCCATCGTACAGCTACATGATGGTCGCACAGGCACAGGTAACTGTAGTTCAGAACTATCGCAACTATATGATATTACTTGTGGATGGAGTGATGAGCCCTTCTCTTTTTTTCATGGCTTTAATGACACTTAGGGTGCATGCAGCATGCTAAATTATAGAACTGACCTGTTTATTCCTTCTTTGTTATTGTAGTTCTTATATTTAGCCCAGTTTTCCCATTTTTCTAGATTGAACAAATGTAATGGTTCAGTTAAACTCTCTTTCTAGACCATGTTTCATGGACATGGATCCAATCGGACTCTGAGTGAGTCTGATGCATGTCATTTAATCTGACTTGGCATGCAAAAAGACCCACACTCCCATTCTTCTGTTCTGACAGCGCATATGCCACATGTAGTGCTATAATTAATTTGTCTAAGAAGTTCCAAAGAGCGTTACACATTTGGACTCGAGATTCAGCATCGCAATTGAGGACCTCCCAAGTAACATTGGACAGAATTATTTATATATTTTCTTTTTTTAAATGTTTCAGTCCGTCTGACAGCATTAAATGCATAGATGGGACGGTTCAGAACTTTGAGTGATTTATAGGTCTACTGTAGCTCAAATATATGAATTGCCATCTTGAATGACTTAGATTGCTCAAAAATATGTCCAGCGTACTCTAGTTTAGGGACAGTCATGCCGCCAATTTGTTTGTAGGCGGTTAGCTGCCATTATTTCGGTTTGTAAAAAATATTTTATTTCTCTTAGAGGCCATTGCTATGGTTTTCTTGCCCTCCATGTTGATTGGTTTGTTTTTTTTAGGCTACATTATTAAATAATCATTATTTTTTAAGTTGGCCATGTTCAGGTCGTACTGAACCCTCTATCAGGTATAGCCTATTTTTGAAACTAAGATTGAAGAGATTTTGATATAGGAAACCACGTTAAAAGCTCTCTGAATAGCGTTAATATTTGTGACCATTGTATGTTGTGCCGAAATTCATTCTTAGTAGCCATCGGATATTTGGATCCTTCCTATATCCCAACGCTATGTAAGAAATACTCCGCATCTGAAATTGTTATTTCCAACTGTTTTATAATCAATTGACGACTCAACCCCACCCAATTTGAAATTGTCTGATTCTGGTACACTAGGCTCCCCAATTTTTAAAACCTGTCTTATTAGAAAGGAATAGGACAAGTTTGCAACCCATGTGAGACTAAAGCATCTCATTAAGTAGAAGCATGGTCATAACCCCGAGGCTTCTACCCCTCACTTGAGCCTCTACACCTAGTTGTGATAGACCCTCACATGGGATAGAGAAAAGTCTTGACCTTGGATTATATGTGATTGCAAACCCTACATTTAGGGCTGTCAATGGGCTGGGTTTCAGCTTGGGCCCAAAAATTTGAGAATTTTCATAAACAGGCCAGGCTAAGCTCGAATATTAATGGGTTCGGGTTTGGGCTTTAACATGTGAAATAAATGGGCTGTTATAATTAGCAGGCCAGTAAGCCTGACCTGTTGTAATTACTATTTTAACCCCCCTTATGACAGTTTAATGGATTGATAAGGGGTGAAAACAGTAATTTTCCCTTTGCTACCTTTATAACCACGTATCTTAGGGTTTCTTTCTCTCAAATCTCAATCGTTCTCCTTTCTCGCCTATGAAACAGTTCTCCTTTCTCGCCTATGAAACAGATCTCTAGTTCTCTCTCGCTGTCTCGCCTATGAAACGGCACGCCCTACTGGCAGCCCTCAGCTTGGTGGGTAGCCCACAACCCTCTCTAATATCTATCTCTTTCAGCTCCTCTCTCTCCAAGTGCTCCCACCACAGCCGGCAGCCCTTCCCCTCTCTCCCAATGCTCCTAAGTCCCACCGCAGCCCTCTCACTCCCGGTCTGTGATTCCCATTATCGGCTTTGAAGGTAAATCTGCACACTTTGGGGGTTGGATTTTTCGGAAGACCAACTCTCGTAAGCAAGTAGGTCTGTCAATGGGGCAGATTTCAGCCCGATCTCAGCCAACATCTCTCTCTCTCTATGGTTCCATCACCACCGACAGAAAAGGCTGCAGGAAAAAAATATTAGAAACCTGGCCTGAACTCGGGTTTTGGGCCGATTAATAATGGGCCGAATTTATTCAGGTCGGGTTCGGGCTTAAACAGTTGTAAGCAGGTTGTGCTGGGTTTTGCCCGAATAGCATACCGGGTCGGGTTCGAGCCTTCCTTTTAGGGTCAAAAAACATTCAGACCTACAAAAAACCTGGCCCGGCCCGTTGACAGCCCTAGCTACATTTCATTATGCGTTTTGGGAGGGGACTTAGATTTACTTTATCTATATATTGTATGCTTCATTAAGTTTGACATGTTGACCTTCTATGTTATAGATGGGCATAATCCCATGATTCGGTGGTGTCCCTTTCTTAGTAGGGTCATCCATTACCACAGAATGGCCACTTAGGCAGTGTCAATAGTAGATGCTAGTCTATTGGTTTTCTCTAGATCTTTCGACCTTTTGGGGAAAAAAGAGGCTACCTCACCTCACTGTCCTGTTGAGATATTCCTCTCACCACGTGGCGCCCATATATGACTAATTCAAGTCATCCAAATGGGATATCATCACTTGAACTCTTAACTCATCCCTAAATATGCAACCACAAACCTGTTTATCCGATTGTTGCAATTTAATATAGACTCTTCGGCCGATCAATATATATATATATATATATATATATCAAAATGCTATGAGTCAAATCCTCTGATGGCGGCAAAGTTTGGTTCAAATGTCCTGCCATTTGGACTGAAAACTGTTCTTTTATTGAAAGGAATTGTGGGTGAGAGTGTTATCTCAAGTTTTCAACAAGTGAACTCCAAATAATTGAAAAAAGAATATATATATATATATATATATATATATATATATGCTTGCTTGAACTCTTCTTTGTTGGTTTCCATTTTTCAGACAATTCCGCATTGTTAATGACTTGATGCAGGTGGAAATTGAGGACAAGATTATTTTGAAAGGGATTAATGAGCATTACTTGGCATCATGAAAATTATCTTTATCAAGCTAATCAAAAGCCTTTTACCACATCAATGCTGTCAAAGCCACCTTAAAGTTGTGTAAATAGAAGCTTTTTTCATGTTCACCGTAGGGCTGTCAACGGGCTGAACCCATCCCCGGTATTATATAAGCCTTATTATTTTCAACTCTAAAAATTAGGCTTGAATCCAGCCTCGATACAAAATTGAACCAGACTCGGGCTGAGTGCTCGGGCTTGGCGTTTTATTTAATCCCAAACCTGAGCCGAAGCAGGATCGGGCCAGCCGATTCAGGCTATTCCTGCCTTTTCCCTTGATAAAATTGGGTTTGGTCGGGTCAAGCTGTGTTTTGGTCAGGCTCAATTATATTTTACCAAAAAAATTAGGCCTGGACCCGGCACAGATACAAAATCAGGGAAAGCGAGGCCCAAGTGCTTTCAGGCTCAGGCCTATATCTTAGCCCAAACGGGGCTAGTCCGGGCTTTACAGCTGTACTCAGAAGACTATATCTGCTTTTTTTAGGCAAAAGCTTATGGTCCTTGAAAACATGTGAAAATTATCTCTTGATAGAAAAAAGATTGGCGAGGGATGTAGGCAAGAGAGAGTTGAATATCTTTTAGGTTCCATTCTTCAACATGTTTGGCACCCCAAAAAGGAATTATCTCCTCAGTTCCACCCATATGATTGGATTGGAATTTTTTTTTTTAATAAGATTTGGATTGGAATTTGATGCATGTAAGTCTGGTTTAAACATGTTATGCCTTCTTCACTCATTTGCTCCACATAGTTTATGTGTGCAACCTACCTCCTTAGCCTAAAAACAAAAACAAACCTCTTCAAACGGTATGAAAAGTGATTTAAGCACCCACTTCAAATCGTAATATATGATCATGCCTTAACTAATTATATCTTTCGTAAACACCCATATTGGGCTGCTAATCTACAGTCCCCAAGGCAAGATTTTGATTGATCAACCACGATATCGCAAATGATACAAATTGTTTCGGGGGAACGCAATTTTGTTGACGTCCAATTTTGTTCAGCCCGATAGGTGAATTCAGACCTGAAATCTAGGCATGATTATCAAATGGGCTTGGCTCAGGCCTACGTACTAAGACATGTCCAATTTAGGAATCGCCCTAGCACCCTGGCTGGCTAATTCCTGATTTCCAAGCCCAAACAATACACAGCCCTTGGATTTTGTGCCCAATAAGAAGGATCCATTTAAGGCCCAGATTCTTTGCAAGCTACTTTTGGGCATACATTCAAACAACGCTCAAAATTTTGAGCCTAAATTGCAAAAATCCTTTCGTTGTGAGCAATACTGAATTGCTACATGGATCAAATACTTTTTACTTTGGTATATGACGCTAGATCCAATTTTAACATCCAAAACTCTGGCTCTGGGTTACAATCTCCTATGAGAAAAAATCACGTTGCTTTGATACCACAGTTTGAATTATCAAAGAGCAACTCAAGCACACAGCAGTCAACTATACAAATCAGATGAACAGGGGAAAAAAGAAAAAGAGATTTTCTACGTTAAATAAGAGAACATCAATCAATGCATTTCTCTAATCTCTATTTCTTCTTCAGAAGTAGTTTTCACTATTATCCCCGGCTCTATCTTGTTAAAGAAAAATGTAATAGCCTTTTAAAGGTTATTATATGTCAAAGATGTCAGGACTTTTTCACGTCACCTTTTGACCATGAGAGATCAAAATTAGAGAATCATAACCATCAAAATAGTGGTTTTGTTTTCGGTTTCGGCAGCCGAAATTTTGAATTTCGGCATATAATTTCCCCTCCATATATATTTGGACCGAAATTTCGGTTCAAGTTATCGTTAAACCGAAATGATTCGGCCGATAAATTGAGTTATCGGTCGAAATTTTGAACCATGATCATAACCATCTGATCCCCTACATAAAAAGGCTTACATCTGAGAAAACAGCTAAACTTACTGATAATAATAAATTAATTAATTAAAAAAAGGTGGCATGCAAAAGTAGTTGATGTAATAAGTAATAGCACAAACTTAACTAGAAAAGTTCAAAGCCAGCAGAATGTGCTAGAATTCAAATCCCTCAAAACTCCCCAAGAAATTCTATCATTCTAACATGATGCCCTAAAAATTCCCCAAGAAATGAAAAGATGAATATCTAAATAGACATATCAGTGATAAAAACACATTCAGCATAGAGAACAAAGCAAAGTGTGCTAGAATTCAAACTCAAATTGATTATATGTACACCATAAAATAAAGAAATCAAATGCTCCCAAGTAACTAGAAATTAATAAAATAAAGTAAATATGATAACCCAAGTAACTAGAAATTAGCAAAAGAATGCACCAACCTGCAGTTCATCTTGGCTTTCTATAAATTTCAGCAACAAATTTTTTTTTTGAAAAGAAAAAAAAACTGTTCATAGATAGTGATGCAATTATTAAGAAAAAAAACTACATTGAAACCTGGCCGAAGGTGGGAAAACCTAGAGCCAAAAAGAAAACAAGGGCACATAAGCAGACAACCAGATCAGCCCGGAAGTCCTATTTTATTTAAACTTTCCAAAAATAAAACCACTAAATAGCCTAAACCTAAGTCCCTATAGGCGATGAGAACCGATTTAATATCACTGAGATTAACAGAAGAAATCATGAGATTTTTCAATCAAAAAAATAAATAAAAGAAATCAGGAGATTTCTGTTTGGAGTAAATCAAGATCACATGTCACATGATATAAGTTTTCTCACAAAACTCAACTCCAGCCCAACTGCACTTTGGATCCCCCAAACTAATAGGAAATAATGTTGGGCTTTTAATAGAAACTGGATAAATGGTTAGGGAGTAAAGTAGTCCATTTCTTAATTGAGGATGGAGGGCTTGAACCCTCACGATATCTAAGGCCGACGGTCAAGTGAATGCTTCTGTCTTTAATCCCAAAAATGTCTCTAAAATCAAATGCCTCACCGCTTCTCATTCTTCTGTCTTTGTTCTCATCCGATTATTCTTCAAAAAATCTATCGGACTCTCAAGTGAATGCTTTGATTGCTGAATATCTGATTCTTACTTTAACTTGGAATAGATTCACAAGAACACTGTATCTTTCATATAAAAACATATCAATTATTAATTAATCATTTAATATTATAGCACATATATAGGATCACAATAATTTTGACAAAAGGATTCCTCCACCAACACAATTTCAATAAAACTCAGTTTCTGGATTAGGGAACTACGTTTATAATCCAGAATACTGGCCAATTGCAACCTCAGTAATTTATCCTTAATGTGATCACTTAAGTCATCACATGATGATTGAATCACGTTACTTGGGCACGTGATCACTTAAGTGATCAGGTGCCAAGTAGTCTCTTTAAAACATATCCAAAATTCTTATTTAGTGGTCCATTCATCTCAGGTTTGTTCTTAGCATAACAGGTCTACCACATACTGCTTCGGGAGCCATTGCTTGCACATGCTTTTTCAAGTGGTTGCCCCAAATTAGTAAAAAAATGATATTATCTTTATTTTTTTAAATGACTAAATTACCCTAGTGGTTACTCCTTTGGCTTTAGAGGGGAAATTTTGCAGAATCACTACGAAGAGGAGACCAAGAGAGAGACAATGGTGTAGAGAGAGGGAGATAGGTTAGAGAGAGAGAGAGAGAGAGAGAGAGAAAGAGAGATTGCTAGAGAGAAATAGAGATTAGAGAGAGATGAGAGAGAGAAAAACCTTCAACAAGACAAGGTGACCAAGTCGGGTTTGGGAATAAATTGGTTGGGGAAAAAAATCTGAAAAAAATCGTAAATTTGGGTAAAAAATTCAGGAAAACAAGAAAATTTCAAATAATTGAAAAAAAATTAGGACAAATTGGGAAAAACATGGAAAAATAGGAGAGAAAGTGATTAGCGAGAGAGGAGATTAGAGAGATATTAGCTAGAAAGAGAGACTAGCGAGAGAGGGAGAGAGAGAGAGAGAGAGAGAGAGAGAGAGAAAGAAAGATTAGAGAGTGAGTAGCAAGAGAGACTAGAGAGAGAGAGATTAGGAAGAGAGAAAAAGAAAGATTAGCGAGAGAAAGGTGTAGTTCAATTATATTATTATTTTAGGTGCAATCATAGGAAGCATGTGCAAGGAAAAATTTTAGGTAATTCAGTGCAATCACTTAAAAAGCGTGTGCAAGTAAGGCCTCCCTATTGCTTCCAAGGCCCAAATTCTTTTCAATAAAGTCTTGTATTTGTTCCTTTCTTTTCTTTTTCTTGACCGCATCATTGGCTGGTTGAGAAAAACTCAACTTCACTGAGTTGACTTGATCTATTGTCGTCACTTGTTCTCTTGATGCAAATTGAGGCAAGTATTACCCATCTATTTAGAAGACTTGAGAGTAGGATTCCTTCGCAGTGGATAATGTTTTAGTTTGATCCCTTCTTTGTGGAATGTATAGGTGTTCTTTCATTCATGATGCTCAGTGTCTCAATAATAGTCGCAATCTCCCAAAGAGTATGTGGCATACACGTACATAAGCTCCACATCACACCACACGTCAGCTTGACATGTTGAACTAGTTAAAAAAACAATGCATCTTGCATCTTCACTAAACCTTCCTCCCCTTCTGGAAACATTCGGTTTAGAAAGGGTGAGGGTGAGGATGCTTCCTTTGAGTTCAGCTTCTCCACCATCGCTTGCAGGTATTTCTTTTGCATTCAAGTGGGTATTTTAGTTGCTTATCTTCTTCGAATATTGCCAAAAGCAAGCTGCGGTTTGCATCACTGGTAGTGGCCTCTAATGTCTGGTTGCTTGTATATTATGGTGCTGAAAGTATCCCTTCACCTTCCAGACTCTTCTGGTACATTGATCACAAGGCAAATATGTGGAGAAAATCCATAGAATAAAGCAATAGATAAGTGAGGATCATTTGACTTTTGATAAATAACTCCGCCATTGCCGGTCCCAAGCCCGGATGAGAAAGGAGGGCAGCCAGCTGTAAAACCCCCGCCAAATCCCTATGATGAGATAAGTACAATTGTACAAGGACGTAGGAGAAGAGGAAGACTAGTGAAGAACTGGACGGAAGTCGTGAGAAGGAACCTTTAGTGAAAGCCTAATAGCATCTACAAGGATTTCTTGTGTCTATACCTCATTCGCTTAGTTCAAACACAGATTCATGGTTCATAAGTCCTAAGAAAATCCCATTCCATAAGTGGGATGAGAGTTTTAAATGAATATTAAATATTATACCAAGGCATTGCTAACCTCACAACTTCATTGTGAGGTTACCATTGCCCTCAACAATAATACCCTTATTAAAGCGTATTTTTGTAAAATGATTAGGGCAGTTTAGTAAAATTGAACTAAATAATAAATGAGGTGTTTGCAATAAATGAAGTGTATGTAGTTGCAATAAATAAAGTGTCCTCATTTATTGAAAACAACTTATTTATTAACTAATTCAGTTTTCTAAAGTGCCCCTAGTAATTTTACAAAAATACCCTTTGATAAGGGTATTAGTGTCTAAGGACAATGCTAACCTCACAATGAATATATATATATATATATATATATATATATATATATATATATATATATATATATATATATTAGGTAATATAGTTACGGATAATGTTGCATAGGCACTTCATCTTCTATTGGGGACATGCATGTTGACATGTGTCACACACTGATGTGCACAAACACCTAGAGACAAAGATTGACCTATCAAAAGAAAAAAATGTGAGTAATTTCTTGAAATTTGACTAATAGAAAAAGAATGACCCTTTTCTCAAGTACATTCTTTTGGGAAATAATAAAGAGTCATCCTTATTCTCACGTTAATTCAATTGGAGCATTTGAATATACCATGTTAAGTAGAATAAAAAAATACTATATTAGACAACTCAACAATTCTAAGTTTATAGCTTTCCAATATTGTTGAATATGATTCTTATCTTATGTACCGAACAATATTGTTCAATTGGACCATTTGAAGTGTGTCTGATTGTGTCCATCGTAACTGACGGGGACGCCGACTTTGTGGACATCGAACTCGACATTGTGGGCATCGGTTATGGACCGTATCGTGTATACAGGCGACGGAAGAAACGAGATGAAAACCAGAACCGGGCGTAAAAGCGACTAGAATCGAACATAAAGGAGGACATGAGAGAATGCACAGTCAATCGTTCGACCCCAGGCTTCGATCGATCGATTGCGGCCAGCAGGATTTGAATTTTGGTGACATTCTGTTTTCAAATATATATATATATATATATATATATATATATATATATACTCGATCGATCGAGTACCGTTATCGATCAATCAATTGATGTGTGATCCAGGAGCTATAATTATATATATATACTCGATCGATCGAACCTTGGTGTCGATCGATCGATTATTCACGAATCAGGCTCCGCCAAAATACGGAAATGGGTTTTTAAGGGCATACTTGTCTTTTTTGTAGTATTTGTGTTAGGGTTTTCTTTTGTTTTGAGGCCTCCTATATAAGGTCTCTAAATAAACAATATAATTAGTTGATCGATTAATGAAAAGCTATTGTTTGTGTGTGCTTGAGATGAGCCTCCATGAAGAGTGAATCTTCGTTTCCCGAGAAGGGTTTGGTGTAAAGCCAAGGGTGTGAAGCCCACGTTATCTTTCTATCTCTATCTTTGAATTATCTTTCCCTGCTTTTATTTGTGTTCCCCATAAACCGAAATTCAGCCATTAAGCTTTTAAATACCCCAAATTATAAACCCTAGCCTTCATCTAAATCATTAGATCGATTTGTTTCCAAGAACCCTAGATCAAATTGGCGATTCCATCGTTGATCTACGAGCGAGTCCTAATCTGGAAATGACTAGAGTTATACCCCTAGGATCCTCCTTCCGCGAGGCTAACAGATCTAGCGCAATGGACCAGACTCTATCCGAACAACAACACGAACATCCAAATGGAAAACTACGAAACATAAGGTATTTGCGTTATTTTCATATTAATTGCTCAATTAATCTAGTTTAATTTCGGCAAATTCATCACTTCATAGTCAATCACATAGTTTAGGGTTTTGTCCCGCGTCAATAACAAAGTTCGATTTCAACAATGTTTCAGCGGGAGTCATTTCGGTTCAATTTGGATACAATTGGGGAAAATTTTTGGGATTATATATATTATACCTATTTAAGTTAAAAATAACATTTTTAAGCAATAGGTGCAATATATAATCCACACTGCCCACGCATCACAAATCAAAAATTATAAAGATACATAGAAAATTATAATTAAACCATGAATCCAACTTTATAAGTCATAATATTCCAAAAATTTTGCTTTAAAATTTCAGCACTTCACTGAAAGTTTTTGTTGACCTCCGTTTAGGCAGAATTTGTGACTATGACTAAAACTAGACACCACTAACATGCCTAAATCTGACAAGAAAAATCGCTAAGAGAATTCAAACACCCATGTTAGAGGCCATCGACCATGCCCGTGTCCATGCAATATTAGCTGTAGAAAGATCCGGTCTTTATAACGCATATATACGGGCATGGGTGTTAGACGCCAACACCCATGCTCCTGTCTATGCAATATTAGCAGCAGACAGAAGTATCTTTATAATGTTAGATTTTGTATTGTTTCAAATGATTTTGTAAACTTCAATTCACAAAACAAAATTTTAATATGGTTTAGCTTGTGTTAGGTGTAGAAGTTCTTTGGTTTGAAAAAAATCCCTTTTCAAATGCAAATGTTTGTTCCCACACTAGCTGGTGAGAAATACTTTCCCCACTTCTTATATGGTGAAGTCAGACATTTTCTTAGACCTAAGCACCCAAACGGCATTCATGTAATCCCACATTTTGACGAAAATAAACACCATAGTTGACACAGAGGAACAGTAAAAACTATTGTTATTCCAAATCCAATGAAAATGACACCATTAACGGCCGCGAGATAGAGTGTTTGAGCACATCAACACCTACCCAAAATTATAAAGAACATTAACTTAAGTGCTGAGCAGCATCACATTCAACTGTCCTAGGATTCCTGATTGCAGCTGATTTGCAAAAATTACCTAAAGAAATGCATCCAAATCACTACTCCAATCCTGTGATCACTAGCCCAAACTGAAAAAGGATGGTACCCGGCATAAAAAATCACAACACACAATCCAGTTTTAACCTATCTTACTTGCTAATTCGTTCGGTTTGAATTCGGGTTCGCAATTCGCTATTATGGAGAGAATTCAAGTCGTAAGGGTTAGGATGAGATAACCCTTAAGCTTGCAGAGGAAATAAGATAACTTGATTTTTCTCTATTTTGTATGAGAAAATCAGTGACTCGGAATCAACAGATCAATTTTGGGAAAAGATTGGAGCGACTTGGAGAAGACGACCTTGCAGAGCCTTCAGGAGCGAGGAGACGTGAAGAAGCCACCTGTCCTATGCGTGACACTTAGTTTCTTTAGTAATGAGTATTGACATGGTATGTAGTTGGATTATAAACGGTTGTACTTCACCAATTAGTGAAGAGAATTCATAGGGGTAGTACGGCGAATTATGCTTCTCTACACACCAATTAGAACGATTAAAAAAAATAATTCGCTACTTCCTAGCGAATTAGAGTGAATCGAACTGCGAACTAGTACGCTTCGAACCAGTTCGCGGTTCGGTACAATACCCAGCGAATTAAGTCTCACAGGTTCTAACATCTGAAGCCAGTATGGGAAGGCCAAAGATAAACTGATATCACTTTCAGCAAAAGTCTGCTTCATGTGGGATTTTCTCTTGAGAATAAATTGATTACAATGAAATAACTTGCAAAAAACCAAATCATACAAAGAACTCTCACCCAGTAAAACTTGTACATGAAACAAGAGAAAATATGAGCACTATGCTGAAATGAAACCTGGAGAACTGATTTCAAGACTTCCTAATATAGCTGTCATTATATAAAGTCAAGTACTAGACCGACTGAAAAATGGAACCATATAAGGCCACATTGGACGAAAGAGCTTCAATCAAGTTTTATTGAATGAATAGTGAAATCTCCAATCCATCGGTAAAAATAACAGCCATGAGGACTTTTGGCTCTTGAATGGCCTCAAAATTGGTTGCTCAATTAGATGGACATCAAGGATTCTCCTATGCATGGGATACTTATGTAACAAGATTTTTAAAAAGTCAACATAGATTAAGACATTTGTATTGTGTTTTGCTAATTAAAGAATAAAATTTCAAAACAAATCAAAACTAAACATTTCCTACACTAATTTTTAAGTCCTGTTAGTGGGCTCTTGTGCATTGCAGGTTGAGTCCTCTCACTGGAAGTTTGTAAGTAATCCATGTTCGCTAACTGTTACAAAGCAAGGGATATTTTAGATATTACTCATGAAAGGGATGATTGTAAAACTGTAAAATAGGTCCTTTAGTATAAATAAGAGGTGATTTAAGACTGGTTGACAAATCGAATCCCTAATCACATTTTTATGAACATGTTTCTCTTCTTCTCTATCTTGTTCTTTCTTTCAGCCTCCTATTGATTTTTTCCTCCAAATACATTAAGATCTTCAACTAGGTATCAGAGCAATCATTGACCAACCTACTGCAATCATTGACCAGCCTACTGCAACTAGCTTAGTGCCTGATTCGTTCATATTTGCATACCACAATCAAAGGCTCCAGTTCTTCCACAACCATCTGCTTGAAAATAAGAATTTTTTATTTTCATCCTTTTCTATTGGGCCCATATGAATCCAAGTTTCTGTTGGAGCACATCTATCATTCGTGACATCAATTGGTGATATTCCAATTCACTGGACTACCCATTTCAGCGTGGAGTTGTATTTATGACCATGAAATCCAGCATTTCTATTTTGCTCGGCCTTTGAAGACCCAGCAGCCCAAAAATTGAAAATCATGTTTATATGTTTGAAACAAAGTCAACATTTTCCAAGTCCTTAAGGGCAGCAACATTCATTGCAAATGGAACGACGGGACTGGAAGGGAGATGGGTGTGGCGGACGGAATAGAGGGAGCGGTGGTGGTGGGCAGCGAACATGGAAGAAAGGCGGGCATGGCAGTACGAGAGACCACGGGGATTCCGGATCTTTTCAAACCGAACGGCAGTTTTTGGGGAGTCTCGGAGGCTCCCATTTTCCTAAAGGTAAAGTCGTTGCTCCAGTGGTGATCCAGAAAGGCGATTGGATGTGCAACGGATGCGGCAATCTCAATTTCAAACGGAGGATTCGATGTCATTATTGTGGGTGTGATGCCCATTGGAGCACGGGAGCTATTATATCAAATTGCCTTAATGTTAATTCCTTTAACGGTGGTAAGGAGGGCCTGGGTAACCAAATGCTTATCTTGCAGCGACAAGAGAGAGAGACTTGAACAATGGATGGCAAATTGTTGGTAAAAAATGTAAGAGGGCCAACCAGTACTTCAAACCTCAGGTCTATACCACCGGAGATCTGATCGGGAAATCTGCTATACCAGTTCAGAGGGAAATACAGAGTCAGGGGGTTCATGGAAAGGTAGTTCCCAGTCCCTTTCACCCGATCGCCGCGGGAGGTTTGAGGTCTCAGTTTGAGAACTTCTCTTTTTCGGTCTCAGGCGATATGTATGAGGCCAATAAAGTTAAAAATCGAGAGAGGTAGGTCCTCCTCTCTGTTGATAACTACAAGTTTACTATCATTGACATTAAAGATCATTTACTGATGATGCTTGGAATGCATTACAAAAAGGGACTACTTGTTTCAAAGATTAAAAAAAAGGTGTTTTTCTTCTTGCTTTCTCGGAAGGTCAAGCGAAAGCGGTTGAGATTCTGGACAAGGCTCATGTGGGTCGATGGGGGGGCTCTGTGGTCAGCTTCTTCATGTGGGAGGAGGATATGTATGACCCTCATTTCAAAAGGAAGATAACGGCCTTTGGCTGCGAGTCTATGGGCTACCCCCCCACCACCCCACGCTTGAACCAATGAGGTACTAAGTGGTATCAGCCAAGGTGCGGAACTTTCCTTGGGGCCGATACCAGTACGGCCGCTGGGGAGGATATCCGCTACGCCAAGATTGTCATGCGCACCACCAATGTCAGTCACATACCGAGGTGGGGAGATATCCTGGTTAACGATAGCCGGTACAAGTGTTGGATTAAACTATATAGGGATAAACGGGTAGCTGTTACTGATCACTGCGAAGTAGTAACCGGAGGAATAGGGTCCGGTGATATATAGGATCCGACGGGTCGAGGAAAGGAAGTTATTTGCAAGAAGGGGGGTTGATGGGAAACGGGAAAGCAGGAAGACGACGGAGCTCCCAGTACTCCAGCGCGCGCAAGTCGGGTTCCAACTTCCAACCGTGCCGGTGCACGGGTGTGATAACGAATTGCACCATTGGGGGAACCCACTGCCAGAGCATGGACCGAAAAGCAAAAAAGGTGATTAACAAATGGAACTTGGCATTTCTTGAGGGTCAACGAGAGCAACTTGGGCGACAAAAGGACAAGGCGTTGCTTTCTAGGAAGGTGCCAGGTGAATTGACGGCTCAGTTCCAGCAGCCGAATTTCTCCGCATCAATAGTTGTACGGAGAGATGGGAGTTATTGCGAGAAGGGGCAAGGCGGGACTAACACTTCTACCGAGGAAATTGTCTTTATTATTGATGCAGGAAAATCGCATACTAACCCTAAAATAGCATAAATCTCCCAAAAGAGGGTTCTCAATCTTACTAGGGTTCATGACTAAATGATGCAAGATAATGACTATGAAATCTGGAATCTATAAGAAGGCTGAAATTTGGAATCTATATGAATGTTAAAATCTGGAATCTATATGAATGCTGAAATCTGAAATCTGAAATTTGAAATATGGAGTTTGATATCTGAAATCTGAAATCACAAAAAAATAAAAGAAGAATAAGGTAGAAAATCTTTGGTAATGATTGAACGACCGGCCTTGCACCAATCACACGCGCAAGTTTGTCGGCTTCGCACTAACAATAACTTTGAGGAATCATTCCTCAGAGGCGAAAACTCATCTCAAGTTTTCTAAATGAAAGAATCACTCTTTTACAAGTTGCACAAAGCAACTTAATTTTTTTTATTCATCATTCAACACTAAAATATGTTTTTACAAAGCCTTTTATAGGCATTTTACAACACAGTCGAAATTTGAAAAATAAATAACTAACTAAATTCAAATTTAAAATAATAACTAACTAAATTCAAATTCAAAATAAGAAACTAACTAGCTTAAACCGCCAACAACTAACTGTAACCGCCAATTTCACGAATGTTCGTCGTCTATGATATGCACGAAACAGAACTATCCGCGATCCAAACATGCAAATCTAAATTCCACATCAATTATCCCATCCGAAACGGCTACACGTGGTGGCTTACTAGGTGCTTTAGAGGGCGCCATTACGAAAGCGGAGGATACGATGGGATGGGTGATGGCGTGCATTAATGATAGGGATGGGGGAGCCAATCTTCGAGTTATGGGTGTGGGTCCCAATTTTCTACAATATGAACAGATGGGCTGCTCTAGGGCTCATCAACCATCGGATTTAGTCAACCGAAGCAAACCTCGGAATCCGGAGACTTCTCTCCAAGGATATAACGATAGCGACATGATGGAAGGGTCAAGTGGCCGATTTGGGGGAAATGAGAAAAGCCAACTCAATGCTAGCTCGAGAACCCACGTTAGTTATACGGATATTCCGATTCTGTGCGGGTGGAAGAACATGTGGGTATTGTGAACTCCATCAGTAACATGTGGCCCCCTGGATCGTGGCCTGAGGTGAAAGAGTCTCAAAACGCGTATGAGCTTTTTTGGGGCTTTCGACTTTTGCTTATTCTGATAAACAGCCCGGGCTTTTTGGGTCGGGGCTCAAATCTTGTTGCTCGAACTTTTCTTTGGGTTTTGAGTGCAAATGTAGTGGGAATTTGTGCAGGCCTGATTGCAAACAAAATACCCCATCGCTTATAACACCAAAAGAAAAGCTAAGGAAGGCCCCTAGTGAGAATGGATCAGATGATTCGGATACTATTGAGCAGTACTCTTCAGAAGGGGAATCCAATCAGCCAACAAATGATGATCAGATAGTACATGACGGAGAAAAACTAATTAGACTGGGGGAAGCTTTTAGCATGTCATTCAATAACAACCGTAAAGGACTTCTACAGATATATTGCGATATTCTTGCTAGAGGGAAACAATTGACAAAGGCGGAGTGACAGAAAGGGAAAAAGGTACGGGCTAGATCGAAATGGGGACTTTATTATTCTCGAATGAGGAAGGGACAGAAGAAATAAGACGAAATTCGGTGACTCACAGATTATGGGCTCCCCTTATGGGAGCACGAAAGAGGGGTGTGACGCAGGACGGCACCCTAAACTACGTGAATGCAATGATTGATTTTGCCGAAATTAAATTAAACAATAAAACCTTCAAAATATAACAAATACCTTATGTTTTCGTAGTATTCCATGGGAGGATCACGTATAATTTAGGCAGGATTCAGTCCAGGCGTTAGATCCGTTAGGTTGCAGCGTGGATCGTTCCTAGAGATAGAACTCTAGATTTCTATATTAAGGCACTCACAATGCAATGATGGAATCTCTGGTTTTGGGTTGTTTTGATATGGTTTGGGCTTAGCGGTCTATGGAGGCTACGGTTTTTGAATCGGATTGATTCAACGGTTTAGGGAAAAACTAGGGTTTAGGATCTCCAAAGGTTGATGGTCGATTTAGGTTGTAGGATCACACAAGCAAAGATAATAAGAGAGATAGGTAGATAGAAGATAGATTTGTAGGCTTCACACCCTTGGCTTCGCACCAAACCCTTCTCGGGAAGAAGAATCACTCTTCGTAGAGACTCATCTCAAGCACACAAGCAAAAATTATTTTCATTAATCATCAACTAACTACAATGTTTTTCTTAAGGACCTTATATAGGAGGTCTTACAATAAAAGAAAATCCTAAAACAAACATTAATAAAAGACATGTATGCCCCTAAAAGTTAAGTTCGAAATTAGAAAAGAAAACCCGAAAATGAACTGCGCGATTTCGATCGATCGAAAGTGAAACTCGATAGATCGAAGAAAAAACATATTTCAAAATTCGCCGCTGGAATGCGATCGATCGACCTAGACATTCGATCGATCGAATTATGTCTATATGTCACTCCAGAAATAGTTAGGTTCCTCCAATTCGCCCAAAATTTGTCTTTCACTTAGATCTGACTTCCATTCTGCTTCTTCCGGCGTCGGTACACGCGAAAAGGTCCATATCCGATGTCTATGATGTCGGCGTCCCCGTCAATTCTCCCGGGCCGAAAATGCTTCATCACTGATAAAGCGGCGTCGTGATAGCGCTCGAGCATGTCGGGGTCGAGGCGTCGCACCTCGTCTTTAGCTAGCCAAGAGTTCTCGGAGTCCGGCTTTCCCAACCACTTGACCAAGTACTTTTAAATTCCGCCCCTATGGGTGGATATCACCAAATCATCTAATATCCCTTCGATCTCATTTCTGCGCTGCTTGCGTGGGAAGGGTAGGGGTTGTAGGGTGGGGATGGTATTCAGGCTTGGGGCTACTTGGGTTGTGAGGGGGTGGGGTTGAGGCCAAAGAAGGAACCAAGTCCTCCACTTGAATATAGAGCTGACCCCTATATTTGGTGGAAGCTCGAGAACATATGCATTAGGGTCGCTCCTTACCACAATTCTAAAAGGTCCAGCGCCACGGGCTTGAAGTTTCTTTGCGGCTCCCAATGGGAACCGCTCAAGCCTAACCCGAACTATGACGTAATCTCCAACCTGAAATTCCTTGAAGCGCCTGTGCGCATCCGCATATATTTTGTACTGTTCATTGCTTGCATTAATTCTCTTTCTAATTTCGGCATGCAATTCATGTATATGTTGTGCAAATAAATCGACTGACTCAGAGACTGATGGAATGCAGACATGGAAATAAGATCAATGGGTGTTCTAGGCCTATGACCAAGGACGACCTCAAAAGGACTCATACCTAGGGACCTATTAACTAAATTGTTGCATGCAAAATCGGCTAAAGGCAAAATAGAATCCCAAGTCCTAAGGTGACCACCAACAAGACAACGGAGAAGATTACCTAAGCTCCTATTGGTGGACTCCGTTTGGCCATCTGTTTGAGGATGATAGGCCGATGAAAATTGGAGCATGGTACCCATCATGTGCTATAAAGTTTTCCAGAAATAACTGGTAAATTTCACATCTCGATCCGACACAATCGTTTGGGGTAAACCATGTAGACGCACAACCTCCTCGAAAAATAATTTGGCTGTGTGAGCCGCATCGGAGGTTTTTGAGCATGGTATGAAGTGGGCCATTTTGGAAAAGCGGTCCACTACCACAAAAATGGAATCGTGATTCCGTTGGGTCTTTGGAAGTCCAAGCACGAAATCCATAGAGA
Source organism: Chloranthus sessilifolius (assembly GCA_021018995.1). Taxonomy (NCBI): domain Eukaryota; kingdom Viridiplantae; phylum Streptophyta; class Magnoliopsida; order Chloranthales; family Chloranthaceae; genus Chloranthus; species Chloranthus sessilifolius. Next base: position 23,237,415 of record CM037584.1, on the reverse strand, counting down.
CATCTTGTCACGGGGGTGTGCGACACTGGTAAAGGGGTGTACAAGCCGGTATTCTGTTTGATATGCTTCGCAACTTGGCATGTACGACATTGTTTTACGACCCTAGAGACATCTCTCACAAGGCTAGGCCAATAGAACCTATGGTTTTATCGGCGCCCAAAATGTCCCAAGAATCCTCCCAGGCATGTAACTCCCAGATGAGGAAGTCCCGCAATGAAGTATGAGGGATGCACAAACGATTCCCTTTGAACAAATACCCATCCAACAGGGTATACTCGGAGTTAATGTTGTTCGGATTTTCAAGGAAAGCAGTGTATTCTGCCCCGAAATTTGGGCAATCAAGATAATCTTGCTTCAACTACTCAAATCCGACGACTTCAGTGCTCATTGACTGCAAAGTTGCCATTCAATGACTAAGCGCATCAGCAGCCTTGTTCTCGGCACCAGCCTTATGCTTCAAGATAAATGTGAACCCTTGAAGGTACTCGACCCACTTCGCGTGCCTCGGGTTCAACTTTTTCTGGGAAACAAGGAAACGTAAGGCCTCGTAGTCAGAAAATAACACAAATTCCTACGGTTTCAGGTAATGTTTCCAATACCACAGAGATCGAACGACCGCATAAAACTCCTTGTCATAGGTAGAGTATTTCTACTTTGCCTCATTGAGTTTCTCACTAAAATAGGCCACAAGGTGGCCTATTTGGCTCAGCACTCCACCTATGCCTACACCCGACGCGTCACAGGCTACTTCAAAGACTTTAGAAAAGTCCGGTAGGCGCATGACAGGTGCAGTAACCATTTTCTCTTTTATCTTAGCAAAGGCCCTCGTAGCGGCTTTGCTCCACAGGAACTCCCCTTTTTTCATGCAATCGGTAATGGGAGCCATGATGGTGCTAAAATTTCGGATGAAGCGACTATAAAACGTGGCCAAACCGTGGAAGCTACGGACTTCATGAATATTCCAAGGTTCGGGCCACTCCACAATGGCCTTAACCTTCGCAGGGTCCGCAACCATCCCGTCTACCGAGACAATGAATCCCAAGAATACTAAAGAGTGCTGCATGAAGGTGCATTTCTTGAGATTCGCGTATAACCTTTCTCCCCTCAAGGTTTCGCAAACCACCCTCAGGTGGATAATGTGTCGTTTCTTATCTGGGCTGTAAATCAGGATGTCATCAAAAATACACGACAAGGAATTTGCCAAGGAATTGCCTCAACACTTGGGTCATGAGCCTCATAAATGTGCTCGGGGCATTGAAAAGCCCAAAAGGCATGACCATCCACTCATAAAGACTGTCTTTGGTCTTGAAGGTGGTTTTCCATTCATCGCAGGGACGAATTCGAACCTGCGGGTAGCCACTTTTAAGGTCTATCTTAGAAAAGATAGTGGCTCCAACCATCATGTCTAGCATGTCATCAAGCCGCGATATGGAAAACCGATATTTAATAGTGATCTTATCAATCGCACGGCTATCCACACACATGCGCCATGTACCATCTTTCTTAGGTGTGAGTAATGCTGGTACGGCACACAAGCTCAGACTCTCTTGTATGATCCCCTTTTGAAGGAGCTCACTGACTTGCCGGGTCAACTCGGCCTGTTCAACCGGATTCAACCTGTAGTGGGGTAGGTTCAGTAATGTAGATCCGGGAACTAAGTCAATTGCGTGTTGGATGTCACGCATGGGAGGGAGCTCATTAGGTAAGTCTTCGGGGAAGACATTCGCAAATTCATTCAGGATGGGCTCTACCTCCTTGGGGTACTCACAGACTGACTCAGAATCACTCTCAACAGTGACAACGACATACACGACACTCTCATCTAACGATGCCCTCTCGAACTCTGAAGGGCTCACAATATTGATGGCCTTGGATTGGCCTCCCTTCTTCTCAACTCTATTGACCGATGGTGCTTTCGAAGCCAAATGGTTAAGAGTGATTTTCTTGCCCTTGTAATTGAACGTGCAAATATTAGATCGACCAAAAATGGTCACATTCAAATCATAGAGCCATGGCCTCCCTAAGATAATATGACCCACATCTATCGACACCACATCGCACTACAAGGTGTCTGAATATGAACCCAACTGTATGAGTACACGACACCTCTGAGATACGGGAATGGATGAGGAGTCAACTCATGCGACTTTGTAAGGTCTCGGGTGGGCTTTAGGTGTAAGCCCTAAGCGGGTGATGGTATGTTTTGACACCACATTAATGCAACTTCTGCTATCCACGATTACCCTACAACTCTTTGTCCCACATGTGGCAAAGGTGTGGAAGATGTTCTCCCTTCGCCAGTCCTCCTTTTCATCCCGGTGAGGTTGTGCAAAGGCACACCTGACAACTAGAGCGCGACCTATGTCATCACCTTCCTCGTCACTAGGTGTGGCATTCGGCTCAAAGACTTCTTCCTCATAAACTCCTTCACTTTCTTCTTCTCCGTTGATAAAGAGATTCCTTTGTGGGTACCTTATAGGGCATTGGGCAGCAAAGTGACCCAATCCTTGACATTTATAGCATTTGACATGAGAGACCCACTCTTCGAGGATTCTCCGGCTACACCCTTACCTTTGTCAAACCTCACATTGGTAGATGTGAGTTGCGTGGGTTTGGCAGGCGGGTTCCCAGCACTAGATTTCACTTCGTCGGTACGGAATTGACCGGGGTGAAAATCAAATCGCCTAGTCACCGTCATTTTTAAATATCATTCAAGGTCTTGAACGACGGTGTAACACTCGGCGAGAATCTCCACAGGGTGGGAGACTAACTCTTTTTGCAGGTCAAGTCTCAATCCGGTGTGAAATCTAGATAGAGTGACTTGAGGGTCTTCGAATACCTTGGCTCTCATTATGAACTCTTCAAATTTGCCAAAGTAATCCGATACGGGCATACTACCTTGGCGCAGATTTTGTCATTGGTCAAGGAGACGATGGTAGTATGAAGAAGGAACATACTTCTCTGTAAGTCGTTCCTTCATGTCCTCCCAATGAGTAATGGGAGTACAACCTGCATTCGTTCTGATGCATTCAACGTTGACCCAAAAGAGACGAGCTTGGCCTATGAGCTTCATTTTAGCAAGTCTAACACATCTTCCATCGCTCATGCCAAACCACTCAAAGTGCTGGTCCATATCGGATAACCAATCGAGGAAGACCTGAGGGTCTAGTCGTCTATCGAAAGTCGAGAACTCAACTCGGACATTTTTGAGGAGTCTCCCTTCTGGGTCGTAGTCATTTCCATAATGATCAAACCTATAGTTCCGGTTCCGATTATGTTGGTAGCCATTTCGTTCGAAACGTGGACCATTACGCTCACGGGGTGGTTCGAAGTACTCATCACCCTCGTCTAACCGATTGACTCGGTCTAACAACCTCTCATTGGATGTTTCGAGAGTCCTTTGGGCTGTCTCCAAGACAGTTATTCGATCATTGATCGATTTTATATCAGCCCTCATGCCGTTAAGAACCTTGAAAATCCCACTCATGTCCATGGTGATACGGTTCACTAATTGACAGGTTCTAGTATGGAATGCAAAATGAATTGACAATGAAGGGGACTTTTGACAAACACGTGATGTGCACACTTGGGCCAAAACAGAAATAATATGCAATTAAAATTAAAGTGCAATGAATGCAATGTCACACAGTATGCCCTAACCTAGAACCTAGGGCTCTGATACCAAAACTGACGCAGGACGGTACCCTAAACTACGTGACTGCAATGATTGATTTTGCTGAAATTAAATGGAATTAAATTAAACAATAAAACCTTCAAAATATAACGAATACCTCAGGTTTTCGTAGTATTCCATGGGAGGATCACGTATAATTCAGACAAGGTTCAGTCCGGGCGTTAGATCCGTTAGGTTGCAGCATGGATCATTCGTAAAGATAGAACTCTAGATTTCTATATTAAGGCGCTCACAATGCAATGATAGAATCTCTGGTTTTGGGTTGTTTTGATATGGTTTGGGCTTAGCAGTCTGATGGAGGCTACGATTGTTGAATCGGATTGATTCAATGGTCTAGGGAAAAACTAGGGTTTAGGATCTCCAAAGGATGATGGTCGATTTAGGTTGTAGGATCACACAAGCAAAGATAATAAGAGATAGATAGGTAGATAGAAGATAGATTTGCAGGCTTCACACCCTTGGCTTCGCACCAAACCCTTCTCGGGAAGAAGAATCACTCTTCGTAGAGGCTCATCTCAAGCACACAAGCAAAAGTTCTTTTCATTAATCATCAACTAACTACAATGTTTTTCTTAAGGACCTTATATAGGAGGTCTTACAATAAAAGAAAACCCTAAAACAAATATTAATAAAAGACATGTATGCCCCTAAAAGTTAAGTTCGAAATTAGAAAAGAAAAACCGAAAATGAACTGTGCGATTTCGATCGATCGAAAGTGAAACTTGATCGATCGAAGAAGAAAAAACATATTTCAAAATTCACCGCTGGAATGCGATCAATCAACCTGTAAGAATGCGATCGATCGACTTGGAATGCGATCGATGGACCTAGGATGCGATCGATCGACCTGGACATTCGATCGATCGAATATAAAATTCAATCGATCGAAGTATGTATATATGTCACTCCAGAAATAGTCAGGTTCCTCCAATTCGCCCAAAATTTGTCTTTCACTTAGATCTGACTTCCATTCCGCTTCTTCCGACATCGGTACACGCAAAAAGCTCCATATCCGATGTCTACGATGTCGGCGTCCCCGTTAGGGTGCTTGAGGTTTGGGTTCGTGGGATGTTGGTTTTGTTTGTTTAATGAAGTTTTTAAACTGGAATGTGCGAGGGTTGGGGGAACTGGACAAAAGGGCACTAGTCAAATCTTTTATTAAATATCAGAAGCCGAAGATGATTGGGCTGCAAGAGATCAAGTGGGGGAGGTCAATGATTCTAAGGACTGCTCTGTTATGGGTGCTAGAAAGTGGGATTGGCTGGCTCTCGAGGCGGAAGGAACAAGGGATGGAATTCTGCCGGCATGGGATGCTAATCTCTTCAAATTGATGGACTCGAAGATAGGTAATTTCTTAGTGGCGGCCCAGATACAGGATAGCAGGAATGGGCATCAGTGGGTAACTATCACGGTTTATGGCCCCACGCGAAAAGGTCCATATCCGATGTCTACGATGTCGGCGTCCTCGTTAGGGTGCTTGAGGTTTGGGTTCGTGGGATGTTAGTTTTGTTTGTTTAATGAAGTTTTTAAACTGGAATGTGCGAGGGTTGGGGGAACTGGACAAAAGGGCACTGGTCAAATCTTTTATTAAATATCAGAAGCCGGAGATGATTGGGCTGCAAGAGATCAAGTGGGGGAGGTCAATGATTCTAAGGACTGCTCTGTTATGGGTGCTAGAAAGTGGGATTGGCTGGCTCTCGAGGCAGAAGGAACAAGGGATGGAATTCTGCCGGCATGGGATGCTAATCTCTTCAAATTGATGGACTCGAAGATAAGTAATTTCTTAGTGGCGGCCCGGATACAGGATAGTAGGAATGGGCATCAGTGGGTAACTATCACGGTTTACGGCCCCACGCGAAAAGGTCCATATCTGATGTCTACGATGTCAGCATCCTCGTTAGGGTGCTTGAGGTTTGGGTTCGTGGGATGTTAGTTTTGTTTGTTTAATGAAGTTTTTAAACTGGAATGTGCGAGGTTTGGGGGAACTGGACAAAAGGGCACTGGTCAAATCTTTTATTAAATATCAAAAGCCGGAGATGATTGGGCTGCAAGAGATCAAGTGGGGGAGGTCAATGATTCTAAGGACTGCTCTGTTATGGGTGCTAGAAAGTGGGATTGGCTGGCTCTCGAGGCGGAAGGAACAAGGGATGGAATTATGCGGGCATGGGATGCTAATCTCTTCAAATTGATGGACTCGAAGATAGGCAATTTCCTAGTGGCGGCCCGGATATAGGATAGCAGGAATGGGCATCAGTGGGTAACTATCACGATTTACGGCCCCACGCGAAAAGGACCATATCCGGTGTCTACGATGTCGGCGTCCTCATTAGGGTGCTTGAGGTTTGGGTTCGTGGGATGTTAGTTTTGTTTGTTTAATGAAGTTTTTAGACTGGAATGTGCGAGGGTTGGGGGAACTGGACAAAAGGGCACTGGTCAAATCTTTTATTAAATATCAGAAGCCGGAGATGATTGGGCTGCAAGAGATCAAGTGGGGGAGGTCAATGATTCTAAGGACTACTCTGTTATGGGTGCTAGAAAGTGGGATTGGCTGGCTCTCGAGGCGGAAGGAACGAGGGATGGAATTCTGCCAGCATGGGATGTTAATCTCTTCAAATTGATGGACTCGAAGATAGGCAATTTCTTAGTGGCGGCCCAGATACAGGATAGCAGGAATGGGCATCAGTGGGTGACTATCACAGTTTACGGCCCCAGGGAGAATAGATTAAGAGAATTCTTTTTCGAATTAAGTGTCATGATAAACAAATGGGACTACCCAGTCTGTATTAGGGTGATTTTAATGCTCTATGTAATGTTGATGAAAAAACAGAGGGCTGATAGATCTCATGGCCAAAGATCTATTTATGGAGTGTATATCGCAAGGAGCTCTCTACGATTTGGGAATGGCGGGAGAAAGATTTACTTAGACGAATGGATAGGATGACCCCATAATGTGCAGACTTTACAGGTTTTTGTGTGGGGTTGAGTTCTTAGATATGATGACGGATCCGGGGGTTCAATGTTGGGCTACTACGATCTCGGATCATAAATCGATTGTTCTTACTTGCAAGGAGGTACACAGAGGTGGCTCCGGTCCTAGACCTTTCAGGTTCAATAATTTGTGGCTGAAGGAGTTCCCAAAAAAGCCACAAGGATGGTGAAGTCAGGACAATATGGCAGGTTCTGTGTCTTATATTTTTTCTTCCAAGTTGAAGAGCCTGAAAGTGAGGATAAAGATGTGGAATAAAGACATCTTTGGGAAGAAAGTTGAAGAGTCTGAAAGCGAGGATAAAGATGTGGAATAAAGACACCTTTGGGAAGACGTCGCGAATTAAGGATAATATTTTGGCCGAAATTGTCATTTTTGACCGAATGGAAGAAAGTTCGCCTCTTTCTGAGGGTGATAGAGAAATCAGGTTGGCGCTCAAAATGGCTTTTAACAAAAAAGTTTTGGACGAACAAATATGGCGTCAAAAGTCAAAAGTGCACTGGTTGCAGGAAGGGGATGGGAATGCTAAATTTTTCCATTCGGTGGCGAATGGGAGAAGGAAGCATAATTGGATTTCTTCTATCAATATAAATGGCAAAATGTATTTGGACCCTATTATTGTACAGACTAGTGGCGTATTATAAGGAACTATATTCGTTGGAAGAGGTGCTCAGACCTTTGCTGAATAGTATTTCTTTCAGCTCTACTGATGCTGAAAAAGCCAACGATCTTGAAAGGATGTTCAGCGAGGATGAAGTGAAGAAAGCTATGGAGAAATTGGGAAACAATAAATCTCCAAGTCCGGATGGTTTCACAATGGAATTTTACAAAGCCAATTGGGATATTATCGGAGCTGATTTCATGGGATTTCTGGGCGAGTTTCAAGCATCGGGCTGTTTGGCTAAGAGCATTAATTCTACGTTTATTGCTCTCATTCCGAAGTGTGAAGGGGGTACTAATATCTCGGATTTCAAACTGATCAGTCTCACGGGGTATGCTTACAAGATTGTGGCGAAAGTGCTTGCTAATCGCCCCAAGGGAGTCATTGGAATGTTTATTTCTAATGTACAAGGGGCCTTTATTCCGGGTAGACAACTGTTGGACATTGCAGTGGCAGCGGTCGTAACAATTGATTTTGTGGAAAAGCGAAAGGAGAAGGGATGAATCTTTAAAATAGATATGGAGAAGACCTATAGGGTTTAGTAGAAATTTATTGATTATATTCTCTACAGAATGGGGTTCGGGGTGGTATGGAGGAGATGGATGAAAGGGTGTTATACATCGGCTCATTTCTCAATTTTGATCAATGGGATTCTGCATGGTTTTTTTAGGAGATCCGATGACGCCTTTGATCTTTAATTGTGTAGGGGAGGCATTGCACAGATTGTTTCAGAGGGCGGAAGACCTAAATCTGATTAAGGGCTGAGAATGGTCAAGCCATTACTCATCTACAATATGTCAATGATATGATGGCCTTTTGTACTGGAAGTCGTGGGGTTCAAGAAGTGAAAGCTGTAACTGATCTGCTGGTAATTTTTAAAGGGGTGTCAGGTCAGAGAATCAATCTGCATAAGTCTAGCCTTGTGGGAATCAATATGACAAATGAGGATACTGATTGTGTGGTGACGGAAATTGGGTGTAAGAAAGATAAGCTGCTAATAATGTACCTTGGAATCCCTTTGGTTTTCGGGATGTGCAGAGCCAGTAGATGGGAGGCAGTGGTCCAAAGGTTTCAAAAAACGTTGGCTACGTGGAAAAGCAAGCTGCTTAGCAATGGGGGAGGTTACCTCTTATAAAGTCAACTTTCGCGTCCATTATAGTGTTTATGATGTCTCTTTTTCAAACTCTGGTTAGTATAACGAAGAAATTGAAGAAAATTGTTTGCAATTTTCTTTAGGAAGTAAATGGGGACCGTGAGAAGTTGCACCTAGTCAATTGGGGGAGTGTTGTGAGTGTCGGGGAAGAAGGGAGACTAGGAATCAGAAGACTACGGCTGGTGAATAAGCTCTTCTTGCCTAATGGCTTTGGAGGATTGGCGAAGGGAGAGAAAGGGATAAACTATGGTGGCAAGTGGTTACGAAAAAATATGGGATCTCGAAGGATGTATGGAATTTTACGACCAGCTCCACTCAAGATTCTGCATGGTGGAAAGCGGTGAAGGGATGCCGCCAGGACATCTAGAACGGCATTAGGTACAGGTGGGGTGGCGGTCAATGGATTTGGTTTTGGAAGGACAAATGAGCCGGGGAACCCTTACAAATTGCTTTTCCAACGATATATATGCTCTTGGATATGGAGGTTGTAATAAGGAATTTTGTTTAGACGGAGGATGGCAACCAAGTTTGGAAAGTGATGACTCGGTGAATTCTTAGAGATTGGGAAAGGGAGGAGTTTACGACTCTAATGACAGCTATTAGGGGGACAGCTCCTAATTCGACCACAAGGGACCGAAGAATATGGAATCATGCAAATAAAGGGGTATACTCAATGAATTCTCTATACGAATATTTGCTGAGTCAAGAGCGGAATCACAACCAACCAGGTGGCGGTCTGGTTTCTGGAAGGTGAAAATGCCACCCAAGGTGAAATTCTTTTCTTGGGCGGTGGTTCGGGGGAGAGAATCCTTACTAGGGACCAGCTGGTTAGAAGAAACATACCAGTCATTAACAAATGTCTGCTCTGTATGAGGGGGTGGGAATCCGTTTTGCATATTCTGATGCACTGCTCTTTCTCTTGAACCATATGGTACAAGATATTTTCTCTTCAATGTCAAATAGGTCCTTCCTTTTTAGCCGGCTCAAATGATGGAAATGTGGAAGGAGATTAGTATAGATGATCAGAGGAGGGGTTGTGGCCTCTTACTATTTACGCGGTTTTTTGGGCCATTTGGGTGGAGAGGAATGACAGTTTTCAGACAAAGGCTAAACCTTTAAGCTTCGTTAGCCGCGATGTTAGAGACTTGGTGATCAGCTGGAATGCCGCTAAGATGATTGAATTTAGTGACGGTCTTCAGCATTTTCTCATGCTATGGGATTGTTGTAATCCTTAGGTTCTTATGGGCTTATCTAGGCGATGAGGGTTGGTTTGCTTTGCGGATCTGCTCGGCTCCCTGGGTGAGTGATCTTTAGGGGGGTTCTCTTTGCCTGGGTAGTTTCTTACTACCCTTCAAAGTATGTACTTCCTTGTTTTGTTTATTTCTAATATATTGGCTTTGTTACCATTTCAAAAAAAAAAAAAAAAACCGTTTTCCAATTCCTTATTATTAACGCTATGTAAGAGTGCTTTTGTTGATTGTCTCTAAGTCATCAGATGTCGATCAAAACTTACTAAAGTTTCTAGTCTACATAAAGGAGCTTCGTTCTCTTGATTTAGTACCTCAAGCAGTCATGATATAGCATTTTGTGCACCTAGAGCTCTTTTGTGTGTATGAGTACTTAGTCTATATGGGTGTGCGTATAGTGTTTATTACATTACATGTATTGATAGTAAACGTGTCTTCTTTACATTATTTGTTACTAATATAAAAGCTAGTAGGAACTCCAACCCAACTAAGATACTCTCTCTCTCTCTCTCTCTCTCTCTCTCTCTCTATTAAACTCGACTTTTTATCCTACACCATTGAAGCGTGGTTTATTATGATCTCATGAGGCGCACATTTGTGATCAATCTAAATTGTCCAAGTGGCAATCTATTATTGGAACATGTTTTAGCCAAAGAATCATGCTCATAAGTGGATGCGAACCATCCGATTGGCGAACTTTAATGTCAGCCATTAAAACTAAGAACAACAATTGGTATTAGAGTGCACAGATCGGATGGTTCAAATCACCCCAAAAATGTGATTTTCCGGCCCATTGCCCTTCCATTTATGATCTATCACTTTGACGGTGTGGATTACCTGCATCTTGAACCATTAATGGTGTAAGATCATTTAAACACCAATTTGGTGTTTAAATGACAGTCAGGAGAGTAAGGTCCTTTTTTATATTGTTTGTGGTTTTTTTTTATTTAAACCTGTTGTGATCAATTGAGGCATATTGATATCTGCAGGGATATCTAGAACAATTTCCAAAGTGTTTTATGCCCAATTTATGAGAATTTTCTGAATCAAAGAATGACTTGATAAATTTTGGCAGACTAGTGGACCTCGCTGGATGATGGTTACTGCCAACTTGTTTAGTATTATTTGTCGATGGCTTTAAAGACGACTGCAACAAAATTTAAGGTGCAATTCAGGGATGATCGAGTTTTTTGAGTATTTAGTGCATGATCTGGGGGGTTTTTGCTCTTGTTTGCTATTGTTGTTAGTGGGTACAATGGCTTCCTCACTTGGTCTATTGAGTACCACACTGGCTGCTGTGGATCTCGATTCATATGTTACATCGGTTACATCACAATGTGTTACTTCCATCCTGGCAGCTACTTCTACATCACCTTCTCATTAGGTAATTGCCTCTAAGGCTGCTGACCATATGACTGGACATTCCCAGGTCTACTCATCTTATTCATCACCACCATCATCGTCCCAGGGTCACTTGGTTGATGGTTCCTCTACCCCAGTGATATGAGTTGGAACCATTCCGGTAGCATCTCCCTCTCATTGTCTTGCTCAGGAACTAGCCGCTAAGAGGATTGTTGGGAAGGGCATTGAAAGGGGAGGACAATACTATTTGGATGTTGATCAAAAGTGTTTATTTGCTATTGTTATTGCTAACTCTTCTCTTGAACTTTCATCATGTTTACCTTTCCCTATCACTGTTGGCCTTGATACTACTTCTTTTTGGCATACCAAATTGGAACATGTCGGATTTCCGACCTTGTGCTCTTTGATTCCTTCCTTTAAATCTGTTTGAATGAACTCAAAATTTCAATGTGAGGTGTGTGCCCTTTCTAAGCAAGTAAGCAGTGTTTATCCTTCCCACATGCACAGGTGCAGTACTCCTTTTGATTTGATTCATTCTGGTGTTTGGGGTCCCTCTCCCGTTACCTCTGTTGAGGGATTTCGTTGTTATGTGGCGTTTATTTATGACTACACTCATGTCACCTGCGTTCATCTCGTGGAATCCAAAGATGAAGTTTTCTCTAAGTTTCAGGAGTTCCTTGCCATGGCCAAAAATCAATTTGGCGTTTCTACTGAAGGCCTTCGTTTTGATAATGGGGGAGAGTTCATTACTTTGCTCGATATCTTCAAGACCATGAGATTATCCATCAATTTTCATGCCCCTATACTCAAGAAAATGAGTCACTGAGCACAAGCACAAACACCTCATTGGGGTTACTAGTTCCTTATTGAGGGGAATGCATGTACCTAAAGCATATTGGTCGAGGGCTTTACTAACTGCTTGTTTTTTTATTAATCGCACTCTTTCGAGGATTCTTGGAAGTCATACTTCTTTGACTATCTTGCTTTCTAATGAATCATATTTAGTATTGAACCCAAGTATTTGGGTGCACTTATTTTTGTATAGGACCTTCATCCTAATAGGGATAAATCAAATAATTATTCTTTAAAGTGTGTCGTCATTGGTTACTCCAGTGTATCTAAAAATCATGGATATAATCCTAAATCTCGTAAATTATTTACTTTTATGGATGTTATATGTTTTGAGTATATGCCATATTTTTCCCTTCATCTGCCTTGAGTCCACTCTCATCACTGCACCTGTCATTTCTCCTTCTCCCATTCCTCAGCATATCGGCACTACCTCCTCATTAACCCCAGGTCCACCTCCTTCTCATCCTCCTATACAACAACCGATTGGAACCCCATGATCCACACATCCTCTTGTGCAACAATAGAAGTAGTATCGCACTTATGTTTGCAAACACTTTCATGGGCCTCCTCTATCAGGCCTCTGCCCCAACCACTTTTGCAGGTTGATCCTGTTGAGAGTTTTGTCCCTGGATCTCCACTCTCCAGATTCTCCTACTACTCCCACTAATACTTCAAATCTTGATGTACCTATTGTCCTTTGGAATAGTGTCGACTCATGTGTTAGAAACTTATCCCATTGCTCAGTATGTACGCTATCAGGTTGTATCTTCCTCTTACGGGACCTTTTTATCTGACGTTGATACTGTCACCATACCTCGTATCGCCCATTCTGTTCTTTCTCACCCTGCTCGAAGGTTGCAATGTTAGATGAAATGAATGCCCTTGAAAGCAATCATAGGTGTCAAGTGAGATATGGTATCACTTCCTCCATGAAAGGAGATCGTGGCCTGCAAGTGGGCTTTTTATGTAAAACACAATCCAGATGGCAGTGTTTCTCAATACGAGGCACATCTAGTGGCTCATGGATACACTCAGACATATGGCATTAATTATGATGCCACATTTTCCCCTTTGACTAATATAACATTGGTGTGTGTCCTCGTTTATACTGTGGCTACTTAGAAATGACCCCTTAATCAACTTGATGTGAAAAATGTTTTCTTCATGGTGATCTCACTAAATAAATTTGTATGGACCCTACACCAAGCCTCCTACATCAGGGGAGACTTAGAAAGTATGTAGTCTTAAAAAGTCTCTACATTGTTGGAAGCAGTCTCCTCGTGCCTGATTTCAGCTATTTAGTGAAGTGCTCATTAATATGGGTTTTCAGATATGCCATTCAGAGCAAATAATGTTCTATCATTCTAGTCCTACCGGCTGCATAATCTTGTTGGATATGTTGATAATATTGTGCTTACAAGAGATGATTCCTCTTTTATTTCTCATGTAAAAAATGAGCTTAGTCGGATATTTGAAGTAAAAGACTTGGGCAGCCTAAAATACTTCCTTGGCATGGAGGTTGCCAGATCAAAGAAAAGGACTTTTATTTATCAGAAAAAAGATGCTTTAGATTTGTTGAGGTATAGGGGTATGCATAGATGCAAACCTGCTTCCTCCCCTATGGATTCTAAGCACTATGCATGAGAGTAGAGGGAGTTATTATCTGACCCACGAGAGTATCAGCGCTTTGTGGGTCTACTGATTTATTCTATCATTACGCAGTTGACTATTTCTTTTGTTGTTAGTCTTGTCAACCAGTTTATGCATGCTCCTCGTGCTCCTCATTTAGCCACGGTTCACCGCATTCTGAGATACATAAGTACAACCATGGTTGTGTTCTAGTGTATCATTCTCATGGTCACCTTCATATACTTGGATACATTGATGTTCATTAGGCAGGTTCAGATATTGATCGTCGCTCCACTTCTAAGTATTGTGTTTTCCTTGGAGGCAACTCATTTCATGAAGAAGTAAAAACAACTTGTGGTCGCCAAGTCTAGTGTTGACGCTGAGTATCGTGTGATTGTTCAGGGGGCATGCGAGTTATTGTGGATTCACTCTCTCGTTTCCGAGTTTAGATTTCCAGTGGGTAGTCCCATGCCTATTCATGGTGAAAATGAAGACGCCGAAACAATTGTTTCTGATTCTATGTTGCATGAGCGGACAAAGGATATAGAAGTCGATATCATTTTATGAGAGAAAATGATGCGGGAACTTACTAAATGCAATGTTAGGGCTAAGATTAGGATTAAAATTAATTTAATCAATTAAAATAATAATTTCTCATAACAAATTATCACGAAAATTCTAGAAATTCAATTAGGTGATTTAATTTCGGCCCAAAATAGTGTTACTTTCATGTACGTTCCTTATCGCGGATCTAGAAGATTAGGGTTCTTATGAACGGCTAGATCTCCGATAGTTTTAGGGCATCGAACGAACTCACAAGCGAGTTCTCTCGATACCAAACGAAAATAAAGGCTAATAAAATTAATGATGAACAAAATATTGATTTGAGGTGTTTATGAGATCAATAAAATAAAGTATTACGCTACTTACGCAAACCGTAGATCTAAAGAAGATAGAGATGGAAGAAGAGTTGGCCTCGCACCAAACCGCAAGCAGGAATCGAAGAATTGCTCTCCGTTTTGAGAGAATCACACCCTCACGAAAGTTAGAAACTCTCAATTTTGCATAAGCAATTTTCATTAACCAAAAAGTAATAATAAGAGTGTTTACAAGCCTTTAAATAGGCTAACCAATGCATAAAATTAGAAATCCTAGTATAACTCTAATTCCTAATTCAAATAAAAGAAATATCCTAATTCTTCTAAAACAATAAAGTCCTAAAACAATAAGGAAACTAATCCTATTTCTAATAAAAGAAACAACTCTTACTTTCTAAAATAAAAATAATAAAAGATACTAATCCTATTTCAATTAGGATTCTTGAAATTCGTCACTTTATGTCCAGCTTCTGAAAACTGACCATAACTTCTTCAATACATGTCGGAATTGCTCAAATGTTGGCTCGTTGGAAAGCTACTTCGATAAGCTTTCAAATATGATCAATTTCGTATTAATCCGACTTCGTTTGACACTTCAAAATAGGCCAAACATAAAAGTGACGGGATTGAAAGTTGAAAACCCTAATAAATTTTGGGTTTTCTTCTTTCTGATCAAACGGGTTTTTAAGGGGCCTTTTTTTTAAAAACCCATTCGTGGGTCCACTTTCTCTTTTGACGTCTCATCTTTATCCGACCACGATTCAAACAGGTGGATCTAAAATTCGCATCAATCCCCTCTACTTTGAAAAAGTTCGACCTCGAACTTTGGTTGGCATGGATTTTCACGATCACAATCACAGACAATATATAGGGAACCTCAATCAGAAACGGCTTGAATCGGACGTCCCCATCAACTCTCCCCGGGTTAGACGGATTCATCCCCGATGAATGCTGGTTGTGATAACGGTCCAAAAGATCCGGATCAAGCTGTTGAAATTCCTCCCATGTAATCCAAGTATTTTCTGTGTCGGCCTTATTCTTCCACTTGACCAAGTACTTCTGAAGTCCCCCGTGGTTGGTGGACACAATCTGATCTTCCAACACATCTTCGATGATCTCACGGATTTGCCGAGTAGGTGGGGGTAACGGTGTAGGAAGGGGAATAATTGGATCATTGGATATAGAAGGCTCAAAGGGGTTGGCAGGGATGGTTGAAGGGTCATGGAATGGAACAAGGTCCTCCACATTAAAAGTCGTGCTAATCTCCAATTTCGGTGGAAGATCTAAGATGTAAGCATTAAAACCGGCACGCTTCAAGATCTGATAGGGTTCAGCACTATGAGCTCGTAACTTCTCTGCAACTCCTTACAGGAATCGCTCGGGTCTATTTCGAACTATCACAAAATCACCCTCTTGGAATTCTTTGAACCGTCTATGAGAATCTGCAGAGAACTTGTATTTTTCATTCTTTAAATTAATTCTTTTCTTAATCTAAGCATGCAACTCATGAATGTGATATGCAAAAGTGGATGCAAACTCTGATGACCTTTGATGAATGGACATTGGGAGAAACTCTGTGTGTTCTAGTATTCGGTTTACCCTTCCACTGGATGAGGTATGCATGATGTTTCTCAAATTGTGTTCTCCTTGCACTCCAAGTATTGTCAATTTTCGGTTTACCTTTCCACTTAAGAAGATACTCTTGATATGTTTGGTGTGTCTTTACCCTAGTAACAAAATATGGATCTCTCAAAATTTTTCCATCTAACCTCTTCACATATTGTTCAGGCGGGTATTTGGAAATCAATAAGTAGATAGGATTGGGCTCAGGTGGATGGGCATCCAGGAATGGGTCTAAAGGATTTGTTGTTGGGCCTAAAAAAGGTGTACGTGCATCTACACTCGACTCGATTAACTCGTGTGTACTCGCTTCAACCAAAACCAAAGACTCTGGGGTACTCGATTCAATTGACTCTAATGGTTCTTGTGTACCCAATTCGATGGACTCACATGTATTCGACTCAATGGGCACCAATAAGTTGTGTGCGCCCAACTCTGCGGGTACCAATGACTCATAGGCAAGTGGCTCGATTGGTTCAAGTGTGAGTGACTCAACATCACTACTCACAAGGGAAATAGAAGTCTCTTTAACACAAACTAGACTTTCATCAGCTTTTTCTATCTCCTCTTCACTCAGCACGGTACTAGGGTCGTACACTTCTTTCACTTCCCTATTCTCCGGCTCCTTAGGACTCTCTCTTTTAGTCAATAAATTCGAAGTGGGAAATTTTGTGGGGCATTGGTATGCAAAGTATCCAAACCCCTGACACTTAAGGCAATCAGGGCACTTATCCGTCTTGGTTTTCAAACTCCGAAGAAGGTAACGATGTGTTAACGGAACATATTTTTCAATAAGTTTCACCTTCATGTCCTCCCATGTGGAGATGTGTTTATTTCGAAGAGATTCAACAGAATGTTCTACGCGAGTCCAAAAAAATTTGGCATTACTCTCCAACTTTATTTTTGCTAGTCTAATTTTGTACTCAGTTGGTACGCCATACCAATCAAAATATTCCTCAGCACTAGACAACCACTCCACGAAGGTTTTGGGGTTTAACCATCCCTCAAAACTTGGAACCTCATCTCGAATAGATTTGAGAAACTTCTCGGCTGGGTCATACTCGGGTTCACGATGATGAGGGTATCTCCCAACTCTAGTTTCATCACGATTTTTAGAACTTTGCCAAGAATTTGGAGTATAGCGATTTTCTTGTTTTGCTAGTACCCTTTCATGACGGGTAAAGAAATCACGTTGACATGTAAGTGACTCATACATGATGCTTGACACAAATACAACTCAGACACAATACTAAAAAGACACTATGAACCACCAATGGATAAGGACTTTTGTCAAACACTAGACGTGCGCACTAATGAACACTAATGAAATAAAATTGAAATGACATGCAATTATGAAACTAAGTGGTGTAAAACAAAAGTTAGACAAAGGCTAGACAAAAAAAAACTTAGACGAAAGCTTTAAAAATATATATTTTTTAAAATACAGACAAAAAGCTAGACAAAAAATTTCAAACAAAAGACAGACAAAAATTACAGACAAAAGCCAGACATTTTTTTTAAAGACAAAGTCAGGCAGAAATTGCAGACAAAAAGGTAGACGGAATTTTTTAGACAAAAGCTAGGCAAAAATTTTCAGACAAAAAGCAGACATTTTTTCTAGACAAAAGCTAGACGATTTTTTTTTAAATATATAGACAAAAGCTAGACTTTTTTTTTTTTTTTTTCAATTTAATTTTTAAACCTAAAAAAATAAAAATAAAAACCTAAAACCTATATGAGCACTAAAACCCTAAAACTAAACTGATGTTCTGATACCAATTTGATGCGGGAACTTACTAAATGTAATGTTAGAGCTGAGATTAGGATTAAAATTAATTTAATCAATTAAAATAATAATTTCTCATAACAAATTATCACGAAAATTCTAGAAATTCAATTAGGTGATTTAATTTCGGCCCAAAATAGTGTTACTTTCATGAGCGTTCCTTATCGCGGATCTAGAAGACTAGGGTTCTTATGAACGGCTAGATCTCCGATAGTTTTAGGGCGTCGAACGAACTCGCAAGCGAGTTCTCTCGATATCAAACGAAAATAAAAGGCTAATAAAATTAATGATGAACAAAATATTGATTTGAGGTTTTTATGAGATCAATAAAATAAAGTATTACGCTACTTACGCAAACTGTAGATCTAAAGAAGATAGAGATGGAAGAAGAGTTGGCCTCGCACCAAACCGCAAGCGGGAATCGAAGAATCGCTCTCCGTTTTGAGAGAATCACACCCTCACGAAAGTTAAAAACTCTCAATTTTGCATAAGCAATTTTCATTAACCAAAAAGTAATAATAAGAGTGTTTTCAAGCCTTTAAATAGGCTAACCAATGCATAAAATTAGAAATCCTAGTATAACTCTAATTCCTAATTCAAATAAAAGAAATATCCTAATTCTTCTAAAACAATAAAGTCCTAAAACAATAAGGAAACTAATCCTATTTCTAATAAAAGAAACAACTCTTACTTTCTAAAATAAAAATAATAAAAGATACTAATCCTAATTCAATTAGGATTCTTGAAATTCGTCACTTTATGTCCAGCTTCCGAAAACTGGCCATAACTTCTTCAATACTTGTCAGAATTGCTCAAATGTTGGCTCGTTGGAAAGCTACTTCGATAAGCTTTCAAATATGATCAATTTCGCATTAATCCGACTTCGTTTGATACTTCAAAATAGGCCAAACATAAAAGTGACCGGATTGAAAGTTGAAAACCCTAATAAATTTTAGATTTTCTTCTTTCTGATCAAACAGGTTTTTAAGGGGCCTTTTTTTTAAAAACCCATTCGTGGGTCCACTTTTTCTTTTAACGTCTCATCTTTATCCGACCACGATTCAAATAGGTGGGTCTAAAATTCGCATCAGAAAAAGTTTGGGATCGCACGTTAGACCTTATTGATGTATCTTCTTCACAACTACTAGTTCATAACTTCACCAAGGTTGTAGGGTTTGCGCCTCTACAAGACGTCATTGTCAAGCTGGGCATGCATGATGTTATTCCCAGCTTGAGGGGGAGTGTTCGTGTGTGTGAGTACTTAGGATGAATGGGTGTGAGTATATTGTTTAATGGGGTGTGTATGACGGATATACTTGTCTTCTTTACATTATTTGTTACTAATATAAAGAAAGCTAGTGGGAACTCGCGCTAAGCTACTCTCTCTCTCTCTCTCTCTCTCTCTCTCTCTCTTCTTATTCTTCTCTAATCGTAAACTAAATCCACTCACTACCAAACCCTAAACTTCTCTAATCGTAGAGTGCCCAAACTTTCTCATCTAATATAATACTTGTGTTATTTCAGCTTACGCTCCTCTATTTGTTTTTCAAACATCTGTATGGGAAAAAAATGAGGCACAACAAGCTTCGTTTAATAGATTCTACAGGTTCTACAAGAAGACATGCTAAGGCACTCTGTCTCATGAAGAATATGGGTTAGCAAGTAATGGTCATCCTTCAGAATCTGCAAATGGTAGTTAAAAAAATTAAGTAAATAAAAAATAAAAAATGCTACAAAAAATTCAAAATAAAAGATCATATGAAACTCAGATATTTCTCTTGCATAACAAAAACAATGATCTGAAATTTTAAAAAAATATGTGTCTAAGATTTCCTTAAGTGGTGTACCGATTGTAAAGTTATATATCTATTTGCACACCTGTTGAAGCAACAAACATTTCAGAGTTTATAAAAGGGACCCTCTAGAAGGCTCGAAACAGATCCAGGAATTTTTTTTCTTTTGAGTAAATAATTTTATTAAAAGAAATAAGAAGATACATACATACAAAAAAAATAGAGAAAGGAAGGATTAAAATTCCCCAATACAAAGAGATAACAAAAGTCATGTCTTCTCTTGCAATTACATCCGCTGCTTCATTCACCACTCTTCTTCCGTTATAACAAAATTTTCAACCAAATTTCAATCATCCAACTCTCCTGTAATTACACAACATCCTTATTCCACATCACAGTAATGAACTGGAATATCTTACATATACAAGATTGGATATTAAATTTGTCATAAATCAAGGTTTTTAATTTTTATATCCACAAAGAACCATCTCAATGTGAAGTTGTTAAAAATTCACTGGTGCTTGAAAGGTAGTAAGAGTTATGAATAGATATTTGAAAAGGTATCAGTTTTATTTTATGTTATATGAAGGATTAGGCTGAATACTTGAGGTTATTTGTGTGCTTTGAAGAAAATCCAATGTTGTAGACAGAACGAAACAAAAAACTATTGTGGCACCCAGTGCAGAAGTAAAGAGTGATGTTGTTGTGAATCTGGGGGTTCCTTTGAGAAGAACATTATCATATCTCGATCATATCTCATTTTGAGCTCTTATTAGTTATTATAGAAAAAATCATGTTTATTAGGAAAAAAAAATTCAAAAAAAGAAAAAATAAAATCAATACAAAATTTATACTACATCAAAACTAAAATGAAAATTGGTCATAATCCATTTCCTATTTTAGTCAATGTTTCAGTTAATTGAATCCACCCTAACTAAAACAAATCGTAGTTTAACCCAATAAAACCAAACGCATGCCACTGCCATCGTTGCATGTGATAATTTTGCAATTACCTACAATCATATTATGACAGCTAAGTGTGTGAAGGGCCTAGGGTTTATGGACAAAATATATAAATTTATATATAGTGACTGTATGCAATCCCCGCCTTGCAGATTCAGCTAAGTCAATCCTTGACTTATATAGCAAGTAAACTCAGCATCCAGACACAACTACACAAGTCGAAGCTTGATATCCATCCTTGGGTTCATTTGTTATGAGCATGCAGTGTCATCAAGGGAAAATGACCAAAACAGGAATCAGTCATAAGATTATGTCCTACCTTTGTCACCGTTGGCCAGTGACCTCTAAAGGATCCCAGTGTAATTAGAAGTTAAATCAATTTAAACATGCAAATATATACACAAACCAACATGAATTCAGTCATATGATTCAAAAGAAACAAATATATATCCATCATTTTAATTGCTCAACTAGGAAACACTCATGGGTTTAACAAAATCTCACTTTACATATAGGAAATAACAAAATTGGCAGTTCTGAAATGATTATGTGATTTAGTAACAGTTTAGCAACATCTCATATGCAAAATTTTCTCAATACACAGAAAATAACCGATCACTCTCTTGGACACCTGAAGCAGAAATTGCTAAGGCTCGAGAAAGGCTACAGATACTAGTAAGTAATAAATTGGAGAGACTGATAATGGCAATAACTGCCCCAGAATCAAATCATGGCATCCTAGTTAGTTTCCACATGTTGCAATTATAACCAAATTCACTTTTTTTAGCTAATCTATTACCGTTCATACTGAGAACGGAAAAATGGCAAGAAGACGTAATAAAACATTAGAGTACAAAAAAATAAAAAAAACCTCTGGTGAAAACAGTTCACAACACACTATCATGTGGATTACATATCAATAAAAGATTGATGTAGAAATTCAGCTTGATTTCAAAGCACACCTGAACCATCAATGGGGTTTGATGCCATTTTCGTAGTTACTGTCGCCAGCTATCTACCCATATTCCCTCAAAATAAGCATCTCAAATCTTGGCCTACATCTGAGAACCTACAAAAAAGCACTCCTCAAATGACACCCTGATACTCCAACCTGTATGTTCTACTCTTCAACTAGTCATGGGAAAAATGAAGTCCACTTGTTCTGAACTCCAAAGGCAACGCACATAATGGACATTATAGATGGATGTTGAAGTAGGAGAGCTCATCAACCATAATGCACTGCTGTTATAGGACGATTTATTACAAAAATAACATCACCATCAGAGTCAGATGAACTAGGCTGAGAACCAAGAGACGGGGAAAAGGGGTTACTGCAGCAGACCCCTTAAACTGAACCGATCCAGTATAGGTGTTAACCCCACTGCCCATAGGGACGGTTCCATTAACGACACCTTTGTTTTTACAAAGTCCTGCAGATGCCCCAGCCTGCAAAATTACATCAATCAAACGTCCAATGAAGAAGTTTATTTCTAGGCATTGACCAGAAAAGTCAAAAACTGTATAGCTGCTACATATGGTGGAAACTTGAATGCAGGAAATCAGAAACAACTAAAGTGGAGTTGGGAATTTAGAAATCGAGCATAAACAGAAACTAATACAAAGATTAATGGCACAAACCTGGCAGGCAGTGACAGTATTACATCCACATAGTGTCCGGCCGTTCATTTTGTCCAATGCATCAAAAACACCCCCTCCATCACTCCGCTGCAAACTTTTCCTCCTGTTAGGAAATTATTTCTTCCATTTTCAAAAGCAAATTCTTTCAAAAGGTAGAAAATTCAATTACCATGTAAAAGTTTACGGCTAGAAAGTTTGGCATTTTATTTCCAGCTGCGTTGTAACAGGCATCGATCAGCTCAGGAAGGCCAACGGAATGCTCTTTGCAAGCATCACTTTGGGGAGTAGGGATTGATGGGAAATAGTTTTGTAAAAGTAAAGCTGCATTTCTTGATTTGAGTGGTCGTGATTCCTTTCTGTTTGAACATGAACCTTGTACAATCCCACCGTCACCAGCTGCCAGAGGATCCATAACCATTAACCAAAGCCACTATAAGGTAAAAGGTGCACAATAATCTAATCAAACAAAACAACTATGAATGTTAAAGTGCAGATTAAATATTAAGTGATCTGTTTTTAGACAGGACACACAGGCAGGGTCGTAGCCTGGATTTTCTTCTGGTGGTGGCTAGCGATGGTCGACAAAGGTTAATTGTTTTGCCGCACATTTGGGGGTTATACACCATAGATTTGGGGGTTGTACATAGAAGAAAACTGCATAGGAAGCCTACTCTATACATTTTCAAAAATTTAATGGGGGCTTCAGCCCCATCATCATCATCATAGCCTTATCCCATCTATTTGGGGTCGATATATCCAAAATGGTTCTCTGATACATTTTATTCTTGTCGTAGTCGTTGTTCAATTATTCTCTCCCAAAATTTCATAGTCTAACTCATTAGCTTAATGCCTCAATAATTGGCACAATCTAGGATGTCTCCTTTGCACTTATAGAGAGGGACCACAATGCTCTTCCTGCATTCCTAAAAGATTGTCTCACTAGAAGGAGGGCTTGAGGTTCCGACCTTGTGGTTAACAGCCACACGCTCTAACCAACAGAGCTATTCCGCCCCTACTCTGCAATATGTGGCTCCACCACTGGTCACAGGTGAAATATAATGCTAAATTTTTTCTCGTCATAGGAAGCCATTAACTGTGAAATCAATGCACATTGTACTATTAAGTATATGCCACAATTACCTGCCATGTACTCTACTTCATAGCTGTATGACATGAACTCCATCATGCAACAGGTACATGTACAAAATAAATGAAAGATTCATTTTACTTACGTTCGTTTTCAACTAGGAACCTCCACTGGTAAGCAATTCCTTCTTCAGCTTCCTTCGAAGCGTCAGAAGTAAAAACCAGCAGCCGGTGGTTCTTTGAGATCATGTCCGTCACAGTTGGCCAGTCTCCTCCATTCGCAGGCATTTCCGATACAGGAAACCAAAACTTAACTAAGTCGGCATTAGCAAACAGCTTTGTTAACCCTTTGGGTGAATGGACATAGTCCTCAATAATAATGGTTACAATCTCGGATGGGTTTGCAGTCAAGAATGTCCCCACTTCCTTCAACGCGTTGATTGCAGGCTCCTAATAGCATGGAGCAGAACTTACTAAAATCATTCAAAATATTCTCTAATTAGAAAGAAAAAATCCTTATCCAAGCCAGCATTTTAAGAGCACGAAAAAATATATTCTTCAAAAAAATGGAAAATTGGAATTAGAAAATGTACATCATAACTTACAAAAGCAGTGAAGTTGTAGCACTGGCCCTGAAACGAATGGCAGAGCCAGATATCGTCCTCAAAATCATACATATCCAGCATCAATCCCCTCACCCCATTCTAAATAAACCCAAAAACAGATATCAGAAATAAATCAAAATTCAACGAAAAATTCAATATAATGGCTGCAACCTCATAGCATTCTTCCTTATATAAAAATTTTAAAACAATAAAATTAAAATAAATAAATAAATATCTCATAGCATTGTTCCTGACCAGAGGGATTCAGGTCAATCTCCTTCCAAATGTTCAAGCCTCGGGAAGTGTTGAGTTATTTATGAGCATGCAAATCAGTGAAAGTACACTTTTGACCTCCTGTTAATATGACGCTCAACAATATCTGTGCATTTCCCAAAATTGTCAAAGGGAGATTGAACCAAGTGCCATGCGTGACAACATGGTTTGATATGGTGAAATTAAGCTCCCAGTTCACCTCAGTTCATCTTAATTCCAAATTGGAATTTATGGAGTCAAACATTTCCCCGGATCAAATGTATAGACCTATTGATGCACAGTTATCTCTAAGGTTATAGTCTAAAATAACATTTCATTCTAATGTGCTACCAGGGTATCGAAAAACTACAAACAAATGTAACATAATTAAGGGAAGTTGATGCTCTCAATACAAACACTTCAATCATGTTTTATTTAAAAAAAAAAAAAAAAAATCAAGCAAGAATAGGACTATTAAGAAAAAAATAAACTTATCCAATATTGTGAGTAGATATCAACTGATTCCAAATATTATCGGTTATTTTCGCCAGAGAAAACACCAATAATGTTGCCAAAAAACAAATGCACATATATTGGCTGGTAACTATGTATTGTTAAAACCATTTCAGGATCACTACTTTCAACCTATTTACCGCCAAAAAAATTTTTTAAAAAAATCATTATTATATTGAACGGTTTTCATAAATAAAAAACTAAAAAAGAGAAGGCTT
Organism: Chloranthus sessilifolius; assembly: GCA_021018995.1. Lineage (NCBI taxonomy): Eukaryota > Viridiplantae > Streptophyta > Magnoliopsida > Chloranthales > Chloranthaceae > Chloranthus > Chloranthus sessilifolius. The sequence continues at coordinate 23,212,479 of CM037584.1, read as the reverse complement.
CGTTTGGACTTTGGATGCCCACATTTAAAAAAAAAAATCAAAAAATATTACAAAAATATCTAATTAAACAAGTAAAAAAATCGTGTCAATGGAAATCATAGTAACCAAGTTCGGATTCGGAAGTTATTCGGTGGGGTGTCAGTTCGGTTTGACTCGGACAAATTCAGGAAAGATTCGGAAAAAAAAATTAAGAGATTATAAACTGTTATATAGTCCTCATGCATAATTCCACATGCATTAACTATTCACAGTCATAAAAAAAAATATAGAGTATGATTAAAGCATGTATCACTATGAAAAAAATTTGATATTTTTTTTTTTTAATTCGTCAAATTTGGAAAAATTCAAGAGACATTGAGAGAATCAATAAATCAAGCAAAATTCAGTAAAAAGTTCGGCAGACCACCTATTCAGAGATTTTATCCAAAATTTTGATTAATTCGGAGAATTTTGTGGTGGAAATAAGCTTTAAACTCTAAAGAAGACTGAAAAAACTGCTACAGATCCCAAAATTCAAACAAAAAATATCGTTTCATTGGAAATGGATTTGACTTTAAAGAAGACGGAAAAATCATATGGATCCCAAAATTCATTTAACATTATAAAAAAAAAACATAAATAATCAGTGGAATGCCAATTACCATTAACTGATTGGTAACCGAATCTTCTTGATTATAAAACGTAATTCTATTCGCCCCAGTGAAAGAGGGTTCATCGACAATGGAGAAGGAGTTATGAGTCACCAACCACGAGTACTTGTTAAACGGCAGTCCCTTAACCTGTGCACACCACGCACACGATAGCCCCCACTCCAAAACCAAATATCACAAAAGTCTCTTTCCAAAACTCAACACACATAAACCAAAAAACTTACGATCGATGTGGGTTGGGTGACCTGGCCTCTGATGCACGTGGGCTGGTTCTTGCCCGTTGAAGGGCACGCACCGCAGAAGAGACCCGAACCGCAGTCGCTGATGACCGAACAAGCATCTAGAAGCTGCGCATGTTTACTCGTTTAGATTGATAAGACGGTGTGAATTTTTCTTCATTTTTCAAACTTTTTTATAATTCAAGAACAAACCTGGCAACCGCCATTAGAGCAAGCATTAGAAGTGAGGATCGAGGTTTGAATTAGCAAGAAAATGAGGTAGTGAGCTTTAATCATGTTGATTTCTCTGAATTTTAGGCGTTTTTTAACGAAGAAGTTGAAGATTTTGCATAGAATTGGAAAGGCAAGAACGGAGGGAGACGACGAGTCCCTCTCTCTCTGGCTCTCGCTCTCTCTGGCTCTCTCTCTGTGTTCGAGTGATACTGTCATAGCAACGCCAGAAAGGAGGGAGAGCGATCAGTAAATGTAGGTTTGGGACGTGTTATGGTCCTAATGGTCTTCGGTTGGTGTTGTTTAGGTAAAGTGGCCTTCGGGTTCTACTAACTACTAATTATGGGAAACTGTGAAAATTGATCATGACCATTCAACATTTTGACTTGATGAATCACATCGATCATATATTTACATCCATTTGATCTATTGTTAATGCATATGAGAGGAGAACTAAGACCAGCGTAGCTGACCTCAACTAGATGGAAGTTAAGATGACAATATTTTTCTGGTTTAGGATTAATCTTGAGCCGTCCCCTTAAAAAAAAAAAAAAATCTGACGGTTCAAAACTTCCAATAAAAGTGATTTTTTGCATATAGACTATCCAAGATGTGTGGAAACTATTGAACCGTTCGGATGAATCTTTGTACAATCCAACGATTCGGAAGAGAGGAGAGAGTAAAGATAAATTTGGTATGCATATTTTGTCTCCTGAGCAAAGTGAAGTTCTTTATTACTTTTGTTTTGCCGGGTTCTTTTTTTAAATATATTATTTCTTTGATTGCTCTCAACGTGGTGGGCAGCCGAAAGTAATTAAAGAGAGTTCCAGTGCAAATCTTGGCTACCGTTAATTTTGTATGTAGAGGATCCAACGGTATAACTTCTTCTGAGGATGGCAAGTTCCAACCAAAATAAAGTTGACCTTGCTTCTTTCCAAAAAAAAAAAAAGTTGACCTTGCTTTCATCTAACTGTAATTTCGATCTTCCTTATATGTTAAAAACCACGTGCTATGCAACGCGGTTGGATTTGGAAAATTTAAAAGGACATCGTTATTTACACACATCCCAGAAGGTGATCATAGGACACCATTGAAGATAATGTGTCATATGGAATTAATATTTGATAGTTTGATAGTAAGCCCATAATATCAAGATCTATTATGTAGAAAATTAGGACGAAAAATTATCTATTATATAAAAAATTAGGCTGAAAAGCGATCCCTGAATTATTTGATTCAAACCAGCTAACGGTTAACACATGCAACATATGATTGCGAAAACAAAGGAATGATCGCAAATACCTGTATCCATTTTGAAATTTGATGGTTATCTTTGAATTTTGAAACGTTGCAAGGAGGCAAAAGCAACTCAGGCATGACAGAACCAGCCTAAACTTTAAAGAGTTGGTACAGACTACCAGCACTATCGGATAGGGCCATACAAGGATCAAAATTTTGATTTTCGTTTCAGTTTCGATCCTGTCTAAAACCGAAATTTTAACTGAAAAATTGAAATTTCTGGGCACTTTTTTTTTTTTTTCCAAATTCAAAATACCGAAGAAGCAAAATATCAACCTATGATATTTTGCTAATCACCCCAAATTATTGGCCGATAATTTAAAATTATCGGCCAATAATATGTCGAAATCAAACCGATACTGATATTATGATGTTTTCATTTCGTGCCTTGGTGATACTGCATGAAACGAAAAATATTATTGTTCTTACACCATTAAAATAAAATATTTTATTTTAACACCCTTAAAGTATACTTTGTTGTTATGTTATATTGCCATGTGACACTTATTTGTAATCAATCTGAGGGTGCCGTTGGATGATACATTTATATGAATTAAATTCATCCAACTAAAATTTAATTTTAAGTTATGTTGGTATTCTAAGTGTCCTGTTTGGCAACAGTACACAAACCATAGATTATTTTGCTCTAAAATATACCTGATTTGTTTAGAGGCTCTACTTGAAATTAATAGTCGTTCACAGGGTCATCACATGGTTTAGATACAATCTAAGACTATCATTTTAATCAACATGGTGAGTCAAAATATTGGCACGTGACAAAAGTGAGGATTCACTTTCAATCATAAACTAGTTTAAAATCCAATACAAACACATCTTAAAAAAGTGAGCTTCTCTCTAGTGTATCGGGGCCAGATGTGTGTTTATATTTAGCCCCGAGACAAGAAACATATCGCTCGAGGGGGGCAATATTTAAAACCATGCTGCGAACGGTGCTGGAGTGAAGGAGAGAGTCATGAATGGTTTTATTCGTATTCATATTGATCTCCAACCAATCTTATTGGAGTTTTTGCCAAAGAAGAGAATCACAAGTGATGTTAAAAAGCTCAAGTATGTCATAAACATTATGTAGGGCTGATTCTCTACGAGGCTTTTGATATATATGAAATTATATGAAAGTGAGAAGACATATAAATCGTTGAGTTCTCTCAATGAGAATGTTGGAGAGACCACATTGTTTGTAGAAAGTAAAATAATAAGTCAAATAGGAACAATTTTTTTACTAGCTACACACCACTTTCTATTAAAAAGATAAAAAAAATAAGAGTCACAACTATTAGTGTGATAGCAACAGTTTTCAAAGAAGAATTTTTTTTCCTAGTGGTGTGTAATTAGTAAAAAAGTTGGCATTGGGTGCCCAATGTGTGCGTAAGGGTGGTGCAGGGGGTCAATTGCCCTACTCCGCCCTTGAAGGCAAAGCCAATGAAAGATCGAAGTAAGTACTTTCACTAATTTGCATCTCGTAGACATTTGTGCATCCCCTAAGTTTTGACCAATGTCGCAAGCAGTAGATTGATATTAAAGTTCTATGCTCGGAGCAACCCTTTTTATTTTGTTTGTATAAGATAACTAAAACTGAATGGGCCATTGATTTCATATCCCTGCATGGCGTCATTTTAGTGTCACATTGTCATGTGGTGCATGGGGCGATCATCTAGATCAAGTTCGTCATAAAAATTGCATTCTAAAAACCATCTTTACCATGAGATTAAAGGCCTAAAAGTATGAAAAAATGAATGTTTATCATATGATTGTACTAATCTACGCCATTCATTTTTCTGATGTTTGTAGTCTCTTAATCATATAATAGAGATCATTTTTCTGGTGTAGTCTTCATTTGAATCCGACTTAACATAAGGGGTTGTTATTTGCTAAAACTCAAGAGCACCCAAGTTGAAAACCATTGACTATTTTGAATCAAACGAAGTGATCAACTTTTGTCCCAATAATAGATCTTGAGATCATAAGCATATCATCAGACAACTCAGATGTTGATTCCATGCGACATATCCCAAAAAGTGATTAGAGAACCAAGTACAATAGTCTTTGGCTAGAGTGTTCTAGAGTTTTAAGTCGTGTGTGGTATAGCTCTTTGTCAGCTCCTTACTAAAGTCGGATATACTTGCTTTAGCAAGCCCCTTCTCCTTGCTAAGTCCCTGCAAAGCAGGATTTACCTACTCTCTTCTAACTCCCTGCCAAAATAAATAAAATTTGCTCCGTCAAAGAGAGACCAGAGGAGAACTCTTGGAGTAGGTAAATCCTGTTATGCAAGAAATTAGCAATGAGACGAGACCTGCTAAAGCATGAAGCAGGCATTTAGCAAAGAGAAAGTGAACATGCTAAAGTGGGTAAACCCTGCTCTGGCAAAGAGTTATGCCAAACACAACCCTATTTGGTGCAAATGTAGCAGGCATGAAGCAGGCACCCTTCCTCTGAACCACGTGACACTACATTATCCATTCTCCTGAGCGAACTTTATACCAACTCTACCAACTCTTAGGCCTTGTTTGTGAACAATCTAAATAAGATGAATTCACTTAAATTTTATCTTTACTACTATATAAAAGCATGAATAATTCTCCACTTTCTGTCAATTTTGTGTTTCCATAATTTTGGAACAAAACACCCCTCATTAACCTAATTTACCCCTAAAATGACTCCTTATATACCCCTATAGTTTAATAAGGAAAATAGAATCTTAATTCATTGCAAGACTTTTTCCTTTATTTCATAAATATCACTCCACCGTTTTATTTAGTATCTCCTGATATTTATCTTGATTAAAATTAGACGTTTAAGTGAGGAAAAAAAAATTTAGCTTAAGAATCTAAAATCATAAATATCTCTTAAAATCACTCCACCGTTTTATTTATGGAGCCATTACTTGCACACGATGTTTAAGTGATTGCACCGAAGTTAAAGGAAGACTTTATATTTTTGGGACATGTGACATGTGAAAATGCAATCTAGGTCGTCTGATTTAAAGTCTATGACCTATAGATCCTTAGTGGATAAGATCATAGCCTTTGACTATATTTAATCACATGATGAAGATTATATTTCCTTTTAAAACCACCCTATGAAAAATAAAATAAAAAAATTTTACCCCAAGATTTCTATCAAACAGAGCTTTATCTCACACTACAAAAAACAAGACTATTAGCGACAACCAAAAATTGCCGCTATTAACAAAAAAACTGCTGCCAATACCCTTTCCGCTAATAGTCTTAATAGGTTTTTTATTAATAGCGGCAATTTTTTGAAGCAAAAAACTGCTGCTAATGGTCTTATTATTTGTAGTGTCACCTCCATGCATTGATCGCTTTGAATCATAGGATGAAGATAATTTTTTATCCCAATCCTTCAAAAAGTTGATCTTGAAATCATGGGCATATCAGTAGACGATCATAAATTTATTCCATATGACACACTAATTTAAAATATGACTCTAAAATCACATGACTTATATCACACTCAAGCATAAGGGATCTTGACATCATGTGCATACCATCAAAATCTGACAGTCTCATGTTCTAACCAAAATTTCGAGATTCTTAGAGTTGAAAATAAAGGTACCTTATCACAAAAAGAAACGTGTCTAAGAACCCTATGGAGGAGAGAGAGAGAGAGAGAGAGTCGTGGTCTAACATAAAATTTGATAGAGCCATTACGTGCACCATAGAAGTTAGCTCTTGCGCATAGTTTAAAAGAAAGTTTCATATTTTGGGAAACTATGTCATGTGAAAATACAATCTGAGCCATTTGATTTAAAGGTTATAATCTTATGATCGATCAAGTACTACACAAAAAAAATTGGCACATGATCGGATGCATAATCAACATCGAAAATTTGCTCAAAGGTACTCACAATCGATGGATTAAGTTGGTTTAGAGGTCACTTTATCTTTAATTCATCAAATGGAGGCCAAAAAAGTTGAATTTTTTAAAGTCATGTCCAGACTAATCAACTCAAAACGGGTGTTGTTTTGGATTGATTATGCCACGTGGCATTTGATATGGCATCCGAATGCAACACTTCACACTTTCATTCAGATGTATCTTCCAATTTCTCTTTTTGGCTTCAGTTATGGAAAATGATATTTATCAAATCAAATAAAAATAAACACGGTAGAGAATTTAAACTCTCGGAAAAATAAATAAGAAAGAAAAAATTAAAAAAAAATGGTAAAACAATGAATAGTTATCATCATCATCAGATTCAATAGTTGACCGCTTTGAATCATATATTAGAGATTATGTTTTGTGCCAGTCTTTTGCATTAGAGATGTTTAGATCACGACCTTCTAATTAGATGGCTTAGATGGCTCATATTCTTCCTTGTATATCTCTATATTTTATAATTTTCTATAACTACACTCCTAATTAAATTAGGACTCTTCCTCTTCTCCCGAAAACAGTTAAATCCCTATATTTTATAATTTTCTATAACTACACTTCTAATTAAACTATGACTCTTCAAACTAAATAGCACCTAATAAATCTCTCCATCCGGAATCTCTTTAGATCACGACCTTCTAATTAGATGGCTTAGATGGCTCATACTCTTCCTTGTGTATCTCTATATTTTATAATTTTCTATAACTACACTCCTAATTAAATTAGGACTCTTCCTCTTCTCCCGAAAACAGTTAAATCCCTATATTTTATCATTTTCTATAACTACACTTCTAATTAAACTATGACTCTTCAAACTAAACATCTCTGACAAAAGGTTATTTCTTTGAATTCCTAAAATTTATGATGTGAGACCCTGGTTCAGAGGTTTATTTCCATTTTTTTGTATCAATTATCCATAAAGGAATTACAATATCAGCCAATATAGGTCGATATTGTATATCACATTGTATAGCTCTTCATATCAACTTGAATCAGTCTGAAGCCTATATATATATAAAATTTTGTTTGGCCCCTCAGATCAATTTCGAGCATGAATCTTTGAAGGTTAGGTTGACAAATTCGCTATTGGGAAATACTTGGCTTCAAACTAGTTTAGTTCAATTCTCATAATTCCTCTTATCTTTTTATATTTTATATACAAAATATTTATCAACCTAACCTTCAAAGATTCATGCTTGAAATTGATTTGACGGGTCAAGTTCATATGCTTGACCTAGTTAAAAAATTGAGTCAAACAATGAAATCAAATCAGCCTGATAATATTTTGGTCGGTGTTACCGGCACACCACTTTATGTTACAACCACCGCATTCAATGAATAAAAATTATTGAACAATAGTGGACATCCACGGTTCAAAATGTGGTCAAACGATAAAAAATTCAATGCGTTATGATGTGTGAGACAGTACCCAAACTTTGACTAAAGTTTAGACCAAAAAAAAATTTTAATAAATGACATATGACATTGCACACGATCCAAAAAAAGGCACTATCTTAGAATCAAGTGTTGCGTAGCATATGATCTGAGGTTTGAATGCATAAGTTTATCCATACATTAAAACCCATAGACCTTTTCCATTTTATAAATTTATTATTATTTTTATGATTTTATATAACAACACGTGCAAAGCACGTGTATGTTTACTAGTACTATATAAAAGTAAAAATAGTTTCTGTCATATTTTCATACCTAAAATGCCTAGCCCATAACTCATATCTAATACAAAGTGTAATTCTCTCTCTCCCATGTACATGACTCTCTCTCCTAAACAAAGGCTAATAAATATCTTCTCCTCATTAAAATTTTATAAATAAAAGATAAAAAAATATAAAATAAAAAATCATACAGATTTTCGTTAAGCAAGCAGTCTCTCATTAACATATCATTTTTTCTCCGATTTCAGATATGTTTATATGACTTTGTTTTATTTATGTCCCTTAATTTATTTTGATTTATTTTTTACCAGTTTTATATTTTATTGATGGCATGAATCTGATCCAATATTTTATATTTTTTATTCATCCTGAAACAGTTAGATTTTCACAGATTTTCATTAAGCAAGTAGTCTCTTATTAACATATCGTTTTTTTTCGATTTCAAGTATATTTATGTCTTTATTTTATTTATGTCTCTTAATTTATTTTGATTTATTTTTTACCAATCTTATATTTTGTTGATGACATGAATCTGATCCAAAATTTTATATTTTTTTATTTATCCTGAAACAGTTAGATTTCCATTTAAGTTAAATGAATGTGGATATTTATTTATTTATTATTTATTTATATGTGTTATTAGATTAATTGTTGGTGATAATATTTTTTATTTTTTATTTATTAATTGGAGGTATGGGTTAGTTGTTTCACTCAAAAAGATTATATTTTTATATTATTATATTTGTCTGACTCTGATGTGGAGGCAATAATTATAAGCATAAGAATTACAAGATACAATTTCGTATCGGATGGCACAAATCGAAACCGATTTGTTTTTGCCATGGTCTGATATATAGGTGTATTTTTATAATAAAAAATCTTTATGCATAACTGTAAATGAGATTGGATTAAGAAATATTATATGGGTTTTTGCTTATTTTGTATTTTGATATAGTTATTATTTCTTCATTCTTCGTCGCCTCGCTTCCCGAACTTGAATCATTGGATCTCTATTCTTTAGCCCATCAAGAAAAAGACTAAATCACCACTATTAAAACTAAAATAAGATGAAATTTATATACCGTTCGAGAGAAATGGTCGACAAGAGATGTACCCCAACCTCCATCTCCAAATGACTCTTCTATGATCGAGTCACCGAAAAGAATGATCTTGGGTTGCATCTGTTTCTCTCTCTCTCGGTAAATCGACTCAAATCAAATCTTCAATGAATTTTTTCGATTTCTTTTTCTATTTTCGTCTGGGTTTGCTTTCTGTTATACATGAAATATGTTCTAGGATATGATATGGTTGAAATATGTTAAAGGATATCATAGTAGTTTAATAATTAGAGTTTTTAAAATATAAATATATTAATTTAAAATCCTAGGTTAATCCTAGCCATTAAATTTAATTTCAGTTTCAAGGGATGAGATGATTTTTAATCCTGCAATCCACGTGTATTTTGTTAGATAAAATTAAGAATAGGCACATGCGAAGTACGTGCCTAAAGCGCTAATGCGCCTAAACGTCAATCGCCACGCACACGCGTGCGTGATCGCGGTAGCTCGCCGCTAGGCACACTCTTTTCTTCTTATTGTCAAACAATAATAGAAGGTAAAAGGTTATATATATAGCCTAGACACTTTTTATTTTTACTAATGTGAGACTATTCATTTACATACAAAAATGAGAATATCTATTATCTAAAAATTAACTCACAAAACTAAAAAATAAAATAAAAAAGAAGTTTCATTTTCTTTAAAATTATTTAATATAATTATTATATTCTAAACTAATAAATAAATATAACACATTTGCAGGTACATCCTTATTAGTTCTTACAAAAGCAAAAATGGGAAGCGGGTTTCAGCCACTTTCTCAATTTCTTGTTTTTTTTTTTTCTGAATTTATTTTCACAAACTTGATCGAGTAAGAAGTAGATGAAGAAACAAGCGTTACCCACCGATTTTCACTGCGTTGCTGGTTTTCAAAGGTAGACGCCAGGATCCAGCAATGCATAGGGTTGGGTTGCCAAACATGAACCTTATTTGTTTTTGGGAGTCATTACAGCAAACCCAATATGTGCCGTTGAACACCAAACAATTTGTTACTGCACATCATGTCCCTATTGTACAAACAATTGCACTTAAAAAACAAAAAATAATTAGTTTGGTTTTTTTTTAATTATTATTATTGTTATTTTTTAAAATGTGTCTAAGGACACACTTGTATGTACAAGCAATGACTATGTACAAGCAATGACTTTGCTTTTCTATTTTCAGATGGGTACTTCCCTTCGGGCCTACACCATTTTTTAAATTGCCTATGTATTAAATCCCCTGCAATCCATTGACTACTTGGGATCAGACGTTGGAGATTGTTTTTCCCCCCAATTTTCCACACAATGAATCTTGAGACCACCAACGTACTATCAAATGGTCTATTTTTTTTATTCCACGTGATACAGATCCCCAAAAATCCCTGTTTGACTCTAATGTGCCATGTGAAATCCAAAGTCTCATATGCAAGTCGTTGCTCCTTATTTTTGGGGATCTGCACCACGTGGATTCAAAAGTAGACCGTCTGATGATACGTTTATGGTCTCAAAATCCATCGTGTGGAAATTGGGGTGAAAAATAATCTCCATCGTCTAATCCAAAACAGTCCATAGATTTAAGGGGTTTAATATGTAGGCGCTTTCAGAGATGGGTGGGGGCGAACAGAGGTACCTTTTCTAGAGCTAGGGTAGTATAATTGCGATTAGGTACCTGACCCGATCACCATCAGCAGTCAGGTCAATCTTCTTTGAAAAGTGCATAGATGAATTTGATTGACTGTAAAAAGTATTATTTTTATATTTGCGTGCTGATAAATAATTGTTCAACACTCTGATAGTTGATTATTTTGGCCGAAGGTGATTGACGGATCCAAGCCTTGCATTCTGCCATTGTTAAGAAATCCACAGAATATTTTACAGAGTGCCTTTAAATCCACCCACCCAATCTTAGTTCACCCACGCTAAAATCTGTTGATTGTTTTGAATCTGGCGATGCAGATAGTTTTTTATCTCAATCTTTAACATGATGCATCTTTGAGATTATACTCTTACCATCCACCGTCAATTTTTTATTTCACATAGCATCCATTCCAAAAAAGTGACCTCAGCATCACATGAAATTCATCACACTCAAATAAGGTCACTTTTTTTATATGTGTACCACATAAAATTAAAAACATATCGTCTAATGACACGCCCATGATCTCAAGATCAATTATGAGTAAAGCCATTAATGGGAATCTTGACCAGCGGGCTCAACGAGCCGAGCCAACTTAAGAGCTCGCTCGACTCGAAAAAATCGAGCTTGCAATACCTTGTGCTCAGCTCGCAAACCAAGCCGAGCTATGCGTTAAGAGCTGGGTAATCTGTAGCTCAGCTTGACTTGATATATAATATTTATATATGTAAGATTATATATAATTTAAATTACTAAAATATCTTTAAAATTAATCTTTAATCAGTAGAAGCTTTTAATGGTTTTGGTTATGTTAGTAAACTAACAAATAAAAATTATAATCTACCTATAAATACTTAAATCTAGTTGCTCAAACCCTAATAAGTAACTCTCATCCCCTCTCTACAACTCTCTGTCATATTAATTTTGTATGCAATGAAACACTTTAATGAGATACTTTTAGTTAGAAGACTAGAGTTAAAAAAAAAAATGAAGAAATTTGAAGACTAGAAAATTAACTATTTAAACATAGATAAATTAACATGTAATGAAAAATATATATATATAATAAGGAATAGATTCAAATAAAAACAATAATATAACATTTTAATAGGCTCAAAATCAACTTGAGCTCGGCTTGAAATTGACAGAGCCGACCACGAGCTGAATAATTTTAGGGTTGAATATGAAAGAGACCTCAAGCTGACCATGATTCGGCTCGTTGAGAGCCCTAATCTTGACCTATGAGGATTCCTAGTAATTATGGGAATTGCTATAAATCACGGGAACAATGCCCTAACGTCCACCCCTGTGATATGATCATTTAATTTTTTTTATAAAGAAGGTTGCTATGCAAGTCACACTTTTCCTTCCCACACATTGAAACTGGAAAATTAAGTCGTATGTGGACAGCAAAAGTTAGTTTGCCCTAAAAAAATGTTGAGGTAGCTTTCTTAACATCCACCGAATTTTGGTGGGAACTTATGCCAAAAACTATTAATTTAATCAAATCAAAAGATGGAGATCGTTCTTCACCCCAATCTTCTCCGTAAGGAATCTTGAGACCATGACTATACCATCACATGGTCAGTTATTTATTCCACATAGCACAAATCCCCCAAAATAGCCCTAAAATTATGTTTGAGGGTGATTTGTCCTGTTATTTTAGAGCTACTCTTTTGGAATATGTGCCACGTGGAATCAAAAAATGATCTATGATTGTCCCACTAAGATTTCAAGAGTGTTAATAAAACTAACCAAAAAGTCATTTTATTAATGCGAAAGAGAAAATTAAAATTCAGAAAAGTTTATGTGCACCCAAAAACTTATATGAACGCACTTTTTCTAAGGTTGACCCTATTTGGCGTGGCTTTTCGGAGCCTTAAAAGTGCATTTGGGCTCCGAAAAGTAATTTTAGGCATCTACAGTTGTTTGGCAACAGAACAACATAATAGGTTATTTTATTAAAAAGGCTAAAAATAAGATATCTTCTAAAAGAGACTAAAACCTGCTTTTAATTTTAATTGTTGTTGTAATTTAATTTGTCAATGCGCAAATTTTTTTCTTTTTTCCTCAGCCATCCCCTCACCACCGTCTCTCTCATCTCTTAAACCACTAATTGTCACTACAAAAATAAGGTGTTTCAGCGGCACTTGATGTTAAGACAGTTTTTGTTAACGACAGAACTAATAGCGGCAATTTTTTGTAGCGACAGGACTAATAGCAGCAATTTTTTTGTTAATAGCGGCAGTTTTTAGTTGTTGCTAATAGTCTTATTTTTTGTAGTGTGTTTTCTCTGCAATCTATTTCCCCCTTTCTCTCTTTATATTTTTTATCTTTTTGCAAGTCTCTCTATGCGCCTCTCTCTCTCTCTAGCGTCTCCCTCTACAGTTTGGACTCGTTCGAGAGCTAAGAAAGTCTCGAAAACTGGGACTTTCTACAAAAAATAGGTTTTCCTTGCATTTTTTGAGAGTTTCTTATGTTTGGGAGTTTTTCTTGGGCTGCAGATTTTCCTTGCATTTTCTTGAGAAAAGTAACATTGTTTTCAGAGGTTTTTTCTAAGAAAATCTTAGTTTTTGAGCTTGTAATACTATAATACACAAAAGCTGAAGTACTGAGTCGATTCTTGATATAAAACCAGCTTTAGCCACCATCCTTCTTACCATTAAACTGTCATTTAAATGTAGTTGATTTGGCATTTAAAATAGTAGTTTTTCCATTTAAGAGAGGTGGTACACACTATTAACACCCGGTTTAATATTTTAAAATGGGTGGTTGTTAGATAATCTTAGGAACAAAAATCCGAAAATGATGAAATGGGCAAGAGAATTGGACTCGAGGCACGTAATTGCTATCTTTAAAACGCTATTCGCTCTCTACTCGAATAAATTCTCGAGTTTGCAAATGGGTTCCAGCGAGACGTTTCCAGGATATAACGAGCTCAATCTCTTGTATGCAATCCGTTACTTTGTAACAGTAGAGGATCGCCCCAGAAAACTCAATCTGATGAAGTACCACCAAAAGAAGAAAGCAAGAGGAAATTCTCTGGTTTTATACAAGGATTCCGATGGATTTCAGAGTTTCCAAATTTGTGTCCTAAGGCCTCCTTTTATAGAATTTTCAATATAACTGTTGGACCAACAGTCATATTTTGGATGGCTCGAATCTTTCAAAGATCTCAACCGATTCATTCAACGGTTGTATGAAAGGTTGCAACTTTTCGAATTCAAATTTGAACGGTTGCATACCTTTATAAGCGGTTATGAAATGATTGGGTCCAACGATCAATATTTGACCAATCCGTTTGACCCAATAGAACTGAATTGACCCACTGATTAGACCGCTGGATCTATGAATAATTTGACCGCTGGATCTATCTGGTAAAAAAGTCAGACCTCTCCTTGCGACGATGCGCACACGCAAAGTACGTGCGCGTCTAAAGCGCCAATGCGCTTAAATGCCAATCGCCACGCGCGTGTGTGCGCATACGCGAACGCGGCGGCTCGCCGCTAGGCACACTCTTCTCTTCTTATTATCAAACAATAATAAAAGGTGAAAGGTTTTATATATAGCCTAGACACTTTTTACTTTTATCAAAGTTGGGCTATTCATTTGCTTACAAAATGAGAATATCTATTACCTAAAAATCAACCCACAAAACTAAAAAAGAAATCAAAAGGAAGTTTCATTTTCTTTAAAATTATTTAATATATTTATTATATTTTAAACTAATAAATAAATATAACAACCCTCCCATAATTTTCAAATAAAATAAAGACGTTGGTACCGAAAATATGTGCATACCATAAAAGGTACCTTTTGGGTTTGAACATTTATTTAGTGCAAACTTATCAAAGTTTTATCAGGGTGCACATAGACCATAGTCTTGAACTAAGGACCCTATAGGACTTGACTAGATAAATAACACACATATTTTTTTAAGATCAAGTTTTTTATAAAGCTAGCACTATTATGGCCTTATGCTTATACCTTGATTTCATGAATGCTTTTTGAGAAAAACTATAATCTCATAAGAAGCGACCGCACCTCCACATTCACATAGGTAAGTCTGTCGAATATGTTTCTGTAATTAAACACATTAATATAAAATGTTACAGACTTATTATGTGACAGCCCGGATTTTGGCACCCCGAAACCCGTGCTATCAGCACGATCCTCCAGATCGTGCCTTAAAACTATGCACGGAACATTGGTATAACAAGCAAAGATAAATAAATAAAGCAAATAGTTATATAAAGCGGAAAAGTAACATGCCCATCTGGCATAACAAAAGACAGTTCTACTTTCATACCATTGCATGAAAGAGAACCGATCCGAACCATCGGTGATAGACTGATCACCCCAGATGATTCGCCAAAAGAATTAAGTCAATTTAATTGTATGTTCATTAAAAATAAAAGGCTTGACATACCAAGCCGTACAATCTGCTCACAAAACTCTCTCTCAAAGTACTCAGCGGAGTCTCCTAGAAAAAGTCCTCGGGAGGAGGCTCCAACTTGTCCCCAGGCACATAATCCGAATCACCCGGATCTACGTCTCCCAAAGCCTCAGCTGCTGCTAACAAAGGACCTGCGACGTATAATCTAAAGGGTGAGCTACATCCTAGCTCAATAGGGAACAACACAATGAACATATAAATCAAAATCTCACATATATTCCATGATATTCTAAGCATGATGTTTCTATGCATTTGCTAGAAAAATAGTTTAAAATGTGATGATTTGCATTCAAGTTTACTAGTAATTTGCATGTCTTACTTTACTGTTGATTTATCATGAATGACACTGAACAGGCCTAAAGCAAAACTTAAATCTTCAACTTAAGTAATCCCCAAGCAATATAGCATCGAGCCCCGATGGAATACCCACCATCGTCGCCTAAATAGACAGTTGTTAAATGTATTCCCTGAGAATACTACCCAAGCCCCTTTCTCAATAGGCGGCGGGGATTAAATTTCAACTCAACATCCCTGGGATGTGCTTACTGTATACGAATAGACCTCCGCACTGGTATGCGAATTGGATGCCGTACCGGTCACGGATATCCTGCCGCGTCAGTCGTGGGTATCCCGCCACATTGGTGGGGTATTCTAAACAAACCTCAAATAACAAAAATAACACGTGCTTTACATACAGTTGTTCACCGTGTAAAGTGCTATCTTATATCAGTTAGACCTCAACAGTAATTATTCAATCATATATACATCCCTGGGATGTATAACTTACTCGTATCACACTGACGCCTTTATTACTTTCTCATCACCTGGGGATGTCTCGTTTTCATTTGCTCTCTTAGTCTCAGTTACTCGCATCACACAGATGCCTTTATCACATCCTTGGTGTCACACACACACCCATTTTCACAAAGCTTTTTATGGTTAAAATAGTTTCAATTCTGATAAATATATCACTACATACATACTCTTGCAATTAAAGTACATGTTCAAGGTGTTCCCTACCTCAGGTCTTTAAAGGTCCAAACATCAAGGTCCCACGCAGCTCCTTGTGCTCGCTTTCACCCGTACCACCTATAGTGCATTACAACACATGTAACACATCACTAAAGATGTAATAGAGAAGGTCCTAGACCCTTCATGAATCTCCAAGTCAAACTAGGAAGTCAAATAAAACTGTCAAAGTTGATTAATCGATTCCCAAAATTGATTAATCAAAATCAAAATCGATTAATCGATTAATCAAAACTCGAATCGATTAATCGATTCCCAAAATCGATTAATCGAGATTCAAATTCGATTAATCGATCCCAAATCGATTAATTGAAATCTCTAACATAGTGAGGTCGATTCTCAAATCGAGTGGTCGAAAATCTGAAATCGATTAGTCGATCCTAAATCGATTAATCGAAATCTAAAATCGATTTCCCAACTCGATTAGTTGATTTCCCCAGGTCTTGTCTCTCCAGCCACTGGAGGTACCTAGTCGATTAGTCGATTCCTAAATCGATTAATCGACCTTCCAAATCGATTAATCGAAATCCAATTCGATTAATCGAAATTGGGCATCCTTGACTTTTCAACTTCTGGGCCAAAATCGATTAATCGAACCTCTATTTCGATTAATCGATTTGGCCAGATTCAGCCCCCTTTCGGGCTGTTCTTCCAAAATTCATTCCTTTTTTTTTTTTCTAAGTCTTTAATCTATCATATTAAATATGCTAGACAGAATTTAACCCATCAATTCTCTAGGTATTGAAATCTACTAACACTTGCCTCAATCAATCCTTTAAGGGTTGATTTGTTGGGTTTGATGGCTAGGGTTCCATCTTTTCGCTTCAACGGCTCCTCACGCGTTGATTCAGCATTCAATGCTCTAATCTCCTCTTGATTTGCCTTAACTTCTAGCCTCAGTAACTCTTCTTGTTTTCCCCCTGTTTTTCTCCTTTTAACTCTCTCTTCAACAATCAAACAAAAGGAATTTTAGGGTTATTAAACCCTTATATCTTCCTTCCTGTTTCGGTGTTAAGCGCATACACCAGAGATAGGTGTATGTAGCTCTAAATCAATACCATTCACTACACGTAGGTCCGTTTGCATCTCATCAGTCGATCACTTCATGTATTCAATGTTTGACCATCACTTGGTCAAACCTACGACCAATCGGGCACGGATCCCGAGGTCAAATTTCAATGCTCAAATTTTCGGGATATTAAATTCTCCCCACCTTGGGAATTTTCGTCCTCTAAAATAACCCAAGGGTGGTCTGGTGTAGCATCCCACACACAGCGGTGTCACGTAGCCGATCACAAAAAATTAACTATATATGATACAATGCAAGAATAACACATAATGCAATCGAATTTAAAAATATGTATATTTCACTATTCAATCCCAAAATATATAATTTGTTGATTTATATCCTTTTAATTACAATCAAAACTCCCCAAAATCAGCCACACAAAAAAAAAACATCCTCGTCTCAGTCTCACACCGTCCCCTCTCCTAGCTGATTTGATGCAGGGGCAGGCTGCTCTGACGAAACTGATGGTTGGGTCGTCGTGGAAGGCTGCTCGGTCTACTGGGGCGCCAAGCCAGTTGCATCGGCCGCAGAAGTACCCACGTGGAAAACGGTACCCGTGTGAAAAGCCGTCCGACCCGCAGTCCACTCCGCTTCCTGCGCGAGGCGCTGCTGGTAATCCAATGGATAGATGTACCGTAGTGTGTGGAACATCAAGAAGTCCATCCGTTGGTTCATCCTCTCGTTGTTGGCCTCCATCCGGGCCAACACGTCCTCTATCATGGGCGCCAGGCGAGCAGCTCGTCGGCGGTATAAAGAAGTCGATGTGGCTGCCGTAGACTGTGCTGGCGGCGTAGGCGAGGCGGTGCCATGCGAGGGTGCCCCCTCAGCTGGTGGCTCGACGGGGTGTGCATCCCCCACAGGTGGGTCCTGATGTGGTGGTGGGGGTGGTGGTGGTGCTACTGCTACTGCTGCTGCTGGGCCCTGAGCTGGTAGGGTCCGCTTGAGTAAGTTGTAGCTACGGCTCCATGAAGCAATGGAGAAATGCTTCACGCGATCCGTAGCCCTCTCTTCGTGGGGCGAAATGGCATACTCTGGAGTGTCTGAGTAACACTCCAGCATGCTCGAAATGAGGCGAGCATACGGTATTTTTTCTTTGGGCCTCAAATTGCCCTTCATCAATTTTCCCTTTATGCACTATCCTCAAGGATGATCCTCAGAAGGAAAACCAACGGGCCACGTAAGGTCACAGAGAGTGCTCGCACTAACTCCACCAAATTGTCGTTGATAGGGTAGAGGTTACACTTGATTATGAAATCAAGCATCCACATGTAATTGGGGAGATCGGCCCTCCTAATGGACGATCTCGACCCCTTTTTCCCTTTGGTCATACATGTCATTATTTCTTCAAATTTTACCTCTTCCGCAAAGGGTGGGAAGAGGGTGGTCTCGGGCACAAAGTCTAAGTAACAATTGAGGACCTCGTGGAAGTGGCGACGAGTGAAGGTATAGTCGCGACCCTCAATGGTGGTCGTGACCACGTCGTCGGTAGGCCCCTCCTTCAACCCTTGGTAAAATAGGCGGACCAACCTAGGGTAGTAGGACCCACGGATTGGTTTCAAAAGGTTGTCGAGGCCAGCCTTCACTAGGTAGTTTCGAGCCCATTAGGTCTCGCCCGCCACATCGGAGTTTGTAAATAGTTCGACATCGAAGATAAACTCATCTTTGATGGCCTTAGCCGCCCACCACTAGTTTGGTTGGAGTACGTTGACGGGCGGTGGTGGCATTGGTGAAGATTCGCTCGAAGAAGCGCTCGTCGAACCGGATGTGGTATTCGATGCCGACGGTGATGGGATTCTTACGAGCGATGGGGTAGGTGGTGGCAATGCGGCGTTCTTATGCCGGACCAGGAGCTTAGACGTTGCCTTCTTCAAAGACAAACGTGTTTTAGGCGGCATCTTGGTAATACAATCTCAAAACTAGGGTTTATATAGCCGGAAATGAAAAGAAGAGCCGAATCTAGGGTTTTACCTTAGGTGTTTGAGCCGGACGCAAACGATTTCGATCCGAAATCGATCCAAACCACAAAAACCCTAGGTCTTCAAGTTGTTTAAGGAGGAAGAAGGAAAGTCACGTAAGAAACAAAAATCAATTTGATTTCGAATGGGGAGAAATCCCCCTTGATTTACATATATAGGCCCCGGTTCGATTAATCGATTTCTAAAATCGATTAATCGAGTTTCAAAACTAGGTTCAGCCGCGCGAAATCAATTAATCGATTTCCAAAATCGATTAATCGAAATCAAAATCGTGGTCATTTAAATTTTTAACTTTTCGAGCTCACTGGCGTGAGCCAGTCGATTAATCGAAATTCAATTCGATTAATCGAAATCCGAAAATCGATTAAGCAACTTTCACTTCGATTAATCGAAATTGTGCAGTCGTTCAAAATTTTCCCAAAATTCTCAAGTGACTCGATTAGTCGAACCTCAAGATCAATTAATCGAAATCCCAAATTGATTAATCGAATTCTTCTTCGATTAATCGAAATCGTATAAATTCTTCAAATTTTTCTAAAATTCTTAAGTTACTCGATTAATCGAATCTCCAAATCGATTAATCGAAATCCAAAATCGATTAATCGAAACCTAATTCTATTAATCGAATCTCCAAATTGATTAATCGAAATCCAAAATTGATTAATCAAAACCCAATTCGATTAATCAAAATTTCACTTCTTTAATTTCCTGAATCTTCATTAAATTTCCCCTCACTGGCGCATGCCAGTCGACTAATCGACCAAAATCGATTAATCGGTTTTGATCATATTCTTCAGAATTTTCTTATTTTTCATGTCTCCTTGATTTTTCTTGTAACACAAGGCCAGTTGGTCATTGATCTTGTGAAACATGTTCTCACAGTCATTTTGTGGCTATGAAGAGTTCTAACCAGGTACTCAACATTGTATTTGGGAAACTATACGGATTGAAACTGATTCCTTTGAATAAAATGTTCAAACGATCGACATTGGATTACAACAGATGGTTTACATCCGCAAGCATGTTTGCGGTGATAAAATTTTCGACTCTCAAGTTGTCGCAAACAAGCCCGGATACTATTCTTTCACATCGGTCTCTCGTTCCCACGTAGCTTCTTCGGCCGGATGATACTTCTATCGAACAAGCACTAATAGAATCACTTTTGCTCGCAACACATGTTCCTTTCGATCCAAAATCTCCGCCGGCTCTTTGATCATAGTCATATCCTCATGCATCTCAAATGATTGACCGCTCAACACATGATCAGGGCCGTTAAGATACTTCCTGAGCATAGATACATGGAACACATTGTGTACCTGATCAAATAACGATGGCAATCCAATGCAGTAAGCAACTTCCCCTACTCGACCTAGAACCTCAAATGGTCCAAGATAGTGGGGACTTAATTTTCCGCTATTTCCAAACTTCATCACGCCCTTCATAGGTGACACTTTCACAAATACATATTCACCCACCTTGAATTCTACACTCATCCGCTTGATATCGGCGTAACTTTTCTGTCTGCTCTGAGCCGCTTTAAGTTTTGGCCTTATGATATGAACATAGGTGGCATTATCTTCAAGTATCTCGGGTCTCAAAACGAATTCTCACCCGTTTCCTCCCAATTGATGGGCGATCTACATCGCCGTCCATAAAATGCTTCATATGGTGCCATCCTAATGCTCGTCTGAAAGTTGTTGTTATATGCAAACTCAATCAACGATAGGTGCTGATCCCATGATCCTTGCAATTCTAACATACATGCCCTAAGCATGTCCTCAATGATCTTATTGGCCCACCCTCTTAGTCTGTCCGTCTGTTTGTGGATGGAATATCGTACTAAAATCTAGTCGCGTTCTCATTCCTTCTTGAAATTTCTTTCAAAACTTTAATGTATATAATGGGTCACGATCCGAAACAATGCTACTCGGAATCTCATGCAAACGGACAATCTCCTTCATATACAGCTCTGCCAGTCATCCCGTCGTGTACATCATATTGTAAGGCAAGAAGTGTGCTGACTTGGTCAATCGATCGACTACTATCCAAATGGCATTGTACCTCTTTGCAGTACGCGGTAGCCCAATGATGAAGTCCATAGAGATCGATTCCCACTTCCATTCCGGTATAGGTAGAGGCTGCAATAGACCTGTGGGGTGTCTATGATCGATCTTGACTTGCTGACACGTCAAACACCGCGACACGTACTCTACCACATCTTATTTCAAGCCTCTCCACCAGTAACTCTTTTTCAAATCTTGATACATCTTTGTGCTTCCCGGGTGAATAACATAGCATGACTTGTGAGATTCATCAAAATTGTTCGTCGTAAATCGGCATTGTCCAGAATACAGAGACGACCCTTGAACAATAAGGAACCATTCTCCTTGATCGAAAACTCATATCTAATGCCTTCAGTTACATCTTGACGAATCTTGGTTAGCGTCGGGTTTTTCATCTATAGTTCATGGATATGCTCAAATATCACCGGTCTCACTGAGATATTAGCCAAGAAGGCTCCTGTAGCTTGTGACTCAATGTTTGCATCATATAGTGCAAAATCTTCAAACAACTTCCATCGGTGCATACCCAAAATTAGACTAGCTAACTGAGCTGAACTCTTTTGACTCAAGGCATCGACCACTACATTAGCCTTGCCTGGATGGTACTGTATAGAACAGTCATAGTCCTTGAGGAACTCCATCCATTTGCGCTGCCTCATATTTAGTTCCTTCTGTGTAAACAGATATCTAAGGCTCTTATGATCGGTGAAGATCTCAAAGGTTTCATCATACAAGTAATGTCTCCAAATCTTGAGCGCAAAAATGACCGCTGCTAATTTCAGGTCATGTGTCTGGTAATTCTTCTCATGCTCTTTCAACTGTCTTGATCCGTACACTATCACCTTTTTGTGTTGATTAAACACGCAACCTAAACCATTATACGAAGCATCACTGTATACTGCAAACCCTCCACTTCCTGAAGAAATCGCTAATACTGAAGCTGAAGTGAGTCTCTTCTTGAGTTCTTGAAAACTCTTCTCGCATGCCTCACTCCATTCGAACCTTGCATCTTTCCGTGTAAGTCTCATGAGTGGTCCTGATATCTTTGAAAAACCCTCAATGAAACGTCGATAATAACCCGCTAATCCAAGGAAACTACGAATGTCGGTCACGATCTTTGGTTGCTCCCAATTCACTACTGCTTCGATCTTTACTGGATCTACTGTGACACCATGCTTTGAGACTACGTGTCCCAAAAAGCTAACTTCTTCTAACCAAAACTCGCATTTGTTGAGCTTGACATACAATTGGTGTTCACGTAGAGTTTATAGGGCTATTCTCAGGTGCTTTTCATGCTCTTCTTCTGATTTTGAGTAGATTAGGATATCGTCAACAAACACTACGACACTAGAGTCTAGGTGTGGTTTAAACACCCTATTCATTAGATCCATGAATGACGCCGAGGCATTTGTCAACCCAAACGACATCACCAGAAATTCATAGTGTCCGTATCGAGTCTTGAATGCAGTCTTCTGAATATCCTCTGCCTTGACTCTCAACTGATGGTACCCAGATCTCAGATCGATCTTGGAAAAGTACTTTGCTCCTTATAGTTGATCAAACAGGTCATCTATCCTAGGCAAAGGGTTTCGATTTTTAATGATAAGTTTGTTCAATTGTCGATAGTCAATGCACAGACGCATTGACTCATCTTTCTTCTTTACAAATAAGACCGGTACTCCCCATGGAGACACGTTCGGCCTAACAAACCCCTTGTCCAACAGCTCTTGTAACTGCTCTTTCAACTCCTTCAACTCAGCAGGAGTCATTCTGTATAGTGCTTTAGAAACAGGCTCCGTTCCTGGTGCTAAGTTGATGAGTAGTGAAATATGATGATATTTCACCCTTAGATACCTATATTTAGCTATCCGATGAAGGCTATCTAATAAGAATTATTAGATTTGAAGTGTTTCAGGTAAATACAAGCCAAGTGCAGAAAATAGCCCAAGAATTCTGAAAATAATGTCAAAACACTACAACTTTGGGTCATTAAGAACTTGTAGCTCAATTTGGACATTCAAGACGGCCGAATTATGAAATTGTTAAAACACAAAAGTTGTAGATATTTCTATCAGTTTTCCAACAGATCAACAATCGCCTCAATCGGAGTTCGAGACAGAACGTTATAACTAAAATACCGAAGTAGTGTCTAATACAAAAAGTCGGCTAGAATTCACGGATTTCTGGGAGCTTGATGCATCGACCCTTTTGGTCGATTAATCGAGGAAAAAAAAGTGTCAGACACAGAACTGACACTTTAAAGCTAGTTTTTAGGAACTTTTGCAGGCTCGATGTATCGACCCTTTTTGGTCGATTAATCGAGCCACAAAAAGTGTCAGACACGAAACTGACACTTTAAAAGCAGATTTTAAGGGATTTTTGCAGGGTCGATTAATCGACCCTGAATTGAGGCGGCGGGAGACCTCTGCGATGAGGGGGCTATTTAAAGCCAAACCAAACACGTCGAGACAGCAGTTTTTTTTAGGAAATAATTAGAGATTTTTTTTAGAGAGAGTTTTTTAGAGGATTATTATTCATTATTATTATTTTTGGTTTTAGACTCTTCTAGGCATCTTTTTAAAAGTTCTTCTTTTCTCCTTCTTCTAGGGATTGATTTGGGTAGATTGTACTTAGGATTTGCACTGTCTTTCTTTTACATTCATAGATTGTATTTAGGAAAAGGCATTGTAACCAAAGATTTTTGGAAGAAATAAAAAGAGGAATGACTTTGAATGAACAAGGAGATCATACACCAAAGATGAGCGGCTAAATTAGTAGATCGGGGAAGATGCGATCCCCAGATAAGTACCCATATTTATGATTAATACCATAGTCTAATACTTTTATTGCTTTGATCTACACATCACGAGATACGCTATGCTTCTTATATGACTCATACCGCAATGATAGGCTGAGTCATTATTTTTAGATAGGGTATGCCGGATTGATGATCATACTTTATTTCAAATCATTTTTATGAATGAATGATGGTGATGGTGTGAATGATGCTTTAATGAAAGGGGGGTATAAATCTGGGGTAGCATATTCCTTGATCATATTTAATTATTGTTCTTAGATTCATCAGTAATTAGTTGTTTAGATTAATTTATTTTTCTTGCATTTAAAAAAAGTGATAAATTTTTGGTTAAATTGAATCTGCCCCTTGGTACTTCCTTGGGGACGTTTTTAAATCTCTGAAAGAATTAATTAAAATTCAAGATTTCCCTGTGGGTTCGACACCCTTGTTCTTACCATACTGCAATAGATCTTGTGCACTTGCAAGGGTTACACTTAAAATACACCAAGTTTTTGGCACCGCTGCCGGGGATTTCGGCGAAATTTTGATTAATTCGGATTAGGAATTTTTTTTATTTTTTATTTTTTTAGCAGTCAATCGATTGAGAATTCTTCTTCAATCGATTGACTGTGTCTTGTGTTTTTATCAGCACTTCTGTGTCAATCATAAAAAATTGCTACTTATCTGGGGATCGCATCTTCCCCGATCAACTAATTTAGCCGCTCATCGTTGGTGTATGATCTCATTGTTTATTCAAAGTCATTCCTCTTTTTATTTCTTCCAAAAATATTTGGTTACAATGCCTTTTCCTAAATACAATCTATGAATGTAAAAGAAAGACAGTGCAAATCCTAAGTACAATCTACCCAAATCAATCCCTAGAAGAAGGAGAAAAGAAGAACTTTTAAAAAGATGCCCAGGGGAGTCTAAAACCAAAAATAATAATAATGAATAATAATCCTCTAAAAAACTCTCTCTAAAAAAAATCTCTAATTATTTCCTAAAAAAACTCGTCGTCTCGACGTGTTTGGTTTGGCTTTAAATAGCCCCCTCATCGCAGAGGTCTCTCGCCGCCTTAATTCAGGGTCGATTAATCGAACCGCAAAATCCTCGAAAATGCTTTTAAAGTGTCGGCCTGTTCGACATTTTTGTGGCTCGATTAATCGACCAAAAAGGGTCGATGCATCGAGCCTGCAAAAATTCCTAAAAATCATCTTTAAAGTGTCAGTTCTGTGTCTGACACTTTTTTTCCTCGATTAATCGACCAAAAGGGTCGATGCATCGAGCTCCCAGAAATCCGTGAATTCTAGCCGACTTTTTGCATCAAACACTACTTCGGTATTTTAGCCTTAACGTTCTGTCCCGAACTCCGATTGAGGCAATTCTTGATCCGTTGGAAAGCTGATAGAAATATCTACAACCTTTGTGTTTTAACAATTTCATAATTCGGCCTTATTGAATGTCCAAATTGTGCTACAAGTCGCACCAAGTTCTCGATGACCCAAAGTTGTAGTGTTTTGACATTATTTTCAGAATTCTTGGGCTGTTTTTTGCACTTGGCTTTTATTTACCTGAAACACTTCAAATCTAATAATTCTTATCAGATAGCCTTCATCGGATAGCTAAATATAGGTATCTAGGGATGAAATATCATCATATTTCATCGGATAGCTAAGAACAAAGGTGTCGAACCCACAGGGAAATCTCAGATCAATCTTGGAAAAGTACTTTGCTCCTTATAGTTGATCAAATAGGTCATCTATCCTAGGCAAGGGGTATCGATTCTTAATGATAAGTTTGTTCAATTGTCGATAGTCAATGCACAGACGCATTGACCCATCTTTCTTCTTTACAAATAAGACCGGTACTCCCCATGGAGACACGTTCGGTCTAACAAACCCCTTGTCCAACAGCTCTTGTAACTGCACTTTCAACTCCTTCAACTCAGCAGGAGCCATTCTGTATAGTGCTTTAGAAACAGGCTCCGTTCCTGGTGCTAAGTCGATGGCGAATTCTACTTCTCTCTCTTGAGGTAGTCCGGGTAATTCCTCCGAAAATACATCGGCGAAGTCTCGCACAACTGCTATCTCAGAGATAACATTCTTCTCCTCTTTATGCTCCTTCAAAAATGCCAAGTATCCACTACACCCTTTTATGATCAATCGCTCGGCCCTGACTGCCGAGATAAGTGGCATGTGCGTCGACCTTTCTCCTCTAAATCTAAATGATCTTCTCGTATTGGGTCTAAAGATGACGACCTTATTCTTGCAATCTACCATCGCACAGTGGTTTGACAACCAATCCATGCCAAGGATCATGTCGAATCCTTGTATATTTAACAGAATTAGGTTCGCCGGTAGCTCAAAGACGCCTCCATCCGTGACCCTCACGATCACGGAGTTGCAACCCTTTTCAGTATCAACCGATTTTTTAGTAGGAACAGTCACGGTTAAAACGAAGTCTAACTCCTTCGGGTCGACTTTCATCCTCTTTGTGAAGTGAGGGGTAACAAATGAGTGGGTAGACCTCGGGTCTATCAACACTCGAGCATCGTATATCACGTCGCTTCCCCTTTTATAAATTTATAATGTACCTAATCATACATACACATTTATATAATGTCTATCATCATACTAGAATTTATTATATGCAAGTTCTCTTATAGTTTCTATATGGATGCACCTTCTTTATCTAAAATTTTTCAAGAATTAAAATTCTTTATTTAAAAAGGAAGCTCACCTTGAATAACATCGTTTGTATTCTGAGCCTCTTGAGCTGTGACTGCATAGGCTCTCCCTTGGACGATCGGCTTCCTTGCTTGTATCGGTCGTGGGATAGGAGCTGAAGTCGTCTTCCCTTTGTTCATCTCAGGGCACTCCTTGATCAAGTGGCCCAGCTTGCCACATCTAAAATAGCCCTGAGTTCCCTGCCTACAGTCAGCTGTTCTATGAGACTTGCCACACTTGGCATAAGTCTCACGAGGTGTGGAAGAAGCTACTCGCGAGAACCCCTGAGTAACTGTAGCTCCGGTAGTAATAGATGGGCTCTCGTAGCATATTGGTCTCCCCGACACAAGTAATGGAAATCTCTGTTGGCTGCTCTGCTGCGCCGGTCTCCCATAACCTCCTTGGAATGGTGGCTTCTGATTGTTTGGTATGAATCTCGGCTTTTTGTTCACCGATTCGTAGTTCCCCGTCCTGCTCTGGTTTGTATTCCACCTTCCTTGCTGCTCCCTCTGGCGATACTTGTTATTATTTTCTTCCTCTACCACCAAAGCCTTGCTCATGACCTCTCCATAGGTCCTCAGTTGGAATGGTGCTACTCCTCTCCTCACGTCCGGTTTCAAACCTTGCTGAAACCTCTTCGCTTTCATCATCTCAGTGATGACGTAGTCGGGCGCGAAGCGAGCGAGTAGCATGAACTCCACTCCATATTTTCTCACAGCCATCTTCCCTTGAGTAAGCTGTAGAAATTGAATCTCCATTTGATTCCTCACCACTTCCGGGAAATACTGCTTGTTGAATTCCTCGACGAACTCGTCCCATGTCCAGGGCATATCTGGAGTCTCCTGAGCCCTAGTCCGTGAAACGGACTTCCACCAAGGCCCAGCCTCTCCGTCTAACATGTAGGCTACCCAACGGACGGTCTCGTCCTCTGTGCACGTGAGTACACTAAAATCCTTGTCCATCCCACTTAACTAGTTCTCAACTGCCATAGAGTCTGCCTGTCCTGAAAAGCTAGGAGGTCTCATCCTCCTAACTTAGTAAAGTCAAGACAGGCGGTGTCGATGGTCGATCTTGCTCATGAGTATGAGTTGCCAAAGATGTTGCATGGTGTGCATCATCCTCTGACGCTCCTCTCTATCCTTATTTCTTTCTCTGACTCTCTCATGTTCTCTTTGATCTTGATCCTGACGATCTCGATCCTTATTCTCTCCTTGATCGTGGCCCTCTTGACTGCCACTACCTGAAGCACCTCCATGTCCCAAAGGTACTCGATTGGTATCCGAGATGAGATCATCTCGACTACGCAAATTTCTATGATGACCGCCCCTGGGTCGGCCTCTTCCTCTAGGAAATATAACGGTCTACACGTGAAAACAAAGTTTTCATTAGCAGAAGTCTCTATGCTCTGACAAAAGGATGATTGTCAGAATTTCTAAAAGAAAATGCTTTGATACCAACTATGATAGCCTGGATTTCAGCACCTCGAAACCTGTGCCATCAGCACGATCCTCCAGACCGTGCCCCAAAGTTATGCACGGAACATTGGTATAACAAGCAAAGATAAATAAATAAAGCAAATAATTGCATAAAGCTAAAAAGTAACACGCCCATCTAGCATACCAAAGGACAGTTCTACTTTCATGCCACTGCATGAACAGAGAACCGATCCGAACCATCGGTGATAGACTGATCACCCCAGATGGTTCGCCAAAAGAATTAAGTCAATTTAATTACATGTTCATCAAAAATAAAAGGTTTGACATACCAAGTCGTACAATTTTCTCACAAAACTCTCTCTCAAAGTACTCAGCGGAGTTTCCTAGAAGAAGTCCTTAGGAGGAGGCTCCAACTCGTCCCCATGCACGTAATCCGAATCACCCAAATCTACGTCTCCCGAAGCCTCAGCTGCTGCTAACAAAGGACCTACGACGTATAGTCTAAAGGGTGAGCTACATCCTAGCTCAATAGGGAACACCACAATGAACATATAAATCAAAATCTCACATATATTCCATGATATTCTAAGCATGATGTTTCTATGCATTTGCTAGAAAAATAGTTTAAAATGTGATGATTTGCATTCAAGTTTACTGGTAATTTGCATGTCTTACTTTACTGTTGATTTATCATGAATGACACTGAACAGGCCTAAAGCAAAACTTAAATCTTCAACTTAAGTAATCCCCGAGCAATATAGCATCGAGCCCCGATGGAATACCCACCATCGTCGCCTAAATAGACAGTTGTTAAATGTATTCCCTGGGAATACTACCCAAGCCCCTTTCTCAATAGGCGGCGGGGATTAAATTTCAACTCAACATCCCTGGGATGTGCTTACTGTGTACGAATAGACCTCCGCACTGGTATGCGGATTGGATGCCGTACCGGTCACGGATATCCTGCCGCGTCAGTCGTGGGTATGCCGCCACATTGGTGGGGTATTCTAAACAAACCTCAAATAACAAAAATAACACGTGCTTTACATACAGTTGTTCACCGTGTAAAGTGCTATCTTATATCAGTTAGACCTCAACAGTAATTATTCAATCATATATACATCCCTGGGATGTATAACTTACTCACATCACACTGACGCCTTTATTACTGTCTCATCCCCTGGGGATGTCTCGTTTTCATTTGCTCTCTTAGTCTTAGTTACTCGCATCACACAGATGCCTTTATCATATCCTTGGTATCACACACACACTTATTTTCACCTTTTTATGGTTAAAACATTTTCAATTCTGATAAATATATCACTACATACATGCTCTTGCAATTAAAGTACATGTTCAAGGTGTTTCCTACCTCAGGTCTTTGAAGGTCCAAGCATCAAGGTCCCACGCAGCTCCTTGTGCTCGCTTTCACCTGTACCACCTATGGTATATTACAACACATGTAACACATCACTAAAGATGCAATAGAGATGGTCTTAGACCCTCCATGAATCTCCAAGTCAAACTAGAAAGTCAAATAAAACTGCCAAAGTCGATTAATCGATTTCCAAAATCGATTAATCGAGATTCAAATTCGATTAATCGATCCCAAATCGATTAATCGAAATCTCGAACATAGTGAGGTCGATTCTCAAATCGAGTGGTCGAAAATTCGAAATCGATTAGTCGATCCCAAATCGATTAATCTAAATCTAAAATCGATTTCTCAACTCAATTAGTTAATTTCCCCAGGTCTTGTCTCTCCGGTCACTGGAGGTACCCAGTCGATTAGTCGATTCCTAAATCGATTAATCAACCTTCCAAATCGATTAATCGAAATCAGGCATCCTTGACTTTTCAACTTCTGGGCCAAAATCGATTAATCGAACCTCTATTTCGATTAATCGATTTGGCCAGATTCAGCCCCCTTTCGGGCCGTTCTTCCAAAATTCATTCCTTTTTTTTTTTTCCTTTTTTCTTTTTCTAAGTCTTTAATCTATCATATTAAATATGCTAGACAGAATTTAACCCATCAATTCTCTAGGTATTGAAATCTAATAACACTTATCTCAATCAATCCTTTAAGGGTTGATTTGTTGGGTTTGATGGCTAGGGTTCCATCTTTTCGCTTCAACGGCTCCTCACGCGTTGAATCAGCATTCAATGCTCTAATCTCCTCTTGATTTGCCTTAACTTCTAGCCTCAATAACGCTTCTTGTTTTCCCCCTCTCTCTCTCTCTTCTTAACTCTCTCTTCAACAATCAAACAAAAGGAATTTTAGGGTTATTAAACCCTTATATCTTCCTTCCTGTTTTGGTGTTAAGCGCATACACCAGAGATAGGTGTATGTAGCCCTAAATCAATACCATTCACTACACGTAGGTCACGTTTGCATCTCATCAGTCCATCACTTCATGTATTCAATGTTTGACCATCACTTGGTCAAACCTACGACCAATCGGGCACGGATCTCGAGGTCAAAGTTCAACGCTCAATTTTTTGAGATATTACATATTAAGAGTAAGTACTCATCCTTCTCTTTTTCATTACAGATTCCAAACACTTGACACCTGTCTTGGGATGGATATTTTAATCAAATTAAAGTATTTTTAATCATCACTCGCATGTCATACTCTTCCATTGAACTTAAAAATTTATCGTACAAATATTAAGTTAGATTTTTGACATAAGTGATCAACTCTATGGTTTTAGTCTTATCCCAATAGATATTTTCTTTACCAATTCTCTAGAAAGTCCATTAGTAAATGGATCAGACAAATTATTATTTATCCGAATTGAGTCTATCCCAATTACTGCAACATTAAGTAATTCTCTAACATAGCGATGTCGTAGACCAATATATCTATTCTCTCCATTATAAACTTTACTGTAGGCTTTTTCTCTTGTAGCCTCACTATCACTTTATTGTAATAGGTGACATAAGCTTTGACCATATAGGAATTTTCAAGAGTAAATTTTGAAGTCATTCTGCTTCTTTTCCACATGCCGTTAAGGCAATAAACTCAGATTCTATTATGGAATGAGTAATACATATTTGCTTTTTAGATCCCCATGAGATTGCAGCACCACCGAGAGTGAATACCCATCCACTTGTTGCCTTGGATTCATTTGAACTGAATTCCAACTTGTATCACTGTATCCTTCTAAAATATTAGAAAAATCAGAATAATTTAATCCATAATTTACAGTTCATTTTAAATATCTAAATACACGAGATATAGTACTCCAATGATCATGACATGGATTACTAGTATATCTACTCAATTTTCCAACTGCATATACTAAGTCAGATCTAGTACAGTGCATTGCATACATCAATCTATCGATTACTCTTACATATTTTAACTGATTTACAGATCTACCTTTATTATAAATAAGTTTGATGCTAGGATCATATGGTGTAGATGCAGATTTATCATCTAAATGATTATATTTCTTGAGAATTTTCTCAATGCAATGAGATTGAGTTAAAGTAAGCTTATTATAATTTCTTATTATTTTGATTCCTAATATAACATCAGCATTACCCATATCTTTTATATCAAAACTAGAAGAGAGAAATGATTTAACATCCATTATACTATCTAAATCAGTATCAAATATAAGCATATAATCTACATATAAATATAGGATAACTCCCTTATTTGTAAAGAATTTATTATAAACACATTTATCATATTCATTAATTTTGAAACCATTAGAAATAATAACACTTTCAAATTTCTCATGCCATTATTTAGGAGCTTGTTTTAAACCATAAAGAGATTTAATTAATTTATAAACTTTATGCTCATGCCCGGTCATTACAAAACTTTTATATTGTTCCATATAAACTTCTTATTCTAATTCACCATTTAAGAATACAATTTTAACATTCATTTGATGAATTTATAACTGATAAATAGAAGCAAGTGCTATTAAGATCCTAATAATCAAAATTCTAGCTACTGGCAAATAAGTATAAAAAAAGTCAATACCTTATTTTTATCTAAATCCTTTTGTCACTAATTGGGCCTTAAACTTATCTATAGTTCCATCAGCTTTAAGTTTTCGTTTTAAAATCTATCTACAACCTATAAGTTTAGATCTTTCAAGAGGATCAACTAGTTTTTATGTTTTATTACCCATTATAGATTTTGTTTCATCATTTATTGCTTCATTCTAAAAAGCAGCATCTTGTGATTTGATAGCCTCATTAAATGTTAATGGATCATTTTCGATATGAAAAGAAATACGGTTTCCTTTATATATTCTGATCTTATTCCTTCTATTATAAACATATAAAAATCTGAACCAAAAGATTTTTCTTTTCGCACTCTTTTACTTTTTATGAGATCCGTATTTTTTATATTTTCAGAATTTATAATTAATTTATTTTTATCAGAATTTTTATTAATTCTATGAATAGAAGAAAAATAATGTTCATAAAATTCAGCATTTCTAGATTCAATTATAGTATTTTAATCAATTGCACCATTAGCTTCAGTTACCAAAAATCTGTAGGTTTTACTGGTTAATGAGTATCCAATAAATATGCATTCAATGACTCTATTATCTAATTTGGGTATTTTAAGATCTGATAATCTAATCAGTGCTCGACACCCCCACACGTTGAGGTATTTAAGATTTGATTTTCTTTTCTTCCATAACTCATAGAGAGTTATACTAGAACTCTTTTATAACACTCTATTTAAAAGATGACAAGCAGTGAGAAATGCTTCACCCCATAAATTTAAATTTAAATCGGAGTTTTAAAGCATAACATTTATCATTTCTATTAAAGTTCATTTTTTTCTTTATGTTGTACCTTTTTGTTGAGGAGTGTAAGGTGCAGTCCTAAGATATACGACCCCCACATTTTTATAGAATTCACTAAAATCATTTGAAGTGTATTCTCCTCCTCTATCAGATTTTAAAGTTTTAATTTTAAAATTTAACTGATTTTCAACTTCTTCTTTATAAGCTTTAAATTTTTCTAAAATTTTTCTAAAGCTTCATCTTTATGTTTTAACAAATAAGCATAAATATATTTTGAATAGTTATCAATAAATGTTATAAAATATTTGTTTTCTCCTCTAGTTAAAATATTATTTAAATCACAAATATCAGTATGCATGAGTTCTAAAATCTGAGATTTTCTTTCTACTTTATTGAAAGGTTTTCTAGTAATTTTAGTTTGAACACAAATTTTATATTTTCATGAATATTTTTCTCGTATGTAGAAATTAATCTTAATTCGATCATAGAATTTAAATAATTAACATTCACATGCCCTAATCTATCATGCCATAATGAAAGAGAATCAACAATATAAACGAAAGAAGGCATTTCATTGATTACATTCAATTTGAACATCACATTACAAACATATCTTTTTCCCACAAATATACCTCCCTTTGTGATTACAACTTTATCCGATTCAAAGACTAATTTGAAATCATGTTTATTGAGTAAACTGGTCGAAATCATATTCTTACGAACCTCAGGAACATACAGTACATCGGTCAAAGTAAGGGTTTTATCAGAGGTTAATTTGAGATTGATTTTTTCTAAACCCTTGACCTTTGCAGTTGAATCGTTCCCCATGAAGAGCTCTTGTCCGATTGTGTCCTCTACATAGTTGGCAAAGAAAAATCGATAGTTACAAACATGCCTAGTAGCATCAGAATCGATCCACCAGTCTTTTTCGCTTCTAATTATGTTGATTTCGAAAATAGCTATAAACTTTTCTTCAGTCATATTTCCTTGAGATTCTTTCTCCCTTTTAAGAAGTCTGCAATCCTTTTGAAGTGATTGAGTTTACCACAGTGATAACAACTGCCTTTTTTCTTCTGGCCCTGATGACTTTGGCTCTTATTTTTCTTGTTAGTCTTATCAGAATTGAATTTGTCTTTTCGCTTTCCATGTGATTTGGACATACCAACCTCCACCATATGAGCCTTTGAAGTTAATTGAGATTGCTCATCTTTCTTATCACGAACATAAAGTTTATCTTCGACTCGAAGATGGTGGCACAACTCTTCAAACAAAAGTTTTTTCTTTTTATGTTTGAGAGTGTTTCTACAGTCCTTTCATGAGGCAGGCAATTTGTGAATAATTGTATGATTGTAAAACAATGGGATTCATTTTTATGCCCTCTTGATTAATTTGGCTGATAATATACTGAATCTCATAAACTTGATCAAGAATCGATTTATTATCAGTCATTTTGAAATCTAAATATTAGCTTACAATGAAGCTTTTTGTACTGGCATATTCTGTTTTATACTTTGTTTCCAGCGCCTTCTAAAGTTTCATTACAGACGACATGCTCTAATACACATCGAAGAGTGAATTTGCTAACATATTAAGAATGTGCCCTATACAGATATAATCATTTTGCTCTCATTTCTGACGATTATGAACATTGGCAAGAGATTCTCCATCAAAATCTTTAGGCTCCGCAGGTTTTGGAGTGGTTAGGACATAAGCAACTTTTAAAGTCGTCAATACGAAATGTATCTTTTGTTGCCATCTTCTGAAGTTGTTACCGTCGAATCGCTCCAATTTGATGAAGTCGTGAGTCATCACTTTCATATTTGAAGCCATTATAAAATAGAATAGCGTTTTAAATTGTTAGATAATCTTAGGAATAGAAATCCGAAAAATGATGAAATGGGCAAGAGAATTGGACTTGAGGCACGTAATCGCTGTCTTTAAAATGCTATTCGCTCCCTACTCAAATAAATTATCGAGTTTGCAAAAGAGTTCCAGTGAGACGTTTCCAGGATACAACGAGCTCAATCTCTTGGATGCGATTCGTTACTTTGTAACAGTAGAGGATCGCCCCAGAAAATTCAATTTGATGAAGTACCACCAAAAGAAGAAAGCAAGAAGAAATTCTCTGGTTTTATAGAAGGATTCCAATGGATTTCAAAGTTTCTAAATCTGTGACCTAAGGCCTCCTTTTATAGAATTTTCAATATGACTGTTGAACCAACAATCATATTTTGGACGACTCGGATCTTTCAAAGATCTCAACTGCTTCATCCAATGGCTGTATGAAAGGTTGCAACCTTTCGAATTCAAATTCGAACGATTGCACACCTTTATAAGCAATTATGAAATGGTTGGGTCCAACGGTCAATATTTAACCAATCCGTTTGGCCCAATAGAATTGAATTGACCCACTGATTAGTGGCCCATTAGGCCCGACTCGACTCATGAATAATTTGACCGTTGGATTTACCTGATCAAAAAGTTAAACCTCTCATTGCGACGATACCCACGTGTAAAGTGCGTGCACGCCTAAAGCGCCAATGAGCTTAAACGCCAATCGCCACACACACGTGCGCGCGTACTCGAACGTGGCAGCTCGCCGCTATGCACACTCTTCTCTTCTTATTATCAAACAATAATAGAATGTAAAAGGTTCTATATATAGCCTAAACACTTTTTACTTTTACCAATGTGGGACTATTCATTTGCATACAAAAATGAGAATATTTATTGCTTAAAAATCAACTCACAAAACTAAGAAAGAAATCAAAAGAAAGTTTTATTTTCTTTAAAATTATTTAATATATTTATTATATTCTAAACTAATA
This sequence comes from Chloranthus sessilifolius, assembly GCA_021018995.1. NCBI lineage: Eukaryota > Viridiplantae > Streptophyta > Magnoliopsida > Chloranthales > Chloranthaceae > Chloranthus > Chloranthus sessilifolius. Next base: position 23,176,596 of record CM037584.1, on the reverse strand, counting down.
AATAAATATAACAGGTTTGACATTTCAGATAAAGAAAGAAGTGTTATTGTTAATATGCCATTGCAAGCTTACAGCCACCTTGACACTGACCATCAAGCCCTTGTAGTTAGCTTGGGGACTTTCTCGAACAAGGCAAGTTGAAGAGACTCCTCATTGGCACTTCCTTGTAGTTTGTGGCTAGCAATGGACCTGCATTGTGTAGACACCTGTGGAGCTTACAAGCTGGATAGTTGCCATGGTGTCTTTCAACATTAGATTTTAGGGGGTTTTGCACAAAGATAGGTATGCCATTAGTCCTCATAGCTTTCACAAGTGGCTATGAATTAGCTCTTCCCCAATATATGTAGATCTCGGTGGAGAGGATGGGGCCTCTATAAATAGGGGCTTGATGGGAGGAGCACTACAACAACAAACATTTTGCATTAGCGGGTAAGTCCTCTTCTTTGCAATTTATGTGTTCTTGGGGTTTATAATATGGACTTATATCTTATTCTTCTTGCTATTTAGCATCAGCTGAAGCCAACCCAAGAACAGAAAAAGGACAACTTCTAGGTGCATCTTTTATACAATTTTTGTTGAGACTGACTCAAATTTCTTAAATCACGGCCATTTAAAACAGATGATGTCAACAATCTCATATTTTTTACCATCTTAAGAATGACTTAGATATTTTAAATCAGAGGCATGCACAATAGCTGATGTCAACAATCAGTTAATACTACACCATGATCATTTATTGTTATACACAAAATTTTCTTTATTTCTTAAGTTTTTATAGAAGGTGCATCAAATTGGCTCTTTGATTTAATTTTTTTTTGTAATATTGGAACATCTCAACATTGTTTTTATTTATAATTGAATTGCAAGACTATGAGATTTATGACTTAATTATAGGCATAGTGACAAATTTCTCCGAAATTCTATGAAATTTACAGAAATAGGGGTCAGGCAAAATTTCGATGATTTCTCCGAAATCGCTGAAATTTCATTAATTTTGGCGAAATTAAAGAAATTTCACCAAAATTAATAAATCTTTTCTAATTTTTGTCATTTTTTAAATAATATATATATATTTTTTATGAAGTTTAAATATAATTTATATTTAATATTTTTGTACTCTCCGAATTTTTTTCGAAACTTTTCAAATTTTTCTCGAAATTTATCCGAAACGAACTGAAATGACCCCCTACTGAAATGTTGCCGAAAATGAAATTTGTCACTATGCCTATAGGTTTATACAGTTTTTCTTGAGAATGACTTAATTTTTATTATTATTTTAATGATGGTTTATATTATGCCATAATTTTATATGTAATGGCATAATCGAATATGCTACTATGGTTTGCTAGTTTGTAATATTAGTATTCTATCCACACTACTTTTTGCTATAATTCAAACCTACACATAACATACTAACAATTGCATAAAAAACCCCACATTAAAAATTATTTTTCAAAATCTGGCCAATAAAAGTCTTCAACACATTACCGGTTGAAAATATATAAAATTTGATGATCATCTTATCACTATAATCGCTTCGATGAACGAAATAAATATGTGTGACTGTAGTATGCGGAAGAAGACATTCCAATTTCTGGCATTTTCCTGGGAAACTGAATAACACAAGAAAATGTCAAAAACAGTAGGAAAATGAGTTTTTGAATAACTCAAGAACGTTCGCAAGGAAAATGATTTTCCTCGAATTTTAAGTTTCTACGCAGAAACAGAGGTGCTCATTTTCCGAGCTCTTCTCGGGAATGCTCAGAAACGATTGAACAAGCTCTTTCTCTTTCTGGGCATCTCTATGTGCCTCTATCCCTACGGCTCTCTCTCTCATCGCTTCTCTATTTCTCTCTGTATCTCTCTTTGGGATCGCCTCTATCCCTATGTCTCTCTGTATCTCTCTTTGGGACGCCTCTATCCCTATGTCTCTCTCTCTCTCACCACCTCTATGTTTCTCTCTCTCCTTTCTCTCTCTGGGATCGCACTCTCTCGTTAGCCAGTCTCTCTCTCGCTCTAAATCTTTTGCGCCTCCTGTTTCTGTGATTTCTTTCTAGAGGGTATAGGTATTTGCAATTGAAGAACCAAAGATTTACACAATTAACACGGTTGACTACTTAGAATTAGACGACCGAGATTGTTTTTTATCTCAATTGTTCACACGGTAGGTCTTGCCATCATATCCTACCTATCAACCAATAATATATTGTTTCCACAGGGCAAACATTACCAAAAAGTGATGAAGATCATTTTATACAGTCAATGGGGATCGTTTTTTGCCTCAATCTTCTACACAATAGATATTGAGATATTGGCCTACCATCATACAGGCAAATATTGTTTCCACGTGGCATACGTCTTAAAAAGTGAAAGCGAATTGCGTATCATCAAACGTGGTTTATGTTCACTTTTTGGGATGTGTGCCGCTAGGAATCAACATCTTAACGTCTGATAGTAGAGTCATGATCTCAAGATCTATTGTGTGGTTGATTGGAGCAAAAAATAATCTCCATCGTCTGATTTGAAGCAATCAATAATTTTTTCCTTTGTTTAAGTGAGGTGATTGTAACATAAAGCAGCATGGTAGTAACACTAACCTAAAACAAAACTTATTGCCATTAATTTTTGACCTATAACTTTCACACGATATTTGAACTTATGGCATACCTTAAAAGAAGACTTTGTATTTTTGGGATCTTTGCCATGTGGGACACCATATAAGTCGTCCAATTTGAAGGTCATGATGTACAAATTTTAGGGCTCAAGATTGGCATGAAACGCATTCTTTATCATTTGATTCAACACAATCAAATCTCATCATCTGATTTAATGGTTGAATGGTGATGATAGAGACCATATTCCGGGCCGATCTTTGGCACCGAAGATCTTTATAGCATGGACTTCAAATCCCAGCAAGGATTTCAAAGGACTATGAATAGAGTGCGGGAAGAAAAGGTGTGGTGCGCGTAGCATCCCTCCAGCAGGCAGATATATTTTCCAACTTATTATAAGATTTGCTATTTGGGCGGTTTCTCTTTCTCTTTGCTGAAGAAACCCTAGGAACGAGTGCCAGTTTCACGAAGGTTTTTTATTTTCAGGGCCCTCGAACCGAAGCTTCGTATTTGGAAACCCACAATCGGATCTTCGATAGAAATTAAGAGGATTGGGAGACGTTCAAATCTCTTGAAGTTCATCTTCTTCCACATCAAAATTTTACTTAATTTTTTGTAATTCTTATCATAGGGATCTGAAACTCGTTGGTCCTCATGGGGAAGAAGAAACCCGCTGTAATCGACGACGACGAGTATTCCGTCGATACAAATATATCAGAAGATCTGCTCCAAGAAACCGATAAATTAGATGAACCGAACCAGAAACCGATGGCGGCGGGGAAGAAGAAGGGGAAGAAAGGGACTGCTAGGGCACAAGAAGACCAACAAAATACTGCTGTAGAAGAACAAGAAGACGAAGGCCCCCAGAATAATTTCTCTGGTAAGAAGAAATCAAAATCCAAGAAGAGTAATACTAGTTTGTTTAACAAATCTAATTTCGATGTCCTGGAGGAAGATGATGTTGCGGAGGCGGAGCCCGAAGAACCGATCGCCAAAGCCGAAGAAGACGACGGTAAGCAAGGAAGTGACGATGTCCCCGTTATTGCTTTCTCTGGTAAGAAAAAGTCATCTAAATCTTCTAAGAAGAGTAATAATAGCTTGTTTTCTGCGTTTGCTGATAAAAATGGTGGAATCGACGCCAATGAATCCGAATTGGAACCCTCTATACGATCTAGCAACGAAAACGTAGATGAAAATAATGTAGAGAGTGATGAACTTACGATTTCTTTCTCGGGAAAGAAGAAATCTTCAAAATCTAAGAAGAACAATAATAGCTTGTTTGCGACTGGAAATTTTGATAATGATGTAATTGAGCCGGAAATTAAGCCTTCTGTGAGCTATGAACCTGAGAAAAAAATTAATGAACAAGGGAATGAAGAGGTTGTTGAAACTTCTAAGAAGCAAAAGAAGAAGAAGAAGAGTGGTAGGACTGCACAAGAGGAGGAAGACCTCGACAAGCTCCTCGCAGAGCTTGGTGAAGCTCCTCCTCCGAAACCTACTGCCCCTCCACCTTCAGAAGAAAAAGTTCAAGTTGAGCTCGACTCGGTTACGTTCACTGATGTTGCTGTTGATGAGAAAGATGCTGAAACAGAAGGCGTTGAAACTGCGGCAGCCAAGAAGAAGAAAAAGAAGAAGGAGAAGGAAAAAGAAAAGAAGGCAGTGGCGGCTGCAGCTGCAGCTGCAGTGGAAGTGAAGGAGGAAAAACAGGCAGATACAAAGAGCAAAGTTGCTGATAAAAAGCTCCCGAAGCATGTTAGGGAAATGCAAGAGGCTCTTGCGAGGCGTAAAGAGGCCGAGGAGAGGCAAAAGAGAGAGGAGGAAGAGAGGTTGAGGAAGGAAGAAGAGGAGAGGCGCCGACTAGAAGAACTTGAGAGGCAGGCAGAGGAGGCAAAGCGGAGGAAAAAGGAGAAAGAGAAGGAGAAAATTTTGAAGAAAAAGCAGGAGGGCAAGTACTTGACTGCTAAGCAGAAAGAAGAAGCCCGCCGGAGAGAGTCAGTTAAGAACCATTTTCTTGCGAACAGTTGTTTGAATCTTGCTGAAAGTGGGCCAACGAAGAAGCCATTATACCAAACAAAGAAAAAGCCTGGCCGCACTCAGGTAAATGATGTGGCTAATGTAAAGGTCACAGAACCAGTTGAGGTAATGGAAAATGTTGAGCCGGACATCTCGGAACTTGATAAGGTCGAAGAAGAGGAGTCGGTGGTTGGTGATGCCGAAGACAAAGTAGAAGCTGCAGTGGATACTGAAGAGAAAGAAATTGAAGAAGATGATGATGAAGATGAAGATGAGTGGGATGCAAAAAGCTGGGATGATGCCATTGTTACCTTGCCTGTTAAGAGTCCATTTGACGAGGAAGAGGATGTGGATGAGGACGAGAACGGACCTGGTGTTAAGAAAAATAGCATCAAACGTGTCACACCAGCATCTTCTGTTGATTTAGAAGTGGCAAAACCCATTGCGGCTTCTAAAAAGATTGTTCCTCCTGCACCTATGAAACGTCAAGAAGTTGAAGGTAACGAGGAGTATGAGGTCGAAGCTACAGACAAGAATAAGAGAAAAGATGCTGCTATGAAACGGGAAGCACGGACGGCGGAGGCTCTCTCAAAAAGGAGTGCTGATGACCTCCGTTCTCCAATATGTTGCATCCTTGGTCATGTCGATACTGGAAAGACCAAGTTGCTTGATTGCATTCGTGGCACTAATGTTCAGGAGGGTGAAGCCGGAGGAATTACACAACAAATTGGTGCAACTTATTTCCCTGCAGAGAACATAAGAGACAGAACGAAGGAACTGAAAGCTGATGCAAAGTTGAGGGTTCCTGGTTTGTTGGTCATTGATACTCCGGGACACGAATCGTTCACAAATTTGCGGTCACGAGGTTCCGGTTTATGTGATATTGCCATTCTAGTTGTTGATATAATGCACGGCCTAGAACCACAGACGATTGAATCACTTAATCTTTTGAAGATGCGTAATACGGAATTTATTGTTGCCTTGAATAAGGTGGGAACTTGGTGATTTGCAATAGGTTCCAGTTGAACTGTAATTTGTGTTAATAACTTCTGCTTCTTCTTTGGAATCCTGGTTGATCCTTTAGTCTTTTAATTGTGAAGGTGGACAGGTTATATGGGTGGAAGACATGCCGTAATGCACCTATTGTGAAGGCCATGAAGCAACAAACTAATGATGTACAAAATGAGTTCAAAATGAGGCTTACTCAGGTAATTTCATATGGTAGGCATTTGTTTTCTGTGACGGGCTTACGATATAAGCTAACCATGGTGCTCCTTTTGTTCACAGATCATAACACAGTTCAAGGAGCAGGGTCTAAATACAGAGTTATACTACAAAAATAAAGAAATGGGGGAAACTTTCAGTATTGTCCCTACAAGTGCAATTAGGTATGAGTGATGCATTCTAGATTATTCCTTGTATGTGTTTGATCCATTACTTGTAATAGTTTGCAAAATGTAATATGCCCACTTCTTATGCTGGCTGATTTTCTGAAGTTTCCGTACTTAAAAAATTCCAGTGGCGAAGGTATCCCAGATCTTCTATTGTTATTGGTGCAATGGACCCAGAAAACTATGGAGCAAAAGCTCATGTTTGTTAGTGAAGTGCAGGTTGATTCTGTTACAACTTGCTTCTTCCCTAAATTTGTTTCTCACTCTTGTTTATGATTTTTTTTTCAGCGGGTAATTTGAGTTTACATGTTATTGGTACAGCGACTTACTACCCACCCCCTTCTCGCTCACTCTCTCTCACTCGTTCACTCGCACAAACACATTTGCTTTATTGCTATCTTTGTTTCACCTGGCATTTATTAATGTTCTACTGTTTACATCACTCTTTTACATCGTTGTCTTGTTTCTATGGAAGAGCATCATTCATGCTATCAAATAATTTTAAAATCACAACTTTGTGAGAGCTATATCCACTAAATTTGATTTTGGAACTGCTTTCCAGTGCACGGTCTTGGAGGTTAAGGTTATTGAGGGCTTAGGGACAACCATTGACGTTGTGTTAGTTAATGGCTTACTTCATGAGGGAGATCAGATAGTTGTTTGCGGAATGCAGGTATGCTGTCTGGCACTTATTGCTATCTAGGGTAATGTGGAATGACAGGTTTCTCGTTTCTTACATATAATTATATGTTTTCCATACTAGGGGCCTATTGTTACCAACATCCGAGCTTTATTGACACCTCATCCAATGAAGGAGCTCCGAGTAAAGGTGAGTCCCCCCCCCCCCCCCCCCCCTCCCCCTCCCCCTCCCCTTTGCTCTCCTCTCTTTCACACACACACACACACACACACACACACTTGATTTGTGTAAACCACTGAGATAGATAAAAGTGATGTGAATGCATGCATTTAAGTGGAAGAAGGAATATGGGATTTAAGTGCACATCCATGTTTTTATTCTTCTATCTAAAAAAAAGGTGTTGTTTTCCTTCATATTAATGCATTATGTTATAGTATTATCATACATACCTCTTTAATTCAGTGTCTGTATTGGTATCATTTCTTTACGTTTGTTTGTAGAAAATGGGGATCGATAGAAAGCTTAAATCTTGTTTGTACCATATAAATGTCATATTTCTATAACATAATAGACTCTGTAATCAGTTTGGTCTGTTTTGCTTGATTAAATCTTTGGATGATGGCTAAAGTTTAATGAACGTATCAAGGAGTTGATTACATTTGAAATAGCTATTTTTGCAACTTAATAGTTATTATCATTTATTTATTTATTCCCACACCCCCCCCCCTCTTCTCCCGGGGGGTCCGGGGGGGGGGGGGCTCTGTTATTTATCAGTATAATTTTCTCTTTCATTTTGTTATGTATCTCCTTCATCGTTTGTTTTGGGGGCTAACCATCCAGGGATTCTCCAAAGAAATTTCCTGTGGAATGATTTTGTTGATCATGGAGAATGTGACCTTGTTAGTATGAAGTTAGTGTGTTAGCCAAAGACAATTGAGGGTTGTGGTTTAGAAGAATTTGTGATGGACAGTTCTTGATAAATTTATGATGCTAAATAGATTTAGAAGTATGATCAAACTGAAAATGGATGGGGGCTCAAACGTTGGGCAGCAATGAGAGTCCAGAATTATGCATTTCATTTCTTCTTGAAGTTATATACAATTCATTTAAGGGTGGCCGAGGGAAATCATCATCGTCATTGCCATCGCCGGCGCTAGCGCCAACGCCGCTTCCACAATGACCTTATTCCAACTAATTGTGCTCGACTTTGTGAATCGTATTTCTACACTCTTTTCTAATTAGAGCAAAACATTGTCACTTCGCACTACTTTATTTCACTCATCACTACTTATTTCAAAGTCCTTATTGGGTCTCCTCTTTTCATACTTGGTGTGTTTGTATCATTTCAAGCCTTTTGTACGTGGGCCATTAGGCCCATAACCGGTCTCTACTGGTCATGTTCAAACCATGGTGTCGATTATCGGCTGATACGGATACGTATCGGTCTGATTGAGAACCGTTACTTTTTTTTTAATCCATAAATGATAATATATTGAAAAACAGCAAGGTGCTGAGGGAACAATATATGGTCAAAAGGAAAAAAAAGGGACAACAAACGAAACTGTGAAAGACATAAAAACAAAACGAAGACCAGCCAAAGCAGCCAGAGCAGGTTGTTGATCTTTGTCAACCTGGGTCCCAAGGACACGACCCTTCTCTAGGTAGTTCGCTCTCCCTATTTACCCATAGGTGAACTAGGTCAACGCTATCTCTGACGATGACTCCCACCGGTTTATATTTCTGGTCGAAGATCCTCCTGTTTCTCTCTCGCCAGAGACGCCAAAGAACAACAAAAAATGTCCCCTTCCACCTCTTCCCTTCCTGCCCTTCTAGTCCAACCGCATCCCAGGCCAAGTAGAGCATGTAAGGATTGGCCGGGAAGACCCAACTCATTTCAAACAGTCTGAGCACAATGTTCTAGATTTCGTAAGCCGTCGCATAGTGGATGAAGAGGTGAGCAACAGACTCCTCCCCCTGTGCACACATAACGCTTTGATTGCTAATGTCTTTCCCTCTCCGGATGAGATTGTCCCGCGTAAGAACTCTCTCCTTAAACACCGTCCACGAGAAAAACTTAATTTTGGCCGGCATGCAAGCCTTCCATAGCATAACTCCCTCAAATCTGATAAGAGGCCTACGGGATAGCCGCCGGTAGTAGGACTTGAGAGTGAAGAGACCATTTTTGCTAGGGGACCACACCCGCCGATCCTGGTTGTGTGAATTATGCTGCATCTCGTAGAGAGAATGAAGGAGGTTGGAGAATGCTTCCTCCTCATCAGTTCTTAGATTTCTGCGCAAATAAACTTCTCACACCCTTCCTCCCCCCGTATCGTGAATAAACTCATCGATCCGCTCTTCGGGATGTAAAGATAAGGCATAAATAGATGGAAACATCAGTTTGAGAGACACCCCCCGACCCAACAATCCTCTCAAAATTGAATTCGAGTGCCGCTGCCCCAGCTGAAGCGAATCCCCTTCGAATAACAGTGCCAAGTGCCACAAATATTTTTCCACCAAGATGAGGACCTTCTACTAGTGTCGGTGTTGATACCCCAGTTGTGGTTGGCATGACCATATTTTTCCACTAGAACTGTTCGCTAGAGGCTCTCCATTTCCTCCTCTTTTCCTGCTCTCCAAAACCATTTACTGGCATGACCGTTATTGATACCAGTACCTATTGGTACTTGATATGAGTATCGGCATCACTGTCTTGTATCAGCCTATACTATCTCGGTTTCAACCAATATAGGGTTTTTTTCAACTTTTTAATTTAATTTTTATATTTATCGGCGTCACTGTATCGTATCCAGCCAATAGTCTTTTTTTTTTTCAACTTTTTAATTTAATTTTTATATTTTTCATTAAAAAGAGTTTTGTTAATGGTATAAAACTCAATTCCGGTAGTGGGGGGTACCGATCTAATCTTTGGACTGATTATCGGCCGATACAAATATGGAAGAGAGTTGATACCTTGGTCCAAACCATCTTGTCAATTAGTTGTCTAACATTTTGACGGGGACGCCACCGACAAGGACCTAGGTTTCATGCCGTACTAGGTGTATCGGCGGAAGAAGCGACAGAGAGACCAAGGAGAGTCAAGATCCGCCGAGGAAAGACCTTAGAGCTCAAATTCAAAAGGGGAGGCTCTGCCCAAGATCGCTCGAGTGACCCTCATTTTCACTCGAGTGAGATACTTCATAAACTCGACCAAAACTTTCAGGTTTTGGTCGCTCGAGCGAAAATAAGCCCAAAATCAAGGCCAAAACTTTCAGCCTCATGTCGCTCGAGTGAACCCCCAGTTGTCGCTCGAGCGACCCCTATAAGATTCCCGCTCGAGTGAGAACCAAAATTCGCTCGATTGAGTCTTGTGACGTAATTTGTCATTTTTTGTCCCTTTTCTTGTAGTTTCTTTTTTTTCATATGTAAGTTAACCTTTTGGTAACATGGTACTTTTCTATTTTAGGGTTTCTTATTTGTAAGCACTATAAAGCCCACTTTGTAAGCCATTTTTAGCACTTGTTGAAAATTAATGAAAGTGCATAGCATTTTGAGCTTGAGATGAGCTTTGAAGAGTTGGTCTTCTTCCCCATGTGGGTTTGGTGTGAGGCCAAGGTGTGATGCCTACGTTATCTTAGATCTTCTCTACTCTTCTTGTTCTTGTTTGATCTCTCTCTTCTCCTTGAATCTTTGCATCTTCTTTTCCCCTTTTAATTGATTTTCCCATTTCTCAAACCCTAGATCTAGAGTAATTTTGATGTCCATCCTTATAGATCAAATCCAATCCCAGTCCGTTGATCCATAACCGTTGTTGGACTTGAGCTTGGTCGATTTGTGCCTTAACCGCTTCAATTCAAAGCCTTAGCGAGGAACTACTAATTCCACCACGAGCTATGATCTGACACCCCAACCTAGACGAAGTGAGAGTTCTACTCTCGGATCTCCTCTTCCGCATTTCCTAAAGGAGCTCGTGTGTCGGCTTGGACCCTACATGAATTAATTAGTTTAATTTCGGCAAATTAGCATATCATGGGCATTCACGGATTTTAAGGTGGTTGTCCCGCTTCACTTTTGGTATCAGAGCTTAAGTTCTTAGTTAGGGCATTTGTTTGTTCATTTGTATATTCATTTGCATGCACATCGTGTGTTTGATAAAGTTCTTCACTCATTTGTGTTTCATAGTTGTGTGGCATTTTAGAACCCGGTAGTGCGTCTTTGTCACTATGGGCTCGAATGTGATTGCTGATGCTCTTGAGGGTATTCAAGCCATGATGATCACCATGAATGAGAGGATGAATGCTATGGAGAGAAGCCCAAACGGCTATGGTTGCCTCTAATGAGATGCTTCTCAACCGCTTGGACTAGTTGGAAGGAGATGAGGAGCATCATGATCGACGCAATGAGCGTAACAGTCTCGTGCTTTGAGCGCGGCGGTTGACCCGAGGGCCAAAATCGGAATAAAAGGGAAGTAGTTCATCACGACGATGACTACGATCCGGATTGAGAAACTCCTCAAAAATGTCCGAGTTGAGTTTCCGACCTTCGATGGAAGAATGAACCCTAAAGTCTTCCTCGATTGGGTCTCCGATATGGATCACCACTTTGAGTGGTATGACATGGATAATGAGCGGTGCGTAAGACTCGCTAAAATAAAGCTCATTGGCCAAGTTTGACTCTTTGGGTCAATGTCGAGCGCATGTGTGCGAATGCGGGTCGTGCTCCCATTACCCGATGTTAGGACATGAAGGAACGACCTACGGAGAAGTACATCCCTTTATCATACTACAAAAACCTACTTGATCAATGACAAAATTTACGCCAAGGTAGTATGCCCGTGGCCGAGTACATTGGTGAGTTTGAGGAGTTCATGATGAGAGTCAATGTATCGGAGGATCCTCAAGCCACTCTTTCTAGGTTCCACACCGGATTGCGAATGGAGCTACAAAAAGAGTTGATCTCCCACGTCGTTGTCACTCTTGAGGGGTGCTACGCCATTGTGCAAGACCTTGAATGATGTTTGAAAATGACGGTCGTGAGACGATTTGAGCCGCACGCTAGTGGCCGTCGAACAGGAGAAGGAAGGCCTAGTGCCGGGAACCCACCTCCTAAACCTACACAACCTATTCCTACAAATGTAAGGTTTGACTAACGGAAATGTGTGGTGGGTGAGTCATCAAGGGGTAGCTCTCAATCCAAGTGCTATAAGTGTCATGGGTTTGACCACTTTGCCGCCCAATGCCCTACGAGAGACCCCCAAAGGAATCTCTTGATTGAAGAAGAGGTCAATGAGGAAGGTGCCGAAGAGGAAGTGTATGAACCGAAAGTCACTCCTAGTGATGAGGAGGGTGACGACGGTAATCGTGCACTAGCTTGCATCTAAGATTGCTTAGTTGTGAGGTGTGCCCTTGCACAACCTCAACGTGATGAGAGTGATGATTGGCGTAGAGATAACATTTTCTTCACTTACGCCAAGTGTGGTGAGAAGAGTTGTAAGGTCATCGTGGATAACGGGAGTTGCACCAACGTCGTGTCCTCACACACCATTACCCACTTAGGGTTACACCGAGCCCCACCAGAGACCGTACAAAGTCGCATGGGTCGACTCCTCTTCTATTCCCGTGTCCCAAAGGTGTTGCGTATCGATATAGTTAACCTCGTATTCAGACACCTTGTGGTGCGATGTGGTGCCGGTGGATGTGGGCCACATCATCTTGGGTAGGCCTTGGCTCTATGACATGGACATGACCCTCCTTGGGCAGTTTAATGTGTGCACATTCATGCATGAGGGCAAGAAGATAAAGTTAAACCCCTTGCCTCCCAAGACACCATTGGATAAGAAAATTGAGAAGAAGGGCGGTCAATCTAAGACCATCAATATGGTGAGCCCTTCGGAGTTTGAGAGAGCGTCGTTAGATGAGAGTATGGTGTATGTTGTCATCACTGTTAAGTGTGCTCTCGAGACTATGGGCGACCACCCTAAGGAGGTTGAGCCAATTTTGGAAGTGTTTGTGGATGTCTTCCTGGAAGACTTGCTCGATGAGCTCCTTCAATGCGTAATTCCAGCACGCCATAGACTTAGTTCTCGAATCTACTCTACCGAACTTGCCCCATTATAGGTTGAATCCGGTTGAACATGCCGAGTTATCACGGCAAGTCGATGAGCTCCTTCGGAAGGGGTTCATCCAAGAGAGCTTGAGCCCTTGTCAGCGTACTGCAAGGGCACATCTCATCAGCCGCCTCGAGGTTTCAGCCCGGCGCCTGATTTAAGTAGCCGAGACGGACTTCGTGGAGGACCGGATTTCGGGCGCCCGCCCAGGCCGCCGGGGCAGCCGCCCGAACCGCCTCGGGCGGACCCTCTCCGGTTGCCCTAGTCCCCAATTTTTATTTTTTTTTATCTCATATGTTTTTCTTTTTTCTTAGTTTTTTTTATCTTCTTCCTCTATTTTTCTTCTTCTTCCTCAGTTTTTTATTATCTTGATTCTTACACAATACTTTTTTTTCGGCAACTGAGCAGTGAGCACAACTCTTTTTTTTGTTATATATTTTTTTTCTTCCTCCTATTCTGACAAGTGGCACATAAATAAATAAATAAATAAATCAATATATATATATATATATATATATATATATATATATATATATATATATATATATATATATTGTCGGATCTTAGGCGCTGCTGGTGTCGCCAACAATTTCACCTAAACATCCGCCTAACTCTAACGATTTTAAGAACACTGACTCGCACTATTCACACCCAAGAAAGACGACACGTGGCGAATGTGTGTGGATAGTCGGGCCATCAACAAGATTTCGATTAAGTATCGGTTTCCTATACCGAGGTTCGACGATATGTTAGATATGATGGTTGGTGCCACTATCTTCTCCAAGATAGGCCTTAAAAGTGGCTACCATCAAGTCTGCATCCGTCCAGGTGATGAATGGAAAACCGCCTTCAAGACCAAAGATGGTCTTTATGAGTGGATGGTCATACCTTTTGGGCTTTCAAATGCTCTGAGCACCTTCATGAGGATCATGACCCAAGTTTTGCGACCATTTATCGGAAAATTCCTTGTGTATTTTGATGACATCTTGATCTATAGTCGCGACAAGGAGCAACACTTGACCCACCTAAGGTTGGTTTGTGGGACCTTGAGAGGAGAGAAGCTATATGCGAACTTCAAGAAGTGCACGTTCATGCAACAATCCATTGTCTTCTCGGGGTTCATTGTCTCGGCCGATGAAATGGTTGTGGACTCGGAAAAGGTAAGGGCTATTGTAGAGTGGCCCTAACCTAAGAACATCCATGATGTCCTCAGCTTCCACGGGTTGGCCACATTTTATCGTCGCTTCATCCGAAACTTTAGCACCATCATGGCTCCTATCACCGATTGCACAAGGAAAAGGAGAGTTTCAATGGAGTAAAATCGTGACGAAGGCCTTTGCCGAGATAAAAGAGAAAATGATTAGTGCACCCATCATACGCCTATCGAACTTTTCTAAAGTCTTTGAGGTCGCATGCGATGCTTCGGGTGTAGGTATAGGAGTGCTAGCCAAGAGGGTCACCCTGTGGCCTATTTTAGTGAAAAGCTCAACGAGGCAAAACAAAAATACTCCACCTATGATAAGGAGTTCTATGCGGTCGTCCGATCTCTTTAGTACTGGAAACATTACCTTAGATCGTAAGAATTTGTGTTGTTTTTCGACCATGAAGCCTTGCGCTTCCTTGCTTCCCAAAAAAGTTGAACCCAAGACATGTGACATGGGTCGAGTGCCTTCAAGGGTTCACATTCGCGTTGAAGCACAAGGCCGGTGCTGAGAACAAAGCGGCTGATGCGCTTAGTCGTCGGGTAGCGACTTTGCAAGCCATCAGCACCGAGGTCGTAGGATTTGAGCAATTGATCCAAGAGTATCCCGAATGCCCAGATTTCGGGGCGGAATATGTTGCTCTCCGTGACAACCCGCCCAACACTAACTCCAAGTATACCCTGCAAGACTGATATTTGTTCATGGGCAATCGCCTATGCATCCCTCGCACCTCATTGCGTGACTTCCTCATTTGGGAATTGCATGCCGGAGGGATTGTTGGGCATTTTGTGTGTAATAATACCATTGTGCTCGTTGAGGATAGGTTCTTTTGGCCTGGTCTCATGCGAGATGTCGCCCGGATTGTGTGACAATATCGTACTTGCCAAGTTACCAAGCAAAGAAGGCAAAACACTGACCTGTATATACTCCTTTGTCGGTACCACACACGCCTTGGCAAGACGTCTCGATGGACTTCATATTGGGTCTCCCCAAAACTTTGCGAACGCACAACTCCATTTTTGTTGTAGTGGACCGTTTTTCCAAAATTTTCCCACTTCATACCGTGCAACAAGACCTCTGACGTGACCTATATCGCGAAGTTTTTCGGAGAGGTGGTAAGTCTCCATGGGTTGGCCAAAACTATTGTGTCGAATAGGGATGTCAAGTTTACCAATTACTTTTGGAAAATCCTATGACACATGATAGGTACTATGCTCCAATTCTCATCGGCATATCACTTTCAAACCGATGGCCAAACAGAAGCTACAAATAAGAGCTTAGGCAATCTCCTTCATTGTCTTGTCGGTGATCACATAAGGATCTGGGACTCCATTCTACCACTAGCCGAGTTTGCATATAATAATTCCATCAACAAGTCCACAGGAAAGAGTCCATTTGAAGTGGTGCATGGCCACACGCCAAAGACACCCCTAGATTTTATCCCCATTTCCGCATCTCACCGCACTTCTAAGTTTGCAGATACATTTGTACAACATATTCATAATTTGCATGCCGAAATTAGCCGTAAAATTAATTCGAGTAATGATAATTACAAGTTGTCGGTGGATTCCCACAAGCGTTTCAAGGAATTCCAAATCGGTGAGCATGTGATGGTTTGGGTTAGGCTTGAATGATTCCCATCGGGAATCGCGAAGAAGCTCCAAGCCCGCGGTGTCGGACCTTTCAGGAATGTAGCAAGGACTGGTCCAAATGCATATGTTTTTGAGCTTCCTCAAGCTATGTGGGTTAGTTCAACGTGGAAGACCTAGTTCCTTATCTAGGCTCAACCCCACCTCCTTGCAATCCTTTCCAAACGTCCTCTAATCACGAACCGATCCAAGCCTCGCAACCTATATCACCTCCTCCAAATGAGCCAAAACGAGATGTAATGGAGGAGACCTTAGATGATCATGTGGTCTCCACCCATGACGGGGGGTTTCAAAGATATCTAGTGAAGTGGGTTCATATACCAGACTATGAGAATACATGGGTCAATGAAGATGAAATCCGCCGTTTGATCGATACCATGATCACTCTTCATCGGTGATGAAACCCTTTCAGTCTGGGGGAATTGACCGGGACGCCGCCAACAAGGACTTAGGTTTCAGGCCGTACCAGGTGTATCGGCGGAAGAAGAAGTGACGGAGGGACCAAGGAGCGTCAAGATCCGTCGAGGAAAGATCCTAGAGCTCAAATTCTAAAGGAGAGCCTCTGCCCAAGATCGCTCGAGCGACCCTCATTTTTCGCTCGAGCGAGACACTTCAGAAACTCGACCAAAACTTTTGGGTTTTGGTCGCTTGAGTGAAAATGAGCCTAAAATCAAGGCCAAAACTTTTGCCTTCAGGACGCTCGAGCGAACCCTCAATTGTCGCTCTAGTGACCCTTGGTTGTCTCTCGAGCGACCTCTTTAAGATTCCCGCTCGAGTGAGAACCAAAATTCGCTCGAGTGAGTCTCGTGACGTAATTTGTCATTTTTGTCCTTTTTCTTGTAGTTTCTTTTGTTTCAAATGTAAGTTACCCTTTTGGGTAACATGGTTTCTATTTTAGGGTTTCTTATTTATAAGCACTATAAAGCTCACTTTGTAAGCCATTTTTGGCACTTGTTGAAAATTAATGAAAGTGCATAGCATTTTGAGCTTGAGACGAGCTTTGAAGAGTGAGTCTTCTTCCCCATGTGGGTTTGGTGCGAGGCCAAGGGTGTGATGCCCATGTTATCTTAGACCTTCTCTGTTCTTCTTGTTCTTGTTTGATCTCTCTATCTTCTCCTTGAATCTTTGCATCCTCTTTTCCCCTTTTAATTGATTTTCTCATTTCTCAAACCCTAGATCTAGACTAATCTTGATGTCCATCCTTATGGATCGAATCCAATCCCAGCCTGTCGATCCATAACCGCTGTTGGACTCAAGCTTGCATGATTTGTGCCTTAACCGCTTCAATTCAAAGCCCTAGCGAGGAACTGCCGATTCCACTGCGAGCTACGATCTAACACTTCGACCTAGACAAAGCGAGAGTTCTATCTCTTGGATCGCCTTTTCCGCATTTCCTAATGGATCTCGCGCGTCGGCTTGGACCCTACGCGAATCAAGCATGACCACTTAGGCGGAATCTTATGAAACCCTAAGGCATCGCTTTAATTTGTGGTAAATTGTTCAATTAATTAGTTTAATTTCGGCAAATTATCATATCATGGGTATTCACGGATTTTAGAGTCGTTGTCCCTCGTCACATTTCCCTCTAGTTTTGTTTTACTATATATTTTGACTTTTGAGATAATATAGCTTATGACCGACATTTAATCACCAAATTGGTGTTGTGAATAATCTTCTACCATAAAATGAGACTGTTTTAAGTTTTACACCATTGAAGTGTTTATTATTATGCCATATGGCGCGTATTTGTGATCAATCTAAATTGTCCAAGTGAAAATCCATCATTGGAATATGTTTTATGCAAAGAAGCATGCCCATAAGTGGATGTGAACCATCCAATTGGCGAACTTTAATATCATCCAGTAGAACTAAGAACAATGGTTGATATTAGAGTGGGGTCCTATATTTTTAAATTTTTTTTTATGGTCATGCCGCTGTATTTGGAATTTTCAGAATTCGCTGTGCCAAACGCTTATGACACCTTGACACTTGACATCCTTGCCACGTGTCTACGTAACATGAACCGAATTGACCCATATTTGTTCGATGCAAATGAATATGGGCGTGATTCATATGCTCTAGCCGAGACACATACATATCTTATCTCGGCCATACTTAAATCGTTATGAAACATTTCATTTTGGATGAATTTTTAATCCATGTTTTTCCTCACTAAACGTCCTTCCATAATATGACTCGTTACCAGCTGCCAAGTACGGCAGTCACCATCATCATCATAACATTATCCCATCTATTTGGGGTTTGCTTTGCGAGTCCTATTTATCCACTCGTTTCTGATTAGCTCTAAGCTCTCTGTAACTTCGCAACCCTTCATATCCCTTCTCATCGCTTCCATCCAATTCTTCATTGGTCTTCCTCTTCTACTACGTCCTTGTACTTGTAGAGTCTCAACGCTTCATACAGGGTCTGCTTCTGGCCTCTGATAAACATGTCTAAACCACCTCAAGCGGCATTCTCAGTAATCCAAGTACATGACAGTATGAAATTTTATATTTTTGAGAAATACGGGTCTCAAAGTAGTCGCACTACTTTCCAAAATGGTGAACACAATGGTCTATGTGCACTTTTTCTTTAGGCATAGTTGATCATTGTGACTATCCTTCGAAGCTAATCTTTTATAGCCATTTACTCAAAGTTACGTTTCTCCTTGAAGCATTTGATACTGAAGCTGCACCTATCCCTTGTCCTACATACCATCTCCTGATCCACACGATAAAATCTTTGGCATTCCCTTGTTTCACTCCCCAAAAGACATGTTGAAGTTTTTTAAACAGTTGATTCCAAATCTCCATTGGGCATCAAATAAGCAACATAATTAATAGGGGGTGGAAGAGAGCAGGTTTTATAAGAGCCAATTTTCCTCCAAATATCCAAATTGAAGGTGATTGTACTTCCACTTGGCCAATCACTGGGTTCCAAACAGCCTTGGACGGCTTTCCACAACTAGGCACTCTATGTTCAAGAAATGGAATTTACTGATCTCTTTGCTGAAGGCACTGGCAAATAATGGTTTGGAAATTAGATCACTTCAGTTTGCAGACGATACTGTTATCTTTTGCAATGCCTCCACTGTATTTCCAAACCATGGTTCTCTTCCTCTTCTTCCTGCTAAAGGGTGATCATTGTAATCTGATTATAAGCTCTACAGTTTATTTTGCATTTTTCTGCTAATCAATAATCACTTTAATCTGTTAAGAGTGTGATTATAAATGTCATCATTATTTTTTTTGTTGATGCTTCACTATATTATTATTGTGATTCTTCTTCTTCTTATTATTATTGATTTGGACCGAGTCGAGTTTCTTTAAGTCTTCAAGTTACCTCTACCTGGCTGGCTTTCGAGTTGAGTTTTCAGGTTTTCGAACCATGGTGCCATTGATATTTTGTAGTTGTCAAAAAAGACGTACTAAAAAAATCGCAAATTGTGCCATTTAAATTATGGCGTAATCCACGTTTTGCAGGGTTATCCAAACGGGCCTGGACATGTTAAGGACTGAATTCCCTTTAGTATAGGATATTTATTAAAAATTTATTGAAGATAACAGATTAAGCTTAGATTAATATACAAAGTATCCTTCTATTCCCATTGCACAATTTTTTCTACTAAACCTCCTGTCATTATTAGTGATATAACATATCCATGTACAACCTCTAAGCTCAGTAAGTCTGTTTTCTGAGTTCAGCTACTTTGTGATTTTAGTTGACGGCTTCCTAAAAAATTTCCCATAGAAATTCATATATTCCCACTGCATGTGTTGGTTATGTTAGAAAATATAATAGATGGCTCAATTTAAGTTTGAAATTTGCAGAAATCAATAAACGAATTCTTATATTTTTCTCTTGGTAACAACCTGCTTGATTATTCTGCATTATATAAATTGTTTACCCAAATGGTTGTTTCATGATTTGCGGTTTTCTGTATTCAGGGAACATATCAACATCATAAAGAGCTCAAGGCCGCCCAGGGTGTTAAAATTACTGCACAGGTGATTCTAGTTTTTGCCAAGCTAGTTTCTATTATGCTAATGGCCACTAGTGTGGGTATCAACAGGCCAGGCCGTTCCTTAAATAAAAGAATTTGACTGGGCATATAAAACAAGACATTAACCAGAGCCCTGTTATAAATCAGGCATAAAATAGGGCTCGTGCCTACCCAAAAGAGCTGGATCCAAAATTCAAGCTCTGTCTTGGCCTATCTGGCCAGAACCTCACCCAGCCAAGCCAGCCCTGCCCTGTTGACACCCTTAAGAGTGAGGCGGTTCATGGAACCAATGCCACAAAAAAAGAGCTGTTGATGCATTTTGTTTTGGATGACTACTTCATGTTATTTTTGGTTGTTTGTTTGTTTCAGGGTCTTGAACATGCCATTGCAGGCACTGGCCTATATGTGGTAGGACCTGATGATGATTTCGAGGACGTCAAGGATGCAGCCATGCAAGACATGAAGACTGTTATGAGCCGGATTGACAAGAGTGGGGATGGTGTATGCGTGCAAGCCTCTACACTCGGTTCATTGGAAGCTTTATTGGAGTTCTTGAAGACCCCAGCAGTCAACATTCCCGTCAGTGGAATAAGCATAGGTCCTGTACACAAGAAAGATGTTATGAAGGCCAGTGTTATGCTTGAGAGGAAGAAGGAATATGCCACCATCTTGGCATTTGATGTAAAAGTGACTCCTGAGGCCCGGGAGCTTGCAGATGAGACTGGTGTGAAGATATTCATTGCAGATATTATCTATCACTTGTTTGATCAGTTCAAGGCCTATATTGACAATCTTAAGGAAGAGAAGAAGAAGGAAGCTGCTGAAGAAGTAGTATTCCCTTGTGTTCTCAAGATTATGCCGAACTGCATTTTCAACAAAAAAGACCCAATTGTTTTGGGTGTTGATGTTCTTGAAGGCATTGCTAAGGTATCTCTACCTCTGCTCTTTTTTTTTGCTGATCAGTAATAATGTAATTCATAAGCTTTCAAAATTACAAAAGTTCCTAACGAGGTGCTTAGTAGCTGAGAAACAAAAAACAAAAAAAACGGAGGATCAAGTGCACACACAAGTAGTAACAAACCATAGAAAAATATTACTCCTGGAGATTGACCCAGTCTCTTTTTATAGAAAGTCCATCCAACAAATGTCTTTTTTTTATCCTTCGTGACAATTTTTATTAACGGAAAAGAAATTAAACTTAGTGAGATACTTTGTTATACAACAAAGCAGAGAAACAGAAACGCCCATCCAGTAGCCCAGTTGCCAATAGGCAGCAGCAACAAAACCTAATCTGACAGCATATCAAAACCTAAAAACCACATCAGACGAGACAGCTCAAGCTACGGAAATTTGACACCCTTAGAGACAGGAAAGCACAGTTCATGGAAACTAATTCCGGTTCTCCTCCAAGCTCGCTGATGGACCCAGAATAGTATCACTGGAGACGGACTTCAAACCTCTATGCATAGCAGCTGATTCAAGAACAAATGCTCCTTAGCAAACTTAGTGATCATATGAAGTGAACGGTTTGCACCCCACCCCGTAGAAATCTATCATTTCTCTCTAACCAAGTCGCCCATATGACAGCCAAAAGAGTAACTCTCCAAACGAACTCCCTCCCTACCTGGGAACATTCCCATATCCCATGAAGCCACCACATTGGTACAGGAACTAGGAATTGCACCAGCTCAAACCAAACGCTATGAGCCATCCCACAGTGAAAGAGAAGTTGATCTACACTTTAAACACTACTGGTGCAAATGAAAAACTGACATTCCCCTTTGCTCAATTGATCCACCGTGAGAGTCCTCGCCCAAACCACTGCCCAACCAAAGAACAGAATTGTCAGTGGGGCACATCCTTTCCATAGGAAACACGTCCAATTTTGGGCAAATAGTGGATGATGGCAAAGGATTCATAAAAGGATTTATTGGTAAAAGCATTCCCATCCAAAGTTCAGATTCACTGATCTACTCTATCCATGTTTGGTGAGCAATCATGAAACAACACAAGCAGCCTCGTGAACTCAAATGCCTCATCATCACAAGAACCATATATAATTCAAGCCATTACAACTAACCATATCCAAAATTAAATCTTCAGGATTGGTGGCCAGCTAGTATAAAGAGCTGAATGCCTCGCATAATGGTGTATTGCAATCCCAAATATCTTTCCAGAATTTTATAAACTTGCCCTACCCCCAAGAAAAAGGAATGCATTCATCAATGTTTTAATCAAACAAACACCCCTCCACCAAGCAAATTTCTTCCCAAATCCCAATCATATGTCTCACCCCTTTCTACTGATACCATACTTAATAGTAACTATATGAGTCCGAAGGTTTCCAGACTCGTTCCTTATTCTGAAAAGCCATTTCCATTACAAAGCAGTATTCAAATAGCATGACCCCCTTCTTCCTTAGAGAAATGAAAACCGGCCCGTTCTCAAGGTGAAACTGCTTTGTCTCCCCTCTTCCTTCCCACAAGAAGTTTCTCTCAATTTGATCTATTCTTTTAACTATAGCACTGGGGCGGCAGAACATAGACATCAAAAATCAGACAAGCATGGATTTAATTAGCGTTAATCCTACTCCCCTAGATAGCTAACATCCTTTCCATTCCGCCAACCTTTTGTCAAATCTTTCCACCACTAGGTCCCTATAAGATGCTATTTAATTTTCCAACACAAAGTGGAGGCACCAAATATATATGAGAGTCCCACCTAAAACTAGTCGAACCTGCAAGTTCCCCAATTGTGAATCCTCATCCTCACCCCCAAAATCGTGGTTTTATTCAAATTTACTTCTTGTCTAGAAACCGCTTCACAGCATCAAAGGATGGCTTTGACATTCCAGCAGCCCACATAAAATTAAAGTGTTATCTGCATGCTAAAGACGAGAAATAATCGGTCCATTGTTTAGCCGCTCTGGACCAAATAAACATATTGAACTTAACCCCTTTCATGAGTAACTAAGGGCTTCCCCGATTATATTCAATAAGAAATTGGAGAAGAGATCTCTGTCTTAGTCCTCTAGAACATTTAAAATAACCCCTGACGTCCCATTCAGTAACAGTGAAATCCACACAGACGATTAACAAGCTTTCCATCCTGTTCCTCCATTTACTACCAAACCCCAATCTGTTTTAGCATGTAGTCAAGCAACTCCCGTTGTACTGTCATGTGTTTTCTCCATGTCAACCTTCCACAGAATACCTGTTCCTGTCATCATATATGGAAGCTTCATGAGCTGCGAATTCACCGCATCCGTAAGCTGCCTCACCTGAATGAAAGCGCCTTCAGTTTTTAGATATGATCAAACCCAAGAGAGGTTTATGCTTTGTTTCCAAGAACTTTAGCAAGAATCTTATACGATACTAAGAATAATGATTGGCTGAAAATCCGTAATCTCTTCCGCCCCCTTAGGAATGAGTTTGATAAAAGCTGAATTAGGGGTTCTGCCCACGTAGCTCTTCTCATGGTATTTACGAAAAAATTGAAGACCTCCACAAGCAGTATCCAGAGTGTATCTGAAAATATCTTTAGAACTCCAGAGTGTAACCATCCGTCCCTAGCTCTGTTTGTACTTGCATGAAACAAGGCCGCCTTTAACCATCATCATCATAGCCTTATCCCATTTATTTGGGGTTGGCTTTGCAAATCCTATTTCTCCACTCGCTTTTAATCACCCACTTTAATTTCACCTTCCTGCAAATTCTGTAGTGACTAGAAGCCAAGTGAAAGGATACCTTCTAGTAGCATGATTCACCTCCTGCAGAGTGTTTCTTTTGCCTTAAATCCTCAGATTTCTTTCATTCCTTTCAAACAGATCAGAAAATTGCAGCAGGAAGGACATTTAGCAGTACAACCATCCTAGGATGAACTAATTTGTGAGCAACCTCAGATAATACACCTTTGCAGATAAATGGCTGTGTTTGGGATTGCTCTTTGAAGCCAAAGAGCAGCTCACTTACAAGAGCAGGTTTAAATTGCTCTTTTAAGAGACCGGAATTCAGCTATTTCACTCTTGAAAGAGCTAAGAACACTTACAACCAAACACAATCCTATACTAAAGTGCTCTGCACCAGAGCAGAGAGCTGCTCTTTGCTTCCAGAGAGCAATCTCAAACACAGCCAAAGTGTCTCTGCTATTCTTCAGTTCAATTTGTTTTTTTGCTTATTGTACATTCTGTAGCTGAAAAAGCATGTAGGATGGATCTGTTATGTGCATTTGTCAGTGAACTGGTAACTTTTTTAAGATATGCTTTGTTGAGATTTGAATGTACTTCATGGCACAGAGCCATTAAACTAGGGCTATCAATGGGTTGGGTCGGCTCAGACCAAAATTTTGGTGGCGCGACTGGTAAAGGGCATATGCCTGATCCGACCTGATGGGTCAATGGTATATGCCCAATGCCTGACCCGACCTGACACCTGACACCCGCCCAAAAACCCTCCCTGATTTAAGTCGACTCGACCCAACCTGGATGCCAGGTCGGATGCTTCATGCCTGACCTGCGCTGACGGGTCAAGTTTATGTGCTGACCCAGTAAAATATCTGGGAGGTTTGGGTATTGGGCCCACTCGTTGACAGACCGACATTATATTTTATATGTAACCTCAAATGCAAGCTGAACCTAGCTGGGAACTGTAATTCTGTACTTTGAAGATCCCTTGATCGTAACAGGCTTCTGATTCTATATTTCTCAATAAATTTCTGGCTCTGTTGTCTGTATTGCAAATAGGTTGGCACTCCAATTTGTATACCTTCAAGGGAATATATTGACATTGGGCGAATTTCATCCATTGAGATCAACCACAAACAGGTTGATGTAGCCAAGAAAGGCCAGAAGGTAGCTATAAAGGTGAGGGTAGGGTATTGCAAATTGTAGATACTTCACTTTATATATAGTCGAGGAATTTATTTTTATTTATTTATTCTTATTATTATTATTATTTTCTGGTTAAGCTGTTTTAGTTCATATTGGTTACAGGTTTGACTCAACTGCCCCTCTCCTTGTGCAGATAGCTAGTGGCAACCCTGAAGAGCAACAAAAGATGTTCGGAAGGCATTTTGAGATCGATGACGAGCTGGTTAGCCACATGACAAGGATGTCGATCGACGCACTTAAAGAAAATTATCGGGTATGTAATTTAAATCCCATAATCTATTACAGACAGTACCATCATCACCATCATCGTCGTCATTCCCTTTAGTTAATTTTTGATAGTTGGTAGTTGGTACTACTATGAATTATTTAATTTTCTAACCTCAACTTCCTAACTCCCAAGTTAATCTTGCTGCTGAGTAGGACATATGAATACCCATTGCTTTGGCAAATGCACGAAGTTCCCATTTTTTTTCTTTTTCTCTTGCGAAGAACAATTCGTTGTAGTTCTAAATGTTGTGCATTTAACTTCTTACATACAGGATGATTTGTCTATGGACGAGTGGAGGCTGGTAGCCAAACTGAAGACTCTTTTCAGGATACAGTGACATGTAAAGACTGAAGCCACTGTCATGATGACCCAATCAATTACAGCAGCTTGTTGGAGTGCTTGCTGGGAATGCAGTTTTGATGTAGTATACAGAGCTTTTGATTGGCAGAGAGTTGTTTCGGCGAGAGGTTTTTTTTTTATTGTTGAATCAGAGTTTCTCTTTTTGGTTGTGATTCGTGAATAATTCGTCATAGAAAATGGGAGTAAAAGTAATTGTGAGAGATGTACCGCAATCTCTGTTGTCCTTTTCTAGAGGAAGAAATTGTTTGAATATGGCGTACATTGTCATTTCCATTTTCCGGTAAAATCAGTGATTTATATATATCAGTGAAGCATATGATGGAATTCCGAAGAGGTGTTCATAGATGATTATTACTTTGCAGAAAACACAAGTCATCATAGTGAAGCATATGATGGAATTCCATTTGTAGCTGCCTTCTGCTCTTTGTCAGTTCCCTGCTCGCTCATTGGTCGTTTACCAAATGCGCTCCAGGCAAGCGCTGTGCTAGGGAGCGGGCGGGCAGCGGCTGATGATCTGGAGATTTGAAAAAAGAAGAACATCGAAATATGTTGAAAAGCTTAACTGATAGTCTGATAGAATACAACGGTACTCCTCTAGTCTGTTTTTTTTTTCTTCTGTGGTTGTATGATTTATTTCAATAGCAAGTTGGTATTATTACGAAATTTGAGTGGCCTAAGATCAACTTGCTCGGGTGGGGATAATAGATTTTGAGGACATTTCTCACTTATAAACTGTCTGCAGCCCAACGTTCCTGTCAAAGCTAAATATGGTTGGTTAACAATATGAACAAATATTCCCTCGTCGGATAGTTAAAATGAATGAGTAGGAGACAATTGGAGGGATGTGAAAAATCATTGCATTAGAGATCCCACAAAGACCATACTAATAGGGCCTTTCTCAAAATAAATTAACTTTATACTCGTTGTAACATTTCAAGGCACATTCGGGCAAATCGATAGGTATATATATATATATATATATATGGAAAAGGTGTCTGTTCTCTATGGGAGGACGGTCACCGTCCTCCAAGCTTCCACGTGAAGCTCCAAGTGACATCTAAAATATTGTTTCGATGCCATGTTGAGCTCGAGTGCATTGCTTAGATCATCTTTGAAAAAATAATAATTGAAAACTCATTTCCATCGTGTTTTTTGAATTGGGAAATGTGGACCAATGAAATCCGTCAAACTTTGACTTGTGGGTTTAAAAGGTATTTTTCAAAATTTATTTTCTTAATATTAATCTATACCGTCCACTTGTGCTCCACATGACACCCAAACAGTGTTTTAGGTGCCACGTGGAGGTCCATGTATATCTTGGAGGACAGAAAACGGTGACCGTCCACTGGAGGACCTTACTGGCTCCCTATGTATATATATATATATAAGTGTAAAAGTTTCCGCTTGCCAAACGAACTCCAAACGTCATGGAACTCCTCATGCCAAAACATGTTTTGGGTGGCAGATAAAGCAAGGGCGCCTTCTTTACGTTATTTCTAAAAAAATATCTCAACATTTCCACCACATATTTTAAGGCTTATCAAAATTAAAATATTATCAAAATTTGACTTTCAATTTTAAAATTCTATTTTGCAATTTCCTTTCCTAAAGTTAATCTATACAACCTGTTGGAGCTCCACGACATGGTGCCAAAACAACATTTTGGGGCTCCACAAGACTAGGCCCTTTTTCTAGACTCTTGGCGAGAACTACTACTAGGCTTTGCCAAAATTTTCTAGTCAAATTTCAGACAAAAAGTCCTTCAAATAGTACATTGGATCCAATTAGAACTACATAGTTAATTATCCTTGAGGGAGAGTAGTACTAAGAATCTAAGATGGATGAAGGAACTACACATGTTGCACCCTTATTATTTTTAAAAGAAAAACAACTACAAATGTGACGACCTCTAGTTAATTGACTAAGGTGCACGTTTCGGGCCCAGCTTACCCATTAAAATAAAAATAAAAAAATGCATGACTGCTTGAACATGAATTTATATAGGAGATTTTACATTTTTAATAAGTTTTTATAATCTTCGATTTTTTCCTAAATTAATCAGACGTTATCTGAATTAGAGTAAACGGAAGCTGAACTTGAGTCCAATGTAGCAACACTGGAGCCCACGTGCACTTAGACCCACTACGATTGACCTTTACCTGGAGATTTCAGAAAAAACGAAAAACTTAAGAAAAAAACATATTTGATGCGGATCTAATGACGTAAAACTGAACTATGAATTGAAGAATTGTTTCACTGTTTGACTTTTAAACTATTGACCACCATTGGATCGACAATGGGTTGGTCAATGCTTATAAAAAGAAATTAGACATGATCGACCTTCTAAGTCCGTGCACTCAAGTGTATTTTGGTGCCACATGGCGCTCATCAGGCTTAAGTGCAGCATCTGATCGCTGCAGCCTTCAGTCTACCCAGCACACACTGAATTATTGCCAAACCAAAACTCGGTCGCTTTTATATTAGCTGCCTGCCCTGTGCACGAGGCAATCTCTCTCCACCAAACTGGTCAACCGTCAAGAGATAAACAAGTACTTAAGAGTACAGAATCAGTGAGTGCTCTTTTGACCTTTCACTAATTTGGCACTCATTAAAATCTGCATATCTACCTAGATTTGACAGGTTTGATGGAAGGAGATTGACCTGTTTACCCACTCTTGGGTATCTAACTTCTTGGTAGAATGTCGGGGGTGTCTCATAAACGATAGTATAATGAACGGGCAATGGTCAGGTCCAACTGATTGAATGTGATTTTGTGTTCAACCAGATCTGTTGCCCTTGGATAGAAGAGAATTTGGACTTCCACGATTTTCATTTTTATAGGATAACATGAAATCAAGTTTCTCTTTTATCCAACGGCTTCAAATCTGGTTGAGCACAAAATCAAGCTTTATCAATATTTCCCTTTTTATACCCTGATAATGGGATAACAGGAAAGGCAAAACCAAATCTTGCAAGCAGTAAAATATGCATTAACCGATTGATCTGTTTCTATTTAATCTCACTGTTACAAAGCATTTTGAGGCCTTTTCCGGTGGAAATCTGAATGACTTCCTTGATAAAGCAGATTACAGTTGATCAATTTTCTCAATGCTGAATGGGGTTAATGAATGGAAAGTTAATGAATGACAAAAACGAATGTTTGATCCATTAATGCACTACCTCAGGCAAGCTTCTTCGCGCGGCCATTGGAAGGAAGCGTTTCATCCTTTTTTGAGCCAGACGTTTCAGGTTTCCTCGCCCATGCAGGAGCTCGGTCCGGCTCGTAACGGTAATCATAGAAGAGTTCCTCTCCGGCACTTATCCGTTCCTTGGCAAATATACCCACTCGGTGATCACCCGCTACCATGATTACCTGTCACAATCATTATGATGAAGCGGATTATAAGCAAATTTTAATGTCTGCCATTTCAAAAAGGACCAACGCACAAGCCTTCCGTGCCTTACCAAATTCATTGTGTCATACAAAAATCTGATACCGTTAATCAACCATTTTAAATGGTTAACTAACATTGCACAGTTGTACTTAACTTTCAATTAAATGGTAGAATAAAAATGCACTTCAATAGTTATTCAAAGGGTTGACTTATGCTGAAAGGTTAATTTGTACAATGAATTTTGCACACTAGTGTACAAGATCTTCCTATTCACAAATCCAATACCAAACCTTTTAAAAGGGTGGCTGGTAAGAGTTTAGTTGTAATTCTCTAAGTTCAAACTTGAGTACAGCTGATCTCAGTCAACCATTGTAAATCGTCATTGATGGCAATAGAATTATGTGACAAGTGCATAGCATGCTGCCTATATATATATAGGACAGTGGTATTAGCAATGTAACGTTTAACACTTCCCTAGTGTCATTTGGGTGCCAAGTGGCACCTAATCTGAAGATCAAGTGCGGATGCATCATGCACAAGATCGATCAGGTCCATACCCCCCAAAATAATTCAAAATACATCTTATCCACCATCCAACAAACGGTCAAAGTTGGGAAAAATTCCAAGTACTAGGTTAAGGGGGCAGAAGTCAAACTTTGACCATATATTTTAAGGGCAAAAAAGTCGTAAAATGATTTTTTTAGATCACATGCCATGTGGCACATGACCTCGGCACTAATGTAGCGTTTCAAACACTTGAGCGTAGGGATCCCTTATATATATATATATATATATATATATATATATATATATATATATATATATATATATGAGGCCTAGGAGTATGGGTTCAAATTGAGGCGTTGGGTTTGAATGAGATGGGGTCCATGCGTCATCCATTCGAGGGATCAGGTTCTATGGCAGCTTGCCCAAGGACGATCACAGGCCACCTAAAAAATTTAGGAATGACATGATGCATATCCACTGTTCAAAATGTGGACAAAAGGGGATAAATTCAATGCACCAGGATATGTGGGAGGTATCCAAACTTTGACCACCAAAAAACTTTTTAATTTTTTTTAAAAGATTACATGCCACATGGCACATGATCTCAAAACGGGTGTTGTTTTCAAACCACATGCCACGTGGCATATGATATGGGGTTCGAACCCAGCGCCGCTAGTATGGGTTCAATTTGTCCCATTTGCCTACATATATATATATATATATATATATATATATATATATATATATATATATATATATATATATATAGGCCCGTGGATGTGGTTCAAATGCAAGGTTTAATCCGTGTGTTCAACTAGCTGGGTTCCACGTGGCACCCAACCAAGGGATCGAGTGCACGGCAACTAGTCCAAGGTTGATTAGGTCTATTTAAAAAGAAAAAATAATTAAAAAAGGTATTTATCCATCATTCAAAAGTTAGTCAAAGGTGCAAAATTTCAAAGCACCAGGTTCAGGTGGCGGAAAGGAAAACTGACCTGGAGGGCAAAATGCTATGAATTTATTTTTCTTTCTAAAATTCTACCCTTGGAGGATGGGGGTAACTCTTAATCAAGTGCCACATGATCTACATTTGAATGCATTAGTTGTGTGTTTGAACTCAAGTCCCATTTCTAAATATATATATAAGTAGAGAGAGAGAGAGAGAGACCTTGGCATAGCAATTTGGATCAGGAGAATGATTGGCAAACTTCAATTTGTCACCCTTACGGTAAGCATCAAGAACAAACTGCACAGGATAGACTGTTAGAATTTAAAATTTCACCTCAATTACCACCAACCTCACCAGCAGTGCAGAACAAACCTGATCATTCAAATTGAAAAGAAAAGATGAATTTTCTCGGTCATAAATCTTTCCGCGCTTATCAGCTTCTCGGTGTGAGATCAATTCTCCAGTGTACTCCCCCAGGTACTCATGTTTGCTCACATTATTCTGGAAAACAATCGAAGCTACTCAGCAAAAAAAATCGAGGAGAAAATGGGCTCTGAAAGTGAAAATACCTTTAAGAATGCCCCCCAGCCAGAAACGTCCGATCTTCCTAATAAGACCTGTAGACAGACATGAATCAAGCTCCAATTCTACCAAAATATTGGCCATCGAATTTAGCCTCAACTCCAGACCTTAAGAAGTCTAGCATCTTTACTAACATTTATTAGCATCAACAATATTTATATCACATAGCTTCTATGGTCCACTCTGCAAAGAATATGATCACAGCAAAAGAGATTTTGGGGAAAAAAAGATCCAAGTTGTGTCAAAGGTGATAGGCAATTAACGGCTATTCTGAATAAAACCAGAGGCTACTGAAAAACAGTGATGGCAAACATATATTGCTTTCACCCATTTTACTGAAACAAATAAGCCACATTCTCCAAAATTATGCAATTTTTTTACATGATGGAAGAAACTAGGGTTCTATGACAGGATATATAGTATGCTGACAAGTATTTTTTTGTGAGCCTTTGATTGAGGACCCTCAACATTATTAGATGGCGCATGACATAGATGATCTTTAGCAGAGCTGGAGGGGCATCTTTGATATCCTCTCAGCATAGGTTGTTATTTGGAACTGTGATTAGTTGGAGTTTTGTCTTGTTTCCCATAGAGATCATGCATCAGGGTTACGAGCTAAATTAGCGCTTACTTAATAATTTTCTATTCATCCGTAAATATCCCGAAAGAAATATCTACTTTAATTAAAAGCAGAAATTACGGGATGGTGCTTAGCACAACTAGAGTTGGTGGTGCCCTCATCTATCTATATCCCTTGCATATGCTCCTAGGAATGACGCTCTGTAGAGTTGTACACCATTTCAAAGACATGACATATGCTTGTTTGTCTTGGGACTTTACAGATTTCAAGGTTGAGCAATTTATTTTTTTCAGATTCCACTTCTGTGGAAGTCAAAATTTCCAAAGGATTATGTCGCTAAAAGGAGTGTACTCTTTTCTAAAATAAAGAACGACTTTAATGCCCCATTTCCCCTATGTCTATGCCTCTTTATCCTTCATCAACCTGACCATGCAATCACAACCGCAATGTACGGCAGGCTATATGAAAACAGTAACTATAGAATGTTCCAGTCATGGGTCAAAATCTCGGGTTACTGATACGTATCGGACGATACGTATTGGTACCGGTCCGTATCGAACGATACATTCAATACAGTTGAATGTATCGAACAATGTATCGTTCGATACCAATACCGATACGTATCGGTATCAGACGATATTTTGATCCATGGTTCCAGTATGTCTAAGCAATTGCTCACCTTTGGACAGTCAATCCAGTTCTTAGAAATGTTCCAGAAGAAGTTATTGACCATAGTTATAATTATTTGATATATACATTTTGGCTATGACCTATCAATAGTTGACCCTATAAATGGACGGTGCCAACGAATGGGGTACTATGCCCCACTTTGTAGGTACAAAAAGAAAGAACTGTGTGTTCAGTAGTTTTAAGTAACACTGTAATTCCTTTCAGAAGTGAAATTGAGCTGTTTTCATAGTTTGATGCTAAAAAGCTAACATTTAGGCAGGCATTTTGGGAAATGAACAAATCCAATTCAAAAGGAGAGAAAGCCTTTGTTTTTTTTGGAAATCTTTTGTGTCCCTTCTCACGGCTTCCCTCCAAGTCTTCACTGGTCTTCCTCCTCTCTTTACTTCCTTGTGCTTGTAGCGTCTGAACCCTTCGTACAAGGTCTGCTTCTGGCCTCCGATGAACATGTCTAAACCACCTCAAGTGGCATTACATAGTTTTTTCCAATATAGGTGCCACTAGAAAATTTCCTCTTATGTACTCGTTCCAAATTCCATATCAACATACAAATCTCGGCTACATGTACTCTATCTTCTTGTCGCTTTTTCGTAGCTCAACATTTTGCATTATATAATATAACGGGTCTAACCGCCGTCCTATAAAATAATGCCTTTAAATTAAGTGGCACTCTTGGGTCTCAACTAAATTCTCCTCAAGGCATCACATTCCCGAAATTTGCATCCCATGTATTCCGTCTTTGTTCTGCTAATTTTCGCAGCTCGACTCCAACGAATTTCTCCATAAGAATATATATATATATATATATATATATCATGGGTCAAAAAATCGTCCGATACCGATACGTATTGTCCGATACGTATCGGTTTGATACGTTGCCTATGTATTGTACCCCCTAAAAAATAGGGCAATTATTGTCCGATACGGGCAATGTATCGCTCGTATTGGACGATACGGGCGATAATTTCAAATTATTGTCCGATAATCTTTTTTTTTTTTTTAATTGAAAAAAAAAGAAGAAATTATCGGACGATAATTTAAAATTATCGGACGGGCCCCACCTCCTTGTCTTTTTTTCTTTTGTTTTTGTCCTTTTTTGTTTGTTTTTTTTGTTTTTTTTTACTAATCATTACAAAAGCCGCAGCGGATATAATTTTATATCCGTTGCATATATATATATATTTATTGATTAAAACGTTGCAAAAGCAATGGATAAAATTTTATATTCGTTGCATTTGCTTTTTGCAACGGATATTAGCGGCAACGGGATAGTTGCAACCCGCTATAAAACCCACCTGAGAATCCCTCTTCTTCTTCACTTGCAAACCACCCGAGAATATCTTTTTTTTCTTCATTTGCAAATCACCGGATCTCTTCTTCTTCTTTACTTGCAGACCACATGAGGATCCCTTCTTCTACACCACTATACTTCTTCTTTCTCCACTTACAATTCACTATACTTCTTATTTCTTAGCCATTGGAGACCGAAATTGTAGACACTGGATTGTCACACTCATATTTTCATCGGATATTTAAGAGAATGTATGATTTTCCATCATCTAACTTGTATGTTTAATTATTTTTTCATTAGATTTACCATATTTATTACTATTTTTTTTTTAAATTACTTTTTATTTATTACTAATTTTATCATTAGATCTACTATACTGCCTGGATGATGCTCATACTCATACTGCCTGGATGATGCTTATTCATCCTACGAAGTACTTTCAAGCTTAGCCACATAAAATTGGGTGGACTTTGGTGGAGGGCATGGGTCAAAACATCTCTTT
This sequence comes from Chloranthus sessilifolius, assembly GCA_021018995.1. Classification (NCBI taxonomy): domain Eukaryota; kingdom Viridiplantae; phylum Streptophyta; class Magnoliopsida; order Chloranthales; family Chloranthaceae; genus Chloranthus; species Chloranthus sessilifolius. Next base: position 23,142,974 of record CM037584.1, on the reverse strand, counting down.
TTTTTTAAACTAAACTTTTTTTTTACTAACTTTATTTTAAAACTAAACTTTTTTTATTTTGTATTACTAATTTATGCTACTAATTTTTTGACTCATGCATGTGACACATATCATGTGTGATGTGTCGTGACACAGTGACACAGGTGTCGCGGCACATGTAATTGATGTGTCACACATGTGACACATACCCCATGACACATCAATTACACTAATTTTTTGTTACTAATTTTGTAATACAAAGTTTAGCTTTAAAAAAAATTAGTAACACAAAAATTACTAATTAGTAACAGAAAACAAAAAAAAAGTTTAATTTAAAGAAAAAAAGTTTAGTTTTAAAAACAAATTTAAAACTAGTGTAGTTTTAAAAATTAGTAACACAAAATAAAAAAATTTAGCTTTAAAAAAAAATTAGTAACACAAAATTAAAAACAATTTTAAAACTCAAAATTTAAAACAATTTAAAAACTAAAGTTACTAATAAAAAAAGTTTAGTTAAAAAAAGTAGCACTAAAATTAGTAACACTAAAAATTAAAAAAAAATTTAGTTTAAAGAAAAATCGGTAACACAAAAATTACTAATTAGTAACAAAAAATAAAAAAAAAAGTTTAGTTTTAAAAACAAATTTAAAACTAGTTTAGTTTTAAAAATTAGTAACACAAAACAAAAAAATTTAGTTTTAAAACAAAATTAGTAAAAAAAAAGAGTTTAGTTTTAAAAAAAAATTAGTAATACAAAATTAAAAACAATTAGTAACACAAAATTATAAATAATTTTAAAACTAAAATTACTAATAAAAAAAGTTTAGTTTAAAAAAGTAACACTAAAAATTTAAAAAAAATTAGTTTAAAGAAAAATTAGTAATAAAAAAAATTAGTAACACAAAAATTACTAATTAGTAACAGAAAACAAAAAAAAAGTTTAATTTAAAGAAAAAAAGTTTAGTTTTAAAAATTAGTAACACAAAATAAAAAATTTCAGTTTTAAAACAAAATTAGTAAAAAAAATTAGTAACATAAAATTAAAAACAATTTTAAAACTTAAAATTAAAAACAATTTTAAAACTAAAATTACTAAAACAAAAAGTTTAGTTTAAAAAAGTAACACTAAAATTAGTAATACTAAAAATTAAAAAAAATTTAGTTTAAAGAAAAATTAGTAATAAAAAAAATTAGTAACACAAAAATTACTAATTAGTAATAGAAAATTAAAAAAAAAATTTAATTTTTTTAAAAAAGTTTAGTTTTAAAAACAAATTTAAAACTAGTTTAGTTTTAAAAATTAGTAACAAAAAACAAAAAAGTTTAGTTTTAAAACAATATTAGTTAAAAAAAAGAGTTTAGTTTTTTTTTTTAAATAGTAACACAAAATTAAAAACAATTAGTAACACAAAATTTAAAATAATTTTAAAACTAAAATTACTAATAAAAAGAGTTTAGTTTAAAAAAGTAACACTAAAAATTAAAAAAAATTTAGTTTAAAGAAAAATTAGTAATAAAAAAAATTAGTAACACAAAAATTACTAATTAGTAACAAAAAAAACAAAAGAAGTTTAATTTAAAGAAAAAAAATTTAGTTTTAAAAACAAATTTAAAACTAGTTTAGTTTTAAAAATCAGTAACACAATAAAAAATTTAGTTTTAAAACAAAATTAGTAAAAAAAAAAGAGTTTAGTTTAAAAAATAAATTAGCAACACAAAATTAAAAACAAATTTAAAATTAAAATTACTAATAAAAAAAGTTTAATTTAAAAAAGTAACACTAAAAATTAAAAAAAGTTTAGTTTAAAGAAAAATTATTAATAAAAAAAATTAGTAAACTTTTTTAGGGGATACGATACAATCATACGATGCTAATGTATCGTACCACTGAGGTACGTATCGGACGATACATATCAAATAAATTTTATTTTTAAGTGTTATCTAAATGTTTTAATTTGGTCCAATCATTTAGTCATTAATGCAGGTGAAAAAAATAAACATGGTACGATCATCAAATTCAGCCTGACAATACGACACAACAATAGATGGTGATAGACTCCGAATAGAATGTAAACTTTATGGGAAAAAGTTATTGGGATGATTCACACGGTTGAAGGAGCATTTGGCTCACGTAAAGGGAGAGACAAAAGGGTGCCCCAATGTACCCAGAGAGATAAGAGAAGAAGTCAGAGCAAGTTTACAAGCGACTAAGGGAAAGAAAAAGGCAGAAGTCGACCGGAATAGAGAAATATATGAGAGAATAAGGAGGGGAGATCCAGAGTTTTCTACACCTGAATGTGGGGATGATGAAGATGAGGATGTTGTGACAGCGAGAGTCATGAGGGAGAGTGCTAGAGAAGCACGACGGCGACGAGATCAAGAAGAAACCGATTATCGGTTTAGATCCAGCTTGAGGGGCCCATCCATGCCTACTGCTGGTGGTCGATCTAGTCATAGGCCACATGTTATTGATGATGATGAGGATATTCATGACACTGTCGGGTTGCGTAGGTTAGCATCAGTGAGGGACACCAGGCTGTCTACTATAAGTCGTACTATAGGTCCCATGAATCCGTTCGTGCATCGGACAGAAAGCTCAAAGCAAAATAAATTGAGCACAATTTCACTGAAAAAATGGAGAAAGAGGCTTGGAAAATCGATTGCAAAGTTCATGATATACAGTCACATTCCGAGTCAAGTTATGAAGTCGCCGTATTTCAAAAGTATGATTGATACAAGTGCAGAAGCTGGTCCAGGAGTCAAAAAGCCTTCTACATACGAGGTATCCGAGCCCCTACTAGATAACGAGTACACAGAGATAGGAACTTACGTGGACAGCTTCCACGAAGTATGGGATGAGAGAGGTTGCACAATTATGTGCGATGGATGGACAGGTCACACAAAGAAGAGTTTGATCAACTTTTTGGTCTACAGCGATGCCGAAATAATATTTCTAAAATCAGTTGATGCTTTAAAACATGTGAAGACAGCTGATTACCTCTTCCAACTAATGGATAAAGTAGTTGAAAATGTTGGAGAGCATCGGGTCGTGCAGGTGGTAACAGACAATGCCGCTAATTATAAAGCTGCAAGTCGTCAGTTAATGTTGAAGAGACGTCATTTGTATTGGACTCCGTGTGCCGCTCATTGCGTGGACCTCATTCTTGAGGATTTGGAAAAGAGAAGCAAAGCACAAGCAACTATTAAGAAGGGAAGAATGATTACTTCCTACCTATACAACAGTGACAAGTTGGTGAATTTGATGAGAAACTTCACCAAGAACGAGCTGCTCCGGCCTGCGATTACACGATTTGCGACACAATTTTTAGCCCTACAGAGCTTGACTAGATATAGGCGTGAGCTGAAAAGCATGGTCTCTTCTGAAGAATGGAGAAAACATGAGTTAAAACTTCCACGAGCAAAGAGACCTGCTTGCAATGAAGTTACCGACCTGATCTATAGTCCCCAGTTTTGGACAGATGTTGACCACCAGATTGCTGTCACTACCCCGTTGGCACAAGTGTTGAGGTTGGTAGATGGTGATGAGAAACCAACGATGAGGCACGTTTATGAGTCGATGGCTAAATCCAAATTGGCTATTAAAACTAAATGCCCGATAAAATATAAACGATATTGGGCAATCATCGACAAGAGGTGGGATGCACAATTCTACCAGTACTTACATGCTGCAGGTATAACATGTTAAACTACTTATGTAGTGATTTTCATTTATTTATTATTTTTTATATTATTCATTGTTTCTATATATTGATGAGATTGTTCATATTTGATGTATAGCACACTACTTAAATCCGGTCTTCCAATATACGTGATGCTTTGAGTTGACTAAGGCCAATGACGTGTACAGCGGTTTGCTCAATGTGATCCAACGAATGCTCCCTGAGTTGGCAGAGCAAGGTCAAGCCATAAGAGATGTGAGTAATAATACCTCATAAGTAATAATGCAGATGTCATATGATCTGTTTATTGATATGTGGGTTATTGATATATAGATTAATATATTCCGCAAGAGACATGGGTGATTTGGGACCCCATTAGCGCAATCCCAAATCAAGTATGATAAACTCGCTGATTGGTGGATGCATTATGGAAGTGATGGCCCGATATTAAGGCGGGTTGCCATGAAGGTTTTATCGCAAATTTGTTCCTCGTCCAACTGTGAGCGAAATTGGAGCACCTTGTCACGGGGTAACTTTCTTCGACGCCCGTGCGACGCCTTGCTGCCGCTACAGTGAGGCCAGCTTAACTCAGATACCAATTTTTCACGAAGCATAACCTAATGCTGGTTATCACGCTCGTGCAACATCTCGCTGCCGCGCACAGCGAGACCAACTCATCCAACCATCACTCTGATACCACCCGCCTAGAGGACGGGAACTCCCGCATCATGGTTGCCTTCACTCGAGGCAAACCCTCTCAATGCATCGTGTCTACTCGCGACATGCATGCCAGCACCTCAATACCATTTGGCCTGCCTAGCTTCACCCTGTGCAGTGCACTAGTCCCTCGCTTAAGACAGTGGCATGCATCTCTTCATGCCATTCAAGCCAACAATTGTGTGTGGCCCACGCGACCAGCACACTTGGAGTAGCAGGCACCTCTTCATGCTATCCAAACCATGCATCTTGTGTGGTCCGCACAACCAGCACACGTCCGCATCAGGCCCTCAGCTAGTGCGCACCATTGCGTCCCACGTAGCTTTTGAGTGCCCTCGTGAGGTCACCGACTCATGTATGATTTGTAAAACTCCGCACCAACGCAATCTATCACTATGCATACACTAAGCATTAGGGATCGTAGCTTGAGTATTGGCCCCGTCACACAGTGCCATCCTCCAAGCCCACACGTCGCGTGCCCCTACGCGGAGCACCGCACTACGTGCCCCCACGTGCGTCTAGTCGTCGTCGCATCGTGTATAAGGGACACATGCACACGTTGCAAGACCGCATGCCTCTGCGCCCACGCGCTACATGGCTAGCTACAAGGTCCGCTTGCCTTCTTGCTAAGTGCCCAGCTCTAAGGTCGTCATGCCTTCATGCTGGCACACAGATTAATGAGGTCGTCATAACCTTCTCTCTCATTCACGCGAAGACAAGGAATAAGCTAACTATGGAACGATTGGAAAAGTTAGTCTATTGCCACAACAACATGAGAATAAGAGTCAGAAATATGCAGAGGACCAATCGCGATAAGATATTATATGAAGTCTTAGTTCATACAATTTTTATTTGATCTAATTGATGAGGCATCAGACATGTACTAATTCATTCATCATATTTTACCTTACAGATAGTGAATATTTTGATCCTATCCAGTTTGATTATATATTCATGAAGGATGACCCTTTAAATCAGTGGATTGAAGAGAGAGAAGAGCCAGTGTTGGATACTGAGGACACGCATGGCTGGATAATGCTGAAAGAGCAGCAGATGAGCAGGCTACCCAACCATTGAGGCAGGAACGAAGATTGAATCGTCATTCAGTGGCTGGATCTAATGACGAAACGCAACCCGGTAGTGATAATGATGATGGTGGGGGTGGTGATGAATGCGATGAAACCCACGCTGGCACTAGTGGTGGAGTGGATGATATTGATCCCTATACTTCTGGAGGTATTGCCGCATGGGATGAGGATCCGCTAACAATGTATGACACTCCTACATTTAGAGGTGTAGGGATTGAAGGAAGATGAGCATCAGAATCTTACCAAACACCACCTCCACCACCACCACAAGGTCCACAAGATGATATGGGTTATATGACTTCTAGCTTCGGGGAATACCGAAGATTCAACAGCAAGCAACCCATACTATCGGCTTCAACCAACCTATCCCGGGCCATATGACTTTGTTGGTCAAATTTTTGGAGGACCAACCTTCGCCTATTACACTGAGCCATATTGGTCGCTAATGCCTCAGTTTCAAGGAGGCACACATGATCATGGGTATCAATATGGCCAACATTATAGAGAAAGCTCGTGCATCGATGATGATGATAACGAGGGCCAAGAACCACCACGAAATTCAATGTGGCTCTAAAGTAATTAAGTTATTTATTTATAAGATATATCTTTTAATTTTGATAATTAGTCATGTATAATAAAAATTTGATCATTAGCCTTGTACAATGAAAATTAGTTATGTACAATGAATCAACTATGTTAAGAGTGTTCTTATCTTTGTTGTGAACTTATATCCTTAATATATTTTTGTTGTCTGTTAATAAAATTTTTATTTATTAAACAATAAAAAAGAAAGGAAAAAATTGAAAGCTTTTAGTCGTAATTATGCATCATCGGAAGAGACTATACTTCAATTAGGGATTCGTCCTATTATGAAATATGCATCAAATAAGCTTTAAATAAAAATTAAAAAAAGTAAAAAAAAATAAAAAAAAAATCATTAAATTTATTTTTCTTAATTTTTTGAAAAAAAAATAAAAAAAATCTATGTATCAAACCAATACATTCAATGTATCGCCGATACATTGAATGTATCGGCCGATACCCGATACGTATCGTCCTGGAGGTCAGGACAATACGTATCGGTTTTCCGATTTTTTGACCCTTGATATATATATATATATATATATATATATATATATATATATATATATATATATATATATATATATATAGTTCCTTTATCCATGTGTATTATAATAATGGCTCTTGATCCCTAGCCCAGCCCTAAGGGGCCAAGGCCAGGTCCTAGCCATAGGCGGGCTTTAACATGCAAGAGCCCTAGCCCTACTCTAGGCACGCCGGGCTTCGGTTTTGTAAAGTTAACTTATTTTTTTTATGATCATTAATATAAGATTTTCTTAAAAGTTTTTTTTGGTTTGTTTAATTCCTTTTCAACTTACTTAATTGACCTAGTATGACAGTTTTCCTTTTATATGACTACCTCATCCAAGTATTTTATTACTCGGGAACCAAAATTCCATACTCTACTAAGTAGAACCTATTAAACATGTGTGCGCACACATAGACATAACACCGGGCCTTCGGGGTTCAAGCTATTAATCCCTAGCCCAGCCTTAGGGCCTGAATATTAGGCCATAGCCCTAGTATTCTAAGGCTGGGCACAATATCAATAGAAAAGGGAAGGAAAATAGGAGTTGTCTCCTGTGCCTAAAGCGCTTGTTTCAGACAAAGCGTCCCTCAATTGCAGAATCGACAGGTCCGAGACATTTGTAAAAAGATTGATCACATTGGAACCACTATGAGATATGCCCGGCTCAGACAGCAGGACACCAAATAAGCAAATCTCGAAAAGAGATGCAACTTATACACGCCTGCTTCTAGCTTATCTTAATCACCATAGGTTCCTTAACTATTGTGATACATTTTATCAAACGTCTTTAACAAACTTTCCAAAAGAAAAAGATGAACACCCCATGGATAAAACTAAATTTTAGTGGACAAAACAGATTGGTGAAGTATTATTACCCTTTGTTGCTGTTTGAGGAGAAGCTTCATATTCCTACATTCATAATTATCGCCTCTTTGGAAGGGGCCTCCAAGACTGCCATCACCACACCTGCATAGGTAGATAGAACGACACAATTGAACAAAGATAATTAAATAAAACAAAGTGAATCAAGCATTCCTCCATTAAGAAGCGTAAACTTGCACCTCAACAGTCAAAAAATAGAATGCAAATGATGTGAGAACAATGAACGGACCAAGTGCCTAGGAAATGCGTGATCCCATTGCAAGGGGAGCAACATGAGTGGAACTTTCATCCAAAGAGATACAAAAAATAAATGATAGAATTGATTACAACGTCACAAATCAGCCACCTACTGAAATTATCAGACTAACCATGCGGCAATTAGAAGTACCAAAAAAGGAAGCCATTTTGGGCCATACATGCCTAAGAATTGCTAGAACCCAGGAAAAAGTAACTACTCATTTAGATACATCTAGAAACATATACTTTTTTATTATTCCTTCCTGCCGATAGATTTCACTATTTTTCTTGTACCACGTATGCAAACTGCAGCTTCATGACTTCATAATCAATAGAAGAGAGACCAAAAAAAAGGAAATAGCTCACAAAGAACTTGTAAATAAAGTGAAAAAATTATTTTCCTCATATCAGGAAAACTAAGAAGCACGGATACGGGTACAGGACATGGGTACGATACGATACGGGTACGACGATACGACAATTATAAAAAAATCAGGATACGATGCGGGGAGGATACGTGTATTTCAAATTTATTATTCTATATAATTCTAGTTATATTTTAGGTTAATAAACGTAAGAAAAAAAAGAAGAAAACGAAAAAATAACTTATAGAGACTGATTTCAAATAGGTAGGTCGTACGTTGGTAGGCTCCTTTGATTTCTTCTTTTCCGATAAACCCTAAATCCCAAACTCATAGTCTGATTTCTTCTTTTAATTTTTTTTTTGTCAGGAAACGCCCAGGATACGCATGCAACCGTATCCTTCAAGTATCGGTATCCAATACGGATACAATATGGTTATGTTGCCAAAAATGGAGTATCCGTGCTTCCTTGTTGGAAAATCTCGCAATATTAAATTAAAATAATATCAGAATAGGGTCAAAGTTGCCATTTATATTCGTTATATAGAAGCCCTTATTGAAACAAAAGAGCTCTATTTTAATAATTTTTTAATGACTAAAGGTTTTATAAAAGTAAAATTACAAAATCATGGAAATGAGGGAGATTAAAAACTTCATCTAGAAGAGGAGAGAACAACTCAGGACCACCACTCTTTTGAGACACCCAACCGAGGGTTTTAATTATTATTTTTTAATAAATAACAACTATAGTTAAAAGAAATAGTATTAAAACATGGTAATAGGCAATATCTTTAATTGAGTTACCTTCTGCACCTATAAGTCACCAAGCTGATCCACCACTTTGATGATTTTTAACCCTATCAAACTTGAATACTCCTATAGGACTTCACTGAAAGGGTCATGGAACGCACCCCCAATCCACGTTGTACTCAGATTCCACGCGATTTCTAATCGATATTGAATTTTAAGATCCTCTCAATCTGAGCAGCCCATTGTGTCCTCGGGTTGCAGAATGACACCGTTTTCCACTCCTTATCGAGATGTTGAATGAAAAACACCTAGATTCTTTTGTTATTATTGCTCAACTGCTGACACCACACTCTGTTTTACAAGTGATCTTTCCAGTAGTTTTAGCATCATTCTCAAAGATGTAATTATTTGTTTCCATATTCCCCAAAATAATGTATAAGGGAGAACACGCCAAAGGATTTGGCCCAAGTACCCAAATGATATTCCAACCAATCCCCACATAATGCCTATCAATGTCTTTGGAAAAAACCCAAACCAAACAAAGAAGATCAAGGAAAATATGCTACACCTTTTGAGTTGTCTCATAATGCAGAAAGAGATGATCCACATTTCCTTCGCTCTTTAAACACAACGCATCAATTGGCTAATTGAAATTTGTGTTCCATGTTGCCATATGAGATTGAATAGGTGCTTATGCGATCGGATAAGCCAACCTGGAGGTCTGAATCGCATATTAAAGTATGCCATGACAGAAGCGCATATAATGCGATGATGCCATTGCATACTTTTCCAACGGTCAGAAATATGAGTGTTGGAGAATTTATTTATTTTGGATTTTTGGCTCCCCTTCCTCTATAAATAGAAGGTTCTTCATCCTCTCTTCCCCTCAACTATTTCTCCGTGCTTTCCCTCTCTAATCCTCTCTTTAAGCTTTCTATTCTCCGTAGCTATCTAGTGTTTTTAATCTTCTACTTTAGGATTTGTATTTTTCCATTTTAGCATTGAAATTTTGCAAGTTTCTTTATCAACTTCTAGCATTTTAGCCTTAATCATCCATTCACCCTCAAGCATCAAAGAGGCCATACAAGAAAGGACTCAAGCTTCCAAGATTCACGAATCAATAATCAAGAATCAAGATTGAAGCTTTGAGGTTTTGAGTATTCATCTATTTTACTTTTTATTTAAATTAAATTTCTTTTAGTCTATCTTTTCTATATCATCATCACGTCTTTGTCTTCAAATATTGATCCTCTAAGACCTAGATCTAGTGATCCGGAATGGAAGTATAAATGATACAAAAGTCCAATGGAAAACGAGAACCACCTCCATCATCCAAAAGAGTACGCATAGGTAGTGGTACACTAGATAGAAGGTGTAGACCACATCCCGATAATGTGGTTAACCAATGAAAGGGCAAAGGACCCGCCCAAACAACCTCAGAAAAATGATTTTTTTTTAAAAAAAAAAAAAAAAAGACCAACCACCATTATATAATATGTGGCTAATTAGATGTACCAAGTAGTCATTGGTTTCAATGACTACTTGGTACATCTAATTAGGATTGGGACTTAAACCCTAACCATATCATGAAGTCCGTGAAGCATGCCTTGAAACAAAAGTAAATGTAACCAAAGGTTTCGTAGCCAAGAATATAAAGAGGCATGGAAAACCTATGGTTGCAATGAACCAATAGAGCTAGTCAGATGTTAATCAACTTAGTTAATTGTCCCGTCAGTCGACTCCTTATGGATAAACGACGACATTTCCATTTAATGTGAGCAACGACCCATTATATAAATTGAATATTAGAAAACATAGGTAAGTTGCATATTAAGGTAATTGCTAGGGCTAAGAAGATAGTGGTATTTATATATAAACATGCTCTGTTGCTTCATAAAATGCGCAAAACAATATGCAGTAAATTTATTGCGCCCTGCTGTAATCCATTTTCAGAACGACTTCTTTGACGCTGCAAAGCTTGTATGCAAAAAAGGTGGACTCGAATTTTAAATGTAATTTCAAGTTTTTAAGTTGTTTGTTTGTACTTGTATTTTTAAATTAAATATAACAAAATATCCATTTTTTCCTCATTTTCCAATTGCCACTCATTTAAGCATTCAAGTTATCTTAGAAGAATATAGATTAGATGTATGGTAGACATGAGTCATGACTCACGACTTAGAAAATTAAGGAAAAATTGGAGAAATAATATTGTAAATTATTAAGTAAATACTACAATAAATATTGTTTCCTTTTGTTTTTGGATTATTGGGAAAAAACTATGGCTTAAGCGATATTTGAATCACATAAGCCATCGAGCTATGCTATTGTATAGCATGGCTTTTGCCATTTAACAGCATTGCTTCTGTAATTGTGTTGATGAAGATTCTTAGCCATATAACCATAGTTATCCATCAAAAAGCCTCAGTTACAGGTAGAGAAATAACTCACCAAACTTTGTATTGGGCAAAAGAGATGCTTGCTCAGTGAGATACCTAAAAAAAAGGAATTAGTCATAAAACACCTTCGATAGTCTTTTTTTTTTTTTTGGATCGGTAAACAAAATTCCATTCCAAAGAAAACCAGCGAGAAGCTGGAGAAATCCCAAAAAAACCAAACCAAAAACGCAGGGAAACAGCAAAAAAATAATAAAACAAAGAGAAAACCCACCCCAAAACAGGGAGAGGAGGGGCTCAAAATCAGAATTTGATAGTCTACTTTCGAATTCCCATATCATTCTTATTTCTAGGGACGGTCAACATCAAACAACCTTTGTTGCTACAAGAGAAACAATAGACAGTTATATCTATAGTGGAGGTTTTCTGAGAAAATTAAATGGGGAAGCAAAAAATATCATCTCCAGATCGAGAACCCTTCAAGCCAAGGCAGTACTAGAATTGACCAGATCTTGTTAGTATATGTATGCACGAAATGTCACAAAAGGAAGGGCCATGATAATGGAAAAACATTATGAGAAAGGAAACCAAAAATAGAACTGCAATATTTCTAGACACCTCACCAAAACCATGCCCAATTACAAAACAAAGTCTCCTCCATCCCAAACCCATGGTTGCAGCACAGACCAGAACATGGAGATTTCGTCTCCCGAAGATCAAGAAGAGCGACACCATTGGAATTTACGGATTAGAGAGGGTGCATTATATAATTTCAGAGATTTGACATGCCTAATACAAATGATTAGTTTTTTATCCAACTAAGGCTCATTCTTAATAGTTACAACTTACAAATTAAACTTGACAGTGATTCAAAAAATTTCATTCTTTAATATCCAAAAGAAACGATTTCAATGATCTGCGACAATAAAGGGAAATTAATAAGATTTTTAATGTAAATCCTACTTAATAACAAAGAAAATAGAAGAGATGCAACTAGAGATACTTACCCAACCCAGCAATTTCTACAGACATCTGGATCGCATTCTCTATCAGCAGCAAAGCATGGGCATTGACGACTTCGGCATTGACTCTTGGCACAATGACATCCTCTAAACCGATTCTTGCAAATCTTAGGACACCTAGCAGAAATTAGATAAAAAAATTAGAGCATTAATAAAATTGATATACGTAGCACAGCCAAAGAAGCATTAATCTGGCAGTGAGAATCAGTGTTTTGGAAACCCCATCTGGGGTCCAAACCATAAATAGGGCTGATTCGGTTTTAACTGGTTCGGCAGCTGGTCCAACCGATTTAAACCGTTTATATAAAGTTTAAAGTTATATAGGGTGTATATAACTTTAAACTTTATACACACACACACACACACACACACACACACACACACTCATATGTTTTATTAAAAAAAATTACAGTAAAAAATAAAAGCAAATCATACAAAGTTCAAAAAATTTATAGTATCCTAATGGTCTCTCTCTCTCTCTCTCTCTCTCTCTCTCTCTCTCTCTCTGTGGAATGTTTTTTCAGCCGGCCTAAGCAAATGATTTTTTTCCCGTATCAGATGGCTGCAATGTTCGGAAATGGATATTTGCTTGTGAAGGTTTGGTCGAAAACATATTTACATGGAACCTATCACGCCCCCTCACCCCTCAGCCTCCCTGCCCGAGCATTGCACCTCGCGATCCTTGAATGACGCCGCCGAGGCGGCACGCACACACTTCTTTTCTGTATTCGGGCATTTCAGATTCTTTTTAAAAACTTAATTCATTTCCCAACTCAGTTTAATCACGATTCAATTCATGTAATTTTGCCATATATATATATATATATATATATATATATATATATATATATATATATATATTTCTAAATGTCGAGGGACATGTTTTTTGCTTTTCACACAATTGCGGAAACGTTTTTATTTCATTTTCAAAGTAGTTGCGAAAGCATAATTAAATACTTTTCATTTAATTTCCCATTCTTCTTAACCTGATCGGGCAAATTCGGTTTTTACGACTTTATCGTAAATAAATTCTACTTAGTTCAAAGTTATAAGTAAGATAATTCAAAAGATTTCCAAAGAGTTTAAACCTTAAAAAGCCAGTGTTTACAAAAGTCAAAATACAAAGATACATCGATAGTTTCAAAAGTTCTGGACTTGAACACAAACAAACGAAAGGAAAAGATTATGTCAAAACCAAGAGTGCAAGTGTTGGTAGCTCTATAGGCAAAATGATCTCAAACTATCAGCCCGATGATCGCTCCTGGATCTTTCCTCGTCCAGCTCCTCTAGCTTTGGCTAGGTGGCTGCTGACTGGTCTCTGGAATTTTTGGGTCATGAAACGACCGTAAGCGGTGAAGTTTAATAAAGTCTTAGTTAATTTTTGTCACGGGTTTCAGTACAAGTAATGTAAGAAAATTTCATATGTGCAAGTGTAAGTGAGGTTTTCAACAATTGTGATAGTATAGAAATAAGCAAGATTAGACTAACGCTAAACAAAAATTCTAAGTACAATGACATTAAAATATTTCTATCTAACATAAGGATAATTGTTCACGATAAATATAACATGGAAAATTTCAGTTACAATCATGCAGGTAACAACAAACTATTCTAAATCATTAGCAGACTCAAAAAGATTCACAAGGTTCATTAAATTTATAGGACTTATTATATATCAAATTGCGAATTTATTTCACCTGGTTTATTGTTTTCTTTATTTATTATTAGTGTCTTTTAATTAATTTGGTGCGATACCAAACACCAATCATGGTCCAAGATTCAAGATTCAATTGTCAATGTTGCGCAGACAAAGGATGACACTCTGCCATTTAGTCAATCAAGATAAGGATCAATAACCCTGTTGGTCTAACGAGGCCCAATCCTTGGCTGACATTTCAATAATTCTTTCGAAGATGCTCATACGAGTCTGTCTGTGAAAACAGAGATCAACGATGCGAGGTTTTCAAGTCCAAGATAGTATCCTCTTTTCACTTTCAAAGTTTCAGGATTCGTTATCAAATAGTTAATATTCCGGATTTAATATTTAGGTCTTCCATATTCAAGTTCAGTATTCAAGTATACTCAAGTTTCATATCAAAATTCCTTTGCAGGTTCAAGATTTGGATTTACTTCTTAGAAGTTCGAGTTCAAAATCCCATTTCGGGTTCAAGTTCAAATTCAAGTTCAAGATCCCATTTCGAGTTCAAATTCAAGCTCAAGTTCAAGATCCCGTTTCGGGTTCACACTCATACTAAGTGTTACCTCAGTTTAAAGTCCAATAGGGACTTATGTTTATTGTCGTCAATAAAAGAAACTCGATCATCTCTAATCAAAGTTTAAGGCATCGGGGTGCCTGCTTTTAATAATTCTACAAATTTATTTGAGTTAAATCAACTGATTGATTATTCATCGATGTGTTTATATTTCCTACTCCTAAAGAGTATCTTAGAGGGATATTCTAGTATGCCACCTGTGTAATTATCCTAGGAGCATCTTATGTACGGCCTAGGGGTATATTAGGTAAGCATCCTATGTGATTGTCCTTCACATGGTCTAGGAATATTTTAGATGGATATCCTATGGGTTTGGTCAGCTTTCTTATTGGAGCAACGTAAGGCTCATTAGTGGGTAAAGAGGGTATTTACTCATTATGTCTTTCAGATATGAGCCTTAAGTTCATTCCTTTCCTATTAAAGACTCATTTGGGTCTTGGGTCCAATGGTATATTGTCTTATTCAATTTATTTTAGTGGTTAGGCCTCAGGGGCCAAACACTTGTCAAGTTTTTGGGTCGAGTATTTGGACTTAGACGGGTCCAAACCTATGGGTTCAAGGTCCACGGGTCATTCCCTATGTGGTTTGGGTCTTTACTAGATCCAATTCTAGGTATAAAAGCCTTTTCAAGGTTTGGGCCCATAAACCGGTGTCATCATTATTCGAGGAGTGCCTCTATTAGTTTCTTTAAAAAGGCTTTTATACCTAGTTGGTGCCTTATAAATTTTTTACATATTCTTAGTAGTTGGACTTTTGGGCCATCTAAAGGTCTAGTCCAATTATTGATTGACCAAGTCAACTCAAGTCCCGTTATATATTATCCTCACAGTGGTCAATGTGATCTGGTACTACCCAGATGATCACGGGTCTCGAGGTAAAGTCAAGGTTTTGACTACATTTTTCAAATTGCATATTTTTTCACAAGTGTGACAACACTGCGGTAAATCGCTCTCCATTTTCCGCTCCGATCAAATTTTTGAGTCCTAGGAAAACTGGGTGAAAGAGTGTCGGTAACCGCATCTTTCCCAGGTGGTGACACTCAAAAATATGATCAGACTTGATCATGGTCGACAGATTACTTAGATCTGTCCTCTTTTATCAGGTTATCGGACCAGGTTTATTGGTCCTTAGAGTCGGGTGTGTAACTCTTAGTGTCGATATCAAAATCGCGCACTCAACGGATTTCTGAAAAGCTCAAAGAGTTATCTATAAATTCTTTTTATATTTTCAGGGTCAAAAATCAAAGGATCATGATGGAATCAAGTCCATCCGATTAGAGGTCAAGTCTGGTTACTAGCTGGGTGGTGTCACATGGCACAATTTCCCAAAATTTCCAGCCAAAAATTCTAATGGAATTATCGCTTGAAATTTTACACAGGTCTTAGGGACAGGTCAAGGTTTGATCTTGATATATCCCAGAATTTTCTGAAGGGGTCTTGGGCACAGAAATTATAGCTCTTCAAGGGCCCAGATTTTTGGTGCTACAAGGCAGATTTGTTGCCTTGTGCTCCGAGTGCCGTAGAATTCAAACTACGGGGGAGTCCAAGTCAGAAATTTTAACTAGGTATCGGGAACCCGTTAATTTATTTAACTTAATTTTTCGGGAATTTTTCAAATTTTATTTCAGTTTATTTTGTTCTTTGTTCGGAGAGTAGACTATTGTGGGCTGGAAGGCCTACAGGTTTGGGTCATTGATGGGGTCCACCTAGTGATCCATCTCATGCCACAACATTTCGGGTCTCGATCTAAGATGATTCCAGGTTAGTCCCAGATCCATCGAGGTCTCACTTCAGATCCATCCTATCAGTTTAATCGGGACGAATCGCTTGCCGGTACTATCTTATTCGTCCGATATCATTCTATCTAGCAAATTCGGATTAACTTGGAGAGTCATCCGATCAAACCTAATTTTACAATTCTATTTTTCAAATCCTTTTCTTTTCGAAAATCAGTTTTACAAAAATTAAGTTTTTAAAAACTATTTCGATTAGGCTTTCAAAATCTATCCACTTTACGTACTATAGCCTGATTATCCAAATTTTCTGGGTTTTCATTGATGAGCAATCGATCACCGTTGATCATTCATGATCAACATTGATCATGAACTTCCAAAGTTAGGAATCTCATCAGACCACAAGTCAATCAAAATGGTCAAACTCCAATCGATAGACCATCGAGTGGTTCCGATTAATGTTAAGCCACATAACAACTATACATCAAGATTTTGCCTATACAAGCATCTATCACCATTCAAGTTTCCATGATCAAAAATCAAGATTCAATCACACATTTCCATAATTCATTAACTTATCCAAACTCATCAGTGGGTCAAGATTGCATGATCAAAATCACATAAGCAAACAAGGTCTATACATTTATACTATACATCTCAAGCAATTCGAGCAATTCTAATTCAATCAATCGTGGACATCCGATCATACTATCATTAAAATCAGTAATTTAATCAAAATTTTCTGAGATGAAATTCTAATAACCTCAGTGAATTCCAGTCACCAACATGCTCAGAATTTTAGGTCTAATTTCATAGAAAATACACAAGATTCAATACTACACTATATGTAGACTATCTAGCATCATGCATTCTATGACCATTAATTTCTATCATGATCAAAACCAGAAAGTTATGAGAATGTTTTGAGATTCCACATAGATATTTTATCTAAAATCTATCTAATATCAGGTCACGAATTCCATTATTATACTATGAAAAGAAATGACATTAATTGAAACTATACTATACATAGTATTCTAGTTATCAACATGCATCTATAACCATTCATTTGACCTTAAAATCAGTGATCAGAAAATTAATATTCCAAGATCAAAACCAACTAATATCACCCACAAAACACAAGGATATTATCCATAATGTCCATTTAATCTAAGTGGTATAGTATGGAGATATAAGGTTTAAAAATTGCAAGTCTCTACACAAAGATGAACATAGTTCATCTTTGACAAATTTAGACCATTGGATGGCCTTGCATGATCATTTTGATCACATGCTTGGCATCCAAATGTGTTGGTCACGCTATATCTCAGAAAATTAAAAATTCGAGAGAAATCCTACACTATATAGTCTTGGTCTAGTTGACCAAACCTAGACCATTGGATGGCCTTGCATTATCAGTTTGATCACATGCATGGCATCCAAATGTTCTGGTCAAACTATCATTCCAGAAACTTTAAAATTTTCAAACCAAAAATCAATTTTTCTTTACAAAAATTCAAGAAAAATCTAAGCAAATCCTACATTATCTAGTCTTGGTCTAGTTGACTAAATCTAGACCATGGGATGGCCTTGCAAGATCATTTTGATCACATGCATGACATCAAAACATTCTGGTCAAACTTATATATAAAATTTCAGAATTAAAATTCTAAGAAAAGCCCAAGAAATTTGAAATCTATGGACAAAAATTTACACTACATGACTAGAAACACCAAACAAGAGCTAACTAAGGCATTACCTTGGGCTTGATCTTCCTAGCTTGCTGGTTTGTCTTTGTTTTTGTGATGCAAGGGGCTGGGATTGAGCCAAGTTACATATATGTGAGACTAGAGGTGCGGGGAGTTGAGTGGTGGTGTTGGATGTTGATTTTAATGGGTGGATATGGAGGGCACATTCAAGTTAGGAGGTAGAGCTTCAGTGGAGTTTCAAGAGAAGGAAGAAAAAGGAGTGCATGGAGGAAGCCCCATAGAAGTTTGATTTTTGAAAGGGGAGCTAGGGGACAAAATCTTAAAATTTTGGACATGTGTCCACCCATCTCTTCCCAAAGCCACTCTCTCTCTCTCTCTCTCTCTCTCTCTCTCTCTCTCTCTTCCACTTTTCCATGAGCATGTGGGAGTGGACCCCACATGCGTTCACTTCCCACCACACATTAAGTCAAATCTTGGCTTTTGTGTCTTTTGCGGCCGTCAAAATTTGTGAAATTTCAACTGTCCAACCTATCTTGTGGTGCATGTGTGAGAGTGCATCTCTCACCCTAGATTTCCCCAAAGTTATTCTATGGTGTAAGATGGGTCAAAATCGAGTCAAATAGATGAAGGGCTAGGATTTGCTAGAGAATTGTAAAAATCTAATTTCGAATTAAGAAAATTAGCTCATAAAGGCCCTTGGCATTAAATTGTATTTACAAGAAATGCCATTGCCCCATGCAAGGCACAAACACATAACCTTAAATATTAGTGCATCTAGTTCTTTCAAATCTATGGGTCTAGGTTTGATTCAAACCATTGACCACTTCCATGATCATCATCGAAATCAAATCCGTTGGTGATGAACTCCTCATCAACACCAAGGCTCAGAGCCAATTCGAGTCAAACCCCGGGTCAGGGTCCATCAAAAACCAATCCGGGCTTGTCATAAGGTGTGAGATGTGGTGTGTGCTTTACTAATTTACTAGCACACCCATTCAAATAAAAGAGGTGCCCTATGGTTGCCACTAGAATTAGGCATTGTCCCATCAATCTAAGATGGGTGCTTAACAAATTTAGATGGACCATGCCTCAGGCAGTCACCTAGCACAGTCAGGTCTCATCAGGTCTCAGTCAACATGTTGACCAACATAGAAATTGAGAGGCAGGTGTTACAGAACCAGCAAGATTTCATACATCGGAACTGTTCCGTATTGGATTGGAGCGGAGTACAGAGCGGTTCCAATCGGATCGTGGATCGACTGCCAATCCAATCTGATTTTCAAAACATTGGTGAGAATCATAAATATAAAGTGCAAGCACAAATAGAATATTTTCCAACAATGAAAACCATTAATGTGCACAGAACAATCTGTTATGTGTTTGTACACAAAATACCCAGCTCAAACAATATCTAGGATGATTTACGACATTTATTGCACTAGATCAAATTTTCATGCATAAAAGCTTAGCTATAAAATAACCATAAAAATGGACTAGCACACAAATTTAATTTGTTGGGACCTTAAAAAAAGATCATATCAGAAGGTGATTTACAACATTTATTCCACTTGATCAAATTCCCATGCTTAGAAGCTTAGCTATAAATATACCAGAAAAACTGGGCTAGCTCCATATATAATATCTTGGGACCTAAAAAAGATCATATCAGAAGTCGATAACAAAAGAGGCATCAATTTGTACATAGATAGTGGTAAACTGTTAACCAAATGTACCTTAATCAAATTTGTATGTCACACACACACACACAGAGCGACACAGACACACACGCTCATAAAGGAAATGGGAAAATGGATTCGAACCCACAATGGTACCATGAGTCGAACCCCAACATCACATGCCACTTGGCACGTGACCGCGAGTGGCTTACATCCTCAAGAAGGTTCAACCCATCCCAGAGGATTTTAGAAAGAACAAATGGAATAGTTTCCCTTCAAATCAATGGGTTAAAGGTCTTAGTTCACCGCCCAAACATGGGACAATGAAAATTTTCACCCTTGACCTAAAATTCAATGGTAGAAAATGACTCTAGATAGTCCTTGATCAACCTTGGGCATGTTGACATGGCACCCGATCCTCGGGTTGGGTGTCATGTCGCACCCAATTGGTTTGAACTTTGAGCTAGCTTGCCAAGCTGGGTTCGAACCCATACTCCTGGGAAAATGAGACGAGATAAAAGAGTTGGTTATTGCTGAAACAAGGTTCAGATTTGGTGTGATAATCCCACATTGGATAGAAACTTGTCTTGAGCCTGGCTATAAGGTGTGATTGACCCTTACATGTAACAACGCGTTTTGGGTAGGGGCGACGATACGTAACGCCTATGCCATGGACAAAATTGGGGGCGGGGACATAACCCCAGAACCGGACAATATAATTGGTGATGCGGGACAAACGCTAAAACCCTAATATGCAAATTTGGGATTAACTTTAGATTGAATTGAATTGCGAAAATATTCGAAATCACCCAAGGCATACAAGTAATTCAATGAATTATACAAAACAATTAGATCAACCCATTTTAGTGTTCGCATGCATGAAGATTCTCGATCTAGAAAAACGGCTCTGATGAGGGAACTCAAGTTTCGCTTTAGTTTAGGGCACCAAGCGATAATTACAATATCGTCTCTTGACTCCTCGGGGATTTTAATTAAAAAAAAATTTGAAGAAACAGTTCAATAAAAAAAAAAAGGAAAATCAAAGATACCAGAAATAGGGTTTTTGGATTTTGATTTTTATCAACGGAAGTAAAGGAAGATATTACCTGACAATAATTCTAGAAAAGACAGAAATAAAAGGATAGAGTTCCAAAGCTTCACACCAAGGATTCCGAGGCTTCACACCACAGCTGTATGTCGGCTTCAAACCAAGTAGTACGAAAAACGATTGCTCACTCCTCAGGTTTGAAGGATTCACTCCCTTGGTTGGAAACTCTTCACAAGCCTTTTAGGGTTTGCACAAAAGCAAACTCTCTTTTCATTCAATAATCAATCATCTCATTAATAATGTCTTTACAAGCCTTTATATAGGCTAAAAACTCTAAACAACATAAAACTCGAAAATAGAAGTCCTAAAACAAATAAAACTCAAAATGGTAAGTTTTCGCCACAAAATTTGTTATTCCGTCAACTCTCAGACGTATCTCACGGATGTCCGTCAAGTGTCCAAGGATGTCCGTCGTCTACGCTGTGCACTAAACCAGTGAGTGGTTCTTTCCACGGACGTTCGTCAATGGGCTACGGATGTCCTTCATGTGCTGACGGTGCTGCTTCTTTTTCTTCATTCTTTCTTGTTTTCTCTTTCCGCTTTTCTCTGTTTTGTCTTGTGGGATGTCCCCATCAATTGGCATGTGGGTCCAAATCCTCACATTTGGGGAGAAAACATGGGTGCCGAGGGGATATGTGAGGCCAGGAATTAAACCGAAATTTGTGGTGAAACAGACCACATGATCAGATAAAGTGATCATGAGAGCCACTTAATCCAAGAGACCTAGGATCTATGGGGTCACGTGATCACTTTAAGTGATTATATGAAGTTGGGATTACTGAGAATGAGCTCTCGGTGATCATAAAGGGCAATTTTTTTTTAATTATTTATTCTGAGTTGGAACCTAGAATGTAGGGGTTTTTAATTGTTTTACGTTAGGTGTTATTTCTTATATACATGTTGTTCGAGATTTACATTATTACTATTGGTGTGATTTTTATGAATGGGAATAATGGGAATTTTTTATGAGCCAAAAAACCTAGAAGAACGGGAGGAAGAAAAGGGGAACACAAGACCCAATTTCTGGGTTTAGATTGAAACTTCTTGGTCTCTATTTTCTGGTGGCCTTCTTAAGATCGTTGAGAGCAAGCGGCTAAAATAATAGAAAAGATGTATGGCCTTCTTGGGCTCGCAAAGAGCGAGCGGCCAAAATAAAGGGAAGATGTGTTTGCCTTCTTAGGCTCGCAAAACAGCGAGTGGCTGAAAAATAAAGAGATGAGTAGGCCTTCTTGGGTCGCAAAGGATGAGCGACTAAAATAAACGGACACTTCGCCTTTTTGGGTGCACAAATGACGAGCACCCAGAATACATGAAAAGAAACACTGGGGCTCGCAAAATTGAGTGGCCGAAATAAAGACTAGTAGGCCCTTTTGGGCTTGTACCCACGAGCGGATGAAATAGATCTTGGGAAATAAGGAGCCCCGTATCCACTAGCGTTGGTGACATGGTCCCTCCTTGGGCGCCCATGGGAGATCTGAGTGGACTCTTGATTTATGTAACTGCATTCGATGCTTAGGGTGTCAGCATCACTTAAATGAAAACTTGAACTCACTGTAAACATACATATGAGATTTCCACTAAAAAAATGTGCATATACATGACTCTAACTAGCTACTGGTCACTGAATTATGCCCACTAACGTGTGCTTCACTGGTAATTATTATCAGTAAACTGATTGGAAATATGGAATATACGGAAAGTGCCTTGAAGTTGACCATCACTTGAATGTATTACAAAATGTAACATTTCCATGTATAAATTTGATGTGTCTAATATTATTGTAATCCTGCTTTACCTTAAGGTTTTATTCTCTATATAATGCTGGATGCTTTGTATATGCCTGCTATGTAGATTTTATTTGGATTAATTTGTTCTTTGCGAAGTATCACAAACTTACAGTCGTTTTATGACCAGCCTTTCAGAGCTACGAATTCGTTCGGAAAGCATCTAGGCTTTGGAGCTACTCGTACAGGAGCCACGTGTGCCTCGTAAGGTTTGACCTTTCGTGCTTTGTTATGTACCAATGCTAATGGGAATGAATTACTTTAAAAAATTGCCGGAGTGTAAATCCGTTCCTGATCTGGTGACCGCTAGCGCAACGACATCTGTGATCATGTGCCTGCCGAGGCAAGGGTTTGGGTTGTCACATACTCACATTTCACGGAGCAAAAAATATTAGCACCTTCACCAAAGGTGGCAAAACTGTGACACTCTTGCCTCAACGTGAGGTCAAGAGAATTGCCAGTGTTCTACAGTTCCACTCTTCTCATCAGGTCGTAGAAGGATGATTTTGAGGGTCCAGTCATGAGAAAAGTTTTCTTCAAGTCAAACTCTAGGTCGATTTTTTTCTCAACTGGGATAGAATGATGCAAATGGGCAATTTAAGAAGGATTTGGATGAAGAATTCAGGCTACCGGGCCTGCGCAAAAATGGTATTAACACCAAGGCTGTAGACGATATACAAAAGCTTTAATTGGCTGTTAAGCAGAATAAAAGGTCACATCAATAAGAGTTGCATAACTACAGGAAAATAACACAGAAACAGACGATTAAAGGGCCTCCCTACACGGAATTTTAAGGACCAAGAAGATGTGGCTGGGGATGATAGAGGGACATGTAATAAATATTAAATAGGAAAAAAAAATTCAGGACCATTCATCAGAAGTTGAATAGTTGCAGGAATTTTGAGCTGATACAGAGACGATTCCGAACCGAGAACATAGTATACCAAATAGAGGGCTCTAAAGACTGCAGTCACTGCACAAATGGGTCTTATTGGATCTGTATTGAGGCCCAGAAAAGCAGAAATAAAGACTCAACATGTGACAATAGTAAATCACATGACAACTTAAGTTGTGTGACGTTACTATGTCATGCGACCTATGAGTTAGAGGGGACAGCGAGAAGTAAGATTTCAGATTTATGGGTTGACCATGAAAATTAATCCGCTACAGAATTTTGAACTGCAGTAGTCAAGTTTCTTTCTATTTTTATCTCATATTGGTTTGTTACTTGTTTAGAACGCTAGCATAGAATAGAAATTTTAATATTAATTTGTTAGCGAGCTAGGACTCTTAACCAACAAGTAAAAGGAAAACATTGAGGCTGTGGCAGAATTGGGGAGCAACAGGCTGTTTGACCAAGATTAAAATCTTTCACTTCCTATGTTGAGTTTTTGCTTTATTAGTTAGTTCCTTTCATGAGTAGGGGTTTTGTTAAGCTAGGAAATTTTGCTTAGGGTAGGGTTCGGAACTTTATATTATTCATATTTCTGTAAAACTTTCTTTTTTGGGGTGGTTGTTGTGGACGTAGCTTCTCCTTGCATTATGAAACCGTAGCTTTTCCTGCTTCCATCTTTTTCCAAATTGTTGGTTACTTTCCAAAAAAATGAAGATGAGTTTGATTACAATCCTGAATTTTATTTATTTTTTCCATCTTCTCCTCCTCTTGCTGCATGATTAACGTGAAAAAGACAACATTGATATCAAGCAATGGTGGGTTGGCCCGATCCAATCTGACTGTGGTCTGACCAACAGTTGAATCGTTACTTAAAATATAATATTATGTGTCACATACACACATCATTATATATGCTTTATTACTAATTTTTAAATTTTATATAATAGACAACTTTTTAGCTTGACTCTTCTGTTTACCATTTGATTTATTTCTTTCTCTGTTCATCCTGTTCACTGTGGTAAAAAAGGTTCAATAGCATGCAATATCTCACCAGGAAAAAATTAAAATTCCTGAAACTCACTGTGGGAAGAACTATCCAGTTCCGATGGAAAACGCACGGTCTGAATGGTTCAGCAGTGTAATCAGGCACATCAATGGTCTGATGTACATGAGCTCAGGACAACAGTCAGACCTTGGGTCCAATCAGGTTTTCAAACACTGCTATTGGCAATGCAAAGCTTTTGGTCTAGTTTTGGACTTCATACCATAAATTTAATGTACATAACTGCAATTGTTAGGAAAAAACAGAACAGAAATTTCATTTTTAGTAACATCTAGCAGATTTCAACTCAAATACAAGAAAAATTCAGGTAAAAGCCAATTTTATAGGAAGTTTTAATGCCATAACCTCTCAAAATTGAGATAAACTAAAATGAGAATTTCCATATAATACAGCACCTCTAATGAGTGTAAATCCAGCAGTCGGAATCTAAATGTTCACTAGCACACTAGTAACCAATAGGTGCTTATTTATCTTTTTCAGGGAAGAAAAAAAAATCAGGAAAAAGTACCAACTAAAAGACACAAATATCTCAATCAACTTCAATGTATAACTCAAAACGAAAAGTGAAAGCTCACCCGCAATATTTCTCACAGCAACTTCCGTTTAGAAGGCAAGTACATTCCTTCCCACAAGCAGATTGGCAACTACAAGGTGTATACTGCCGACATGGCTGATCCTTTCTCTCAGAGATCCGCTTCCTAATCGAATGGTAACCAGCGGACTTCCAAGTGTATTTCAAACGTCGAACTCTACCCCTCCTCCGCAAAAACCTTGATCTTGTTCTTAGTTCACTGCCCTGATATTCATCTCCAAAAAAGACCATTAAATTAATGCTTAGGGAAAAGATCTCAAATCAAGAAAGACAAGAATAAGAACAATCCTGACCATAGTATCATTGTAATCGAACTTGCCATGGCCTTCAACCTGAGAATTTGCACCATCAACTGCTCTATAGAACAGCTTGTTTTCGGTGCTACTCATGTATTGATAGACTTCCGCGCATGTCTTCATACCACTCAAAAGGTTTCTAGCAATTAGACAGCTGTTAAGAAAAGGTAAGAACCTTTGTTACATGCAACAACAATAGCATGGCTACAATAACAATACATTTTCATCTAATAATGAATTCAGCCAACTAATTGGCAAATGGGCAAGGTAGAAGCAGAATGTTTGCTGTACATTATATATCATATT
This sequence comes from Chloranthus sessilifolius, assembly GCA_021018995.1. Classification (NCBI taxonomy): domain Eukaryota; kingdom Viridiplantae; phylum Streptophyta; class Magnoliopsida; order Chloranthales; family Chloranthaceae; genus Chloranthus; species Chloranthus sessilifolius. The sequence goes on along the minus strand of CM037584.1, from coordinate 23,117,316 downwards.
TCAGCCACAGACTAATGTTTTTCATGATCCTCACGAAAGCTGCCTTAAGATTCAGAGAGAACAGAAAATCACACAATATGGAGACACAAAAAAGCACCTTTTTGAAAGTTAGCAGTACTGCAGTAAAATGGTACCATTTATCACTACCCGTGCAGCCAATTAGTCTTTTGAGGTTCAATATAATTCTTGCATGCATTAAGTCAGTGACCACATTATCATGCCACAGTTAACTGCAAAAGAGTAATGAAACATTGCATATTGTTTAGCCTTTCACTTTGTATGGGGCCAAGAGCTGCTCATTGGAATTTCCAAATATAATCAGTAGAGAAGATAGCTTCCTTCCCTATGCGTAGTTGGAGGCCTGAAGCATCCATGAATAGGAGACATTTTTTTTATAATTTACACAAATTTACACAATCATAGAGCACTAGAGAGGCACCTTGTCAGTGACAAATAGACAAAGGTCTTCCATGCCTATGCTTCTAGCAGCAATCAGGCAATAATTAGAGGCATTTAGCTATTGAAAGAATGGGAATCAGCCACCCCCTTAGAGGTTTTTACCTCTCTATGAATTGAGATCAGCATTAATACTCTGTGACGTGGACATGGAAAAATATAGTAATTTGTGGGCCCTCCAATCCAGACAGAGAAAAAATTATTCAAGTTTAGCAATTTCAGTAATCAGAAAACAAATTCATTGTTGGATCATCAGTAAAAGAAACAAAGAACCAACAACAAACTGAGGCGAAACAGAAGCATGACTGCACAAAAGTGATGGTTCAATTCAAAATTGACAGGAAGCAGTGGAAACATCCATCCATATAAGAAAGTTGTCCTAAGATGCTAGCGATATGCTATCTTGATATTCTTTGAACCGAAACTTTTTAAGTTTCTAGGATTAAAACACAGGATGCCAGTATCGTGGCTTGGGGCTAAAAGATTGGCCTGTATACTCCTTCAGCCCAGTATATGAGGCCCCACAGGGCAAACACCCTTTAGGGAAGACATTGATCAAGCCCTGACCTTAGAGGCTTTGGGACCGGATTGTTATCTAGCAAGGTCCAAAGCTTTAGCTAGGGTCATCTTAATCCTGGCCAGAGCAATCTGACATGCAGCCAACAATCAACAGCCTCCTCTAAGGATCCCTGGAGATTCAATCCCAACTCACATACCAAAGTGAGAGGGAATCTTTCAATGAATCAACCATGGAAAGAAAAAAAAGCAAACACCCACCATCTTAAAGCCCAAATCCCCAAACACCCATTCCATGAATAAACTCTAAGGGCAACATTTCCATCTTTATCAATAAAGGTAGAGAAGGAAATGAACCAGAGTAGGAGAAACAATAAAGGTAGAGAAGCAAAGAACATAAAGGTTTTAGCAATGTGTTAAATATCCGGCACAAAACCGACAAGGACACCTATTCGGTTGGACAGGATCAACAGTTTAATTCGACAAATAATAATAATAATAATAATAATAATAATAATAATAATAATGATAATAACAAATCCACTACTCATTCACTATGTAAGAAAGTGATGAAAGTGAACTTGTAGAATCGGTAAGAACAATAACCACTATATACTACTTAAACAAAATCTAATGAAAGGAACAATAAAGGTGTTCTAGTCATTTTATATAACATAATATAATGACTAAAATATCCTTAATGGATTTACCCGTGATAGTGCCTTCATTTAATATAAGCATGAGAAGGTGCATTTCAATAACAAATAAGATATTTTAAAAGAATAACATGAAGATAAAAAAACAAAAAAAAACAATGGAATCTGTATACTCTACTCTCATGAGTTAGCTTAAAAAAAATATTGTGATTTAAAAGGTAAGGACATGTTTGGACAACAAAAGTCTATAATTTTGTAAGGAATTTGCTTTTAAATATGTCATCTGCTATCGTCATTGTGTTTCCAGTGTAATTTGGGCATGTTTGGTTACCTTAATCAAGATGCAAATACTATGCCTACAAGAAGAATCAGAATCTGAATACCCATATGGACTTGCACAGATCACATCCAATCTACGCTTGAGAAGCATCAACAAATCTACAGTCTTCATATCATGGATCAAAATCTTGGTTTCAGTTTCGTTCATCACCCATATGGACTACACACGTGCAATGCATTTTTACAAGGTTATCCCAAACCATCAACAAATCTACAGTCTTCATATCATGGATCAAAATCTTGGTTTCGGTTACGTTCATCACCCATATGGACTTACACGTGCAATGCATTTTTACAAGGTTATCCCAAACCATCAACAAATCTACAGTCTTCATATCATGGATCAAAATCTCGGTTTCAGTTTCGTTCACCACCCCGAACTGTAAATTGGTCAAATTTCGGTAATTTTCTTTATTTTTTAAAAATATGCTCCGAACTTTGACGAACTTTATTGTTTTGTTTTTTTTTTTAAATCTTTCACATTATTAGAAGACATTTTTTTATTTATTTATCAACCATCAATCTAAATTGCCCAAGTAGCAATCTATCATTGGAGTGGCAATCTCAGCCCAACAAAATATGCAGATAAGTGGATGTCAACAATCCGATTGACGAATTTTAATATCAACCATTAAAACTAAAAGCAATGGGTGATATTATAGTCAATGGATCAGATGGTTTAGATCTCCTTAAAATACTATTTTTAGGCATGTTGCATTTCAATATATGATATGTCACTTTGATGGTGCAGATCACCCACATCTTAAACCATTGATGGTGTAAGATCATTTAGACACCAATGACGGTCAAGAGAGTCGGTCCCTTAAAAATTATGGGTCCCACAGCCCATCTTAAACCAATTTTAAAATCTGTACCTTTAGGGCCCATCTTAAACCATTGATTAATGGTCTTTAATATCAGCAATTAAATTGAAAACAATGGTTGATATTAACTCCACAAATCAGATGGCTTAAATCTCCCTAAAAAAAAACATTTTTGGGCCCATTATGACTGAAATCAAATGGCTTAAAGCTCCCTAACTATACAGATGACTCACATATTAAACCATTGATGGTTTCTAATCATTTGAACACGTTTTTGGTGTGTAAATGACGGTCACCAGAGTCGAGCCCTTTTGCAATTTTTCTAAGCAGCTGACGGTAAGTAAAGGGTGTTTTGTTTAAATGATCCAACACAATCAAAATAATAAATGATGGTGTCGGTACGTCGGGCTCGCTAATATGGTGGGAGAGGCCCTGGATGGTCTCCTACGCTGGGCTCGCTCTCTACACCACATTTCAGGTGTTGCGGTAGGGAATTCTGGGCGGAGAGTCATGCACCTGCAATATGCCGATGATACGATTCTCTTCTATAGGGCAGACTCGAAGGAAATCAGGACTTTGGCAGATGTGCTTTCAATTTATGAGGCGGTCTCGGGTCAGCGAGTCAACCTCCACAAGTCCACTGTGACGGGTATAGGTGGATCCTTATTTATTATCTATGATGGCCGAGGAGGTGGACGAGGTTTATGAACAGCTCCCTATTACATACTTGGGGCTTCCTCTCGGTATTAGCAAGCCTAGCGTTAAAGCATGGGACCCAGTAGTCGAGAGATTCGAGAGGAGGATGGCTTCTTGGAAGGGCAAGCTGTTAAGCATTAGGGGTAGGCTGCTCCTAGTGAAGGCGGCAATGTTGAACTTGCCGATTTTCAACATGTTCATCTTTTTATGCCCCAAAGCTGTCATCAAGAGGTTGGAACATATAGGGTGGGATTTCCTTTGGGAAGGGTCGGGGATCAACAAGAAATATCATCTTGTTAGCTGGGAGATTTGCCAACTGCCGACTTCCTCTGGGGGGGCAAGGTATTCAAAGCTTGGAGCTGGTTAATATTGCGATGTCAGGCAAATGGTTTTGGTGAGTAGGGTCTGCGGCTGAGAGGAACAATCTATGGGTGTGTCTATTCTGGTGGAGAAGTATGGCTGGTTGGACAGATAATGGGGAGTCAGTGTTTCTGTTAATAGACAGGTGGAAAGGCATTTGCTCTACCTGGAAGCTCTATTCGAGGGGTATCCGTTTCAGTTGGGAAGAGGGGTCTAGGATCATATTTGAAGGAAAGGTTCGCTACCATTTACTCTATCGCGAGAAACCCCTACTCCTTGGTGACTGATCTTTATTCGGATTATGGGGGAATGGCATCTTGGGAGGTGTCTACGAGGAGGTTCCTTAGGGATGATGAGTTGATCCCCTTCCAGGAGTTGGTGTCCTGTTTATATCACATAGCCAAAAACCACGTTGGAGCTGATGAGAGAATCCGGATGGCCTGTAAATCTGGGTCTTTTTCTGTCAAATCTTTCTACCGAATGCTGGTTGGCCGTCCCCTCTGTCGGTGTGAGTGGGCAAAGCTTTGGAAAGCCCTGATTCCCCCCAAAGTGAGCGTCTTTGCATGGATGATACTCAGGGGATATATTCTCACGGTTGATCAATTAATCAGAAGAGGCAAGACTTTTCCAAATCGATGTGATATGTGTCTTCACTCCGAGGAATCGGCTTCGCTTCTATTCCTTCACTGTCAGGTTACGCATCAGATTTGGGGAGCTATCCTCAAGTTGTTTGACATGGCGTGGGTCTTCCCGGAATCCATCCCAAGCCTCCTCTCTTCCTAGTTGGGCATTAAGTTGGGCGAGTAGGCTGGGGATTATTGGAGGGTTGCTTTTTTTGCGGTCTAGTGGGGCATTTGGTTGGAACATAATCATGGGTTAAAATATCGGGTTACCGATACGTATCGTCCGAGCTCCAAAACAATACGTATCGGACGATACGTATCGGTACCGGTCTATATCGGACGATACATTCAATGTATCGTTCGAGTCCAAAACCGATACGTATCATCCGATACGTATTGGTATCGGACGATATTTTGATCCATGAACATAATGCGCATATTTTTCGCAAAGTTCGTCTACCGATCGGGATGGTTCTCAAATTGATTGTGGACCTCATGTGCTCTTGGGCGGTGTTAAACAAGGATGGGGCCATAGCGGTCCTAAGAGTTTTGATCCTGCATAGAGGCCTCAGGCCCTTATAACTGACCCCGATCTCTGTTTGTCGCCAGGGGGGACTTTGGGTGGGGTTTTTCTTGTTTGTGGGTTTTTAGGTTTTTGTTTGTTTTTCTTTTGGTTTGGTGGTTTCCACCGATTTTTGTACGGCTTCCAGCTCCTTGTTGGCTCCTATTTATATATTTGTTGTGCCTTTACCGATAAAAAATAATAATAATAAATAAATGAAGGTGTCAAATCATTCAAACACCAAACATATCGGCTTAAAAGTTAAAACCAAGGCCCCATCGCAAAAAAAAAAAAAAAAAACTGGAGAAGAAAGAAGAAAGAACAGTCCTCCTTCGGGGGCTACAGAAGCCCTTCTTCTTCAGGGGGCTAGGGCACAAGAGCTAGATAAGTCTACCTCCTCTTTTATTCCTTTCTTTCTTCTTCTTCTTCTATTTCTCCTCCAATTTTTTTATTTTTCTGCGATTAAAAGAGTAAGCAAGGGGAAAAAAGGGAAAAAAAAAGAAACTGGAGAGAAGAAGAAGAAGAAAGAAAGAAAGCAAAAAAATTATAGCATTAAAATTTTTGAAAAAGAAACATAAAATTATCGGCCGATAGTTTGATGTTTCCAGTGATAAATTGAAAATTTCGGCCCCTACCCGAAAGTTACCCAAATTTCGTTTAGATAGGGGCCGAAAACGAGTCATCTCGGCCGAGATTTTGATCCATGGCGTAGGGGCCGAAATTTGGCGAAGAGGCTCGCTACGCCATGGCGTGGCCATAGCGAAGCTATTTATTACTGTAATTTAATATAAATATATATATATATATATATATATATATATATATTATATCTATTAATTAGTAGTATTCATTTTTTATATATTTTTTATATAACAAAAAAATATATAGGGAGAAAAAAAATCAATTACTAAAGCATCTTACTTTGATTCTAATATTGAGGATTTCATGTTCTAGGAATAAAACAAATATCAATAAATACAAATCAAATATGGAACATCAACAAATTTGCAACATGGTAGTGTCGCCGATGCTGAGGTTTCGGCGACGCTAGTGTTGCTAGCTGTTGTGACGAGAGAGAGAGAGAGAGAGAGAGAGAGAGAAAGTCGAGGATTTTGTAACTTATAAATTGAGGCTTTATGACTTGTAAGTTAACTATTGTAACTTATATATTATAAAAATGTTATAACTTATAAGTATTATATGTTATTATCCAAAAGATAAAATAGCGTGCATAGCGACGTCATAATGCTATTCCGCCATGGTGACACTATAAAGTCGTTATGTAGTCATCATGGCTATTTGGTTATATATGGCGTTTCCCATTGCCATTCGCCATGACGAGGCTATAGTGTGGCCTTGACAACCATGATATATATATATACTAATTCAAACCAATCTTTTACCAGACCAGCTGTGTTAATAGTTTAGGCTCTGGTCAAGTTCTCCAAATACTGACTTCTCTTAAACGCATATACACTAGCTGACCCCCTTTGAGTACCTTTAATCCACCCACGGAATCTTTGAGTTCGCCCATGCTGAAACACATTGACTGCATTGAATCAGACGATAGAGATTGTTTATCCTCCCAATCTTTCAAACGATGGATCTTGAGATCATGGGAGTACCATCAGACGATCAATGTTTTATTTCCCGTGGCACACATCTCAAAAAAGTGACCTTAACATCACGTGCACGCTTAAAATTGACTTTACGGTCATTTTTTGGGTGTGTACCACATGAAATTAAAAACCGACCGTCTGATGGTACGCCCATGATCTAAAGATCCATCGTGTGAAAGATTGGGATAATAAACAATCTCCATTGTTTGATTCAATGCATTCAATGTGTTTCCGCGTGGGTGAACTCAAAGATTTGGTGGGTGGATTTAAAGGTACTCACCCCCTTTAATACTAATTCCAATCATCAACAGACATATCCTCTTCTCTCTAGAACTTGCACATTGCTTTTTGTTCAAGGGGAACATATGATCTTCAAGCCCTAATTTGTTGCTGTGTTATTTGGATGTATCCACCAAATGGTTGTTTTGTTGACCTGACAAAATTTAATCATTACAAATCTAGTGAGGACAAGGATAAGCCAAAAGCCTTAAGTGTTGAAAAATCTAAAAAAGCTTGGATGTAGCAGCTGCTATTTTATAATTCTTGAAGTTGCATTTAAAGAAGCAGACTGAAACCACTAGATAAGTTGATACAGACTAGTCGCTGAACTTATCAGCCATTTTAGTTGATACATAAGGTACTAAACAAATTCAAATTAGCCCTATTATATGTGAACTACATCTGGTCAGATTGAAACCAAGTTGAGTCAGCCGAGTCTTAAACCTTGATCATAACAAAGAAAATTAAGGAGCAAGATTAATGAAATTTCTTTTTCTTATTTTATCTCTTCAACATTTAGAGATGATACTGATCGAGCTAGTGTCATGACCAATCATTCATGATTGACTAGGTTTCTGGTACAAGTAATACCATCTCATTCTCTATGTGACCTAGGGAAAATCAAAGAACTTGTTACTCCTCCCAAAGGAATTCCCCACAATTCCATACCTAATCTTTAGAAAAAAAGTGTGAACCATGTTATTATGTTTATGAACCAAGTTCTAGCACGAGAGAGTCAAAGGATATACATCGTCTGATACAAACTCTGTTTTTAGAAGATCCGCTATAATAATGAGAAAGATTTCGACATCTATGCCAAAGTTGATCAATTAATGAACGAATGTTTAAAATTTTAAATAGCCTGCATGAAAAACAACACAAAGAATATCCAGATGATTGAGACATTTGCATGACAGCAAACTTGCTTTATGGGATTCTCAAACTTTAAAAGTAGAGAAGAGGGGGGGTGTCCCATTTACTGACTATATTACTTGAAAGGGAGTTCCCATGTAATGACTATATTTGAAACTCCCTTGCTTCTAGTTGAGCACTGTGCCCCATTCTACTTGATTCCTGTGAGATTTTGCATGATTTGATCGCTGTTGCACAAAAACTTCAATGACAACAATTATGCCTACTTAGCAAAATTGCAAAAGACTTGATGAAGTCCAAGGGAAATGAGCAACCAGAATCATGTCCATGCATGCAAATGTAACTCTTGGAATTGATTTCAAAAAGATTTCTGATATGAAGTATGGCTCAAGGAGAAGGCAGACACAGTATTAGCTTGGGAATAAATCGCATTTGATGTAAACATGTTAGAAAGCAATACTATTTCATTTCTTCAAAAGTTGAAGTTCGCATCAAGGATGAAGCACACTCACCTATTCCTTCCAAAGATCTCTATACCTTTTGCAAAAAGGCCTTTCTCAATAATCTTCCAAGATATATCACTAGTTGTTTCATGTTTACAGGTGTTTTCATCCACAAACTCCTCTTTCTTTGAAGCAGAATTGCCACCTGCCACAGGTGGGTCCTTAGTCATATCATTAAGCGTTTCCTTATCAACTTCGACAAACACTGAATTGTGATTATCCTGCACAAGTGATTCCTTTCTTCGAGATTTTCTAGCTGTTGGAGATTTCAAGATTTTCTGTTGTGAAGTAGCATCTTTATTTCCTTTACGTGAATTAGACCTTAGTTTCATATCTCTTGGCCAAAGACCTCCATTCACAACAGAATCAGAGTCAGAAGTAACCATTTTCTTTTGTCTTTTGCGCATGCAAATAAGAACCCGTTCAGCAATTCTTTTGTTGTTCCTCTTACGAATTCCGCATTTTTCAACAAGCTTAACTTTAGGAGGAGATGAAGAGCATTGCATAGAAGCATTATCCTGCTGAGGTTTTATTTCTGACTCACTGCTGGCTGAAACCACTCTAGCATTTGAAGAAGCACTATCACTGTGGTGAGACTTAGCCCTCCGTGCAACAGAAGAGCCAGTTACTTTTTTTCTCGGAGATACCTGACGCTCAGCACTTCCGGATGAAGGGTTTAGTTTTTCTTCAAGCACAGGAGAGGTGATTGTAGCAACACTTTCCGACTTCAAGGCCTGATAGAAATCAATACAAGCTCCATGAATAAATTTTGACAAATATGGTCATGTCAAAGGTCCACATTAACCAGTTTAGCAAATCTTTAAGGAGCAGAGTGATAATAAGCAAAAATATAGCATCACACCCAAGCAAACAAAATACATACCAGTCGATAGCAATGAATGCCACAAGGAATGCCCTTCTCCACATCTGAATGATTCCATGGATGCTGTTTCTCTGTCTGATATGAATGGCAATATTAAAATAAAAATCAAGTCCGTGAAACAGAAAGATAGGCTTCTACAATTTTTACATGGCGACTTACAGGAAAAACAAGATCCTGTGAGCATCCATGTAATCTGCAATCAAAGACCTGCCGATTTTAACCAGGAGGCACAACAGAACATTATTATTGAAATAAGGAACACAGGATGGTGAGAACCAAAATTACATAGCAGGGAATTAAGAATGTGAGTACTTGGAATTACCAGACATCGTCGACAAAATAGATTATCAAAGGAATCTAGAGCTGCATCCAAATCTTTATCGACAAACGCATTGTCAATTTGTACATCAGCTTCAGTATTCTCCTTGGTGCACACTGCATTCTCTCTCTTGCAAAGAGTTTCGTATCTTGCCTGTATAAGATGTTTGATGTTGTTTCATACCTCTGTAAAGCCAGCAAAGGATGAATGGGAAAAGGCTAAAGTGAAGTTTACACTACGGATCACTTATTATGAGACATGTCGGAGAGGAAAGTAGACTAAGCTTGAATGCCAAAATAAGCTCTTCATATAAACACATAATAAGTAATCATTGTGCACACACTGCAGACCACAACACAATCAACTTGCAGATTGTACGCAACATACCTTGATATCACATGGTCTTCTCTCAAAATATAGTCCCAGTGATTCCAACACAGCATCAGACAAACCAACTTCTTGGATGGTCATTCTGGTAAAATACATTATTAAGTCATTATACATAATTAGCATCAGTAAAAAGTCATGATATCACATTAGAAATAATTGCATGTCCAACATATGCTTCTAATATGGTTGAATGAAAAAACATCCCCTAAAGTTCAACAAGAACACTTTTTTATCAGTCAGCTTCAACAAGAACATCCCCTAAATGGTTACAAATTTTCAGAGCTTGTTGAATGAAACAAGGAATAAACGGATACTACCTAATCGCATCATAGAAAATGGAAAGATCAAAATGACAACATCAGAATGTTAACATCAATACAGATAGAATTCTCACTTATCCCTAAAATCAGTAGTCAATTTCCAACATAATGTGATCTGTGATAGGAAAAAGACTAGAAAAATAACAAAATTTGCAAAAGAAGGGAAGAACTAAAGCAAGGACTCAGGAAATTACGCTTTTACCCTCAAAAGAGCATAAAACTTAATTAAATCAATAAAAAACATTGTGGATTCCACATTGGGTGCCATTTTTGTAACAATGAAACTTCAGTGTATACATAAAGTGAATTATGCCAGTAAACTCAAAATTTAATTCTTAAAGCATATTAAATTCTAAGAACTTCTATAGTCCTGCTACAACATAAAAAACAACAAATCATACCAAAACAAAATAACTCAAATATAAAAAGACATCTAACTTAAATCAACAGCTAATTAGAATATCCAACAAAATACGCCACAACCTGGCACTTCGACCATATTTGGCCATAACTTAATACATGCTGGAATCGTGCAATCTTGGCTCATTGGAAAGCACTCTAGACTTTAAACAGTACAAAATTATTTCGCAGTGTGATGACTAGCAATTGGAACATAGGCCAAAGTAATGAGTGACAATTATAAAGCACTTTGTTTACTAGAGAGCATCTCAAGGCTACAAAATCAAATCCACTTTCTTTAGACGCCCCTAGAGTTCATGTATAAAAGCCTGATCATTTAGTTGCATTGACTTGATACTTTTAGTTGCGATTGACTGATCATTTAAACTACAAAAACTGCTATAAAAAAACTAAAAAGCTATTAAAATAAAGTGAAAGCTTGGAAAACTAGCAGAACTTTAAACGACTACTAATAAAAATTCAGACGATAGACTGGAAGTAGGGTTGTCAACGGGCCAGTTCGGGCCAGGTTTTTTATAGGCCCAGTTAATTTTTAGAGTAAAAGTGAGGCCCGAGCCCGGTTCGACTGATTGTGGAATATTTGAGCCCGAGCCCCATCCAAATAAACCCAGCCCAGTACTAATCAGGCAGGAACTCGGGTTGGGCGGGCCTTTTGTGATTTTTGCCTTACATTTTTTTCCATTCGCGCCAGTGATAAACCCAGCACAGTACTAATCGGATCGTCGACAAAGAAACCCTAATTAGATCGGCGGCAACCGGCAAGGTGGCAAGAAAAGAAGGCAGAGATAGAGGGCTGGGCTGGGAACCTAGGAATGGGATGGGATTAGGAGCTTGGGAGAGAGAGGGAGAGAAGCTGGGAGAGAGAGAGAGAGAGGGCTGCGCTGGGAGAGAGGGGAAGGAAGAGAAAGAGGGCTGGGTGGCTGCTAGGAATGGGATTGGAATTTGGGAGCTTGGGAGTTGGGAGGGAGAGAGAGAGAGAGAGAGAGAGAGAGAGAAGGCTGCCGGCCCGATGCTTGCCACTTGGAAGTTGAAACAGTGGAACCCTAGGTAGGGCGCCATTTCGAAGGGGAGGGGAGAACGATGGAGACAAGATGAAATGGAAAAAACTGTAAGTTATTCTTATAAAGGGTAGTAAAGAAAGGGAAAATTACTATTTTACCCCCTTATTGGTAATAAGGGGGCTAAAAGTGTAATTATAACGGGTCGGGCTTACTGGCCCGCTAATTTTAACATATATTACGGCCCATTTATTTTACACATCAAAGCCCGAAACCATTTATATTCGGGCTTAGCCCGGCCCGACCAGTTTACGAAAAGACTCAAAAGTTTGGGCCCAAACCCTCCCATCCGAGCCGCGCAGGCCTGAAACCCGCCCCATTGACAGCCCTAACTGGAAGGCTATCGATCACCAGTGTTGACAGCTGGTCGGGAAAAGATATTAACCATTGCTTGTGTATCGCAACCGTAATGAAAAAGTGGTCCAATATTTTAGTGCACAAAAGCCTCATATACAATGCAGATTCTAACACAGGTAAAATCATGTGTGTGCTAGTTTGAGGTGGTTTGGCTTCAATATATAAGAGGTGAATATTGAGTGGAGTATTGTTTTGGTGTTAATATGGTGGATGGGACCATGGATCAAAATCTCAGAAAATCGATACGTATCGGATGATACGTATCGGTACCGGACGATACTTTCTGGTATTTTGCCAAAAAAAAAAAAAAAAAACACAAACAAACAAAACGATAATTTGAAATTATCGGACAATACGAACGATACAGACTATAATTTGACTGTTTGTTAATGGGCTCAGTAAAAACCCATTTTATCGTATTGTTCATATCCAAAACCGATCCGTATCGGACGATACGTATTGGTATCGGACGATATTTTGACCCATGGATGGGACCCCGATATAAAAGGCTGATGCATTTCAGGCGTCAATGGGGAATATTACCATCGACCTCCTTGACTCACCTCTGTGTTGAGAACAGTGTTACCTGGAAACGTGGCATGGGTGCCAAGTGTCAAGGTGCCAATAGATGTTTGGCACGCCAATCTCTAAAAATTTGAATACGGCGGCACAACCAACAAAAAAATAAAATTAATAAATAAAACATCTATAGAGAAAAATTGAAGGGATATCTTATAGAACCAATTTAGATATTTAATGAAAAGATTCATAATATATGCCATGAACCTAGATAAACATATATTATAGTATAAAATCGTTTTCAACGACCCAAACCTTTGTTTCAGTAGTTACTAAACTTTACACAGTTTTCTTTTGAAATAAAGTTCATTTTATCGTTGTCAAAATGATAAGCATTTTAATAGTAATATGAGGTTTTTCATATATGTCTAGAAGTTCTGTGCTATTTGAGGAGTGTCTAAGTGTCGGGACGGGTGCCAAGTGCCACCAAGTGTCGACACGGCAAAAATCCCAAACGTAGAAGTGCCAAGGTAACACTGGTTGAGAAGCCTTCTAATCAGTTCTGAATAGAATTATAGAACGATGTAGAAAAGAATTTGACACTTTAGTAGAGTAATTCGATATTGATGGGATATTGCCATGGATCAAACTATCGTTTGATACCGATACGTATCGGACGATACATATCGGTTTTGGACTTGAACGATACGATACATTGGGCTTTTATCGCCCCCCTTAAAAAACAATCAAATTATCGTTCAGTGTATCGTTTGTATCGGACGATAATTTCAAACTATCGGTTTTATTTGTTTGTTTTTTTTTGGGGGGAGGGGGGGGGGACCGAAAAGTATCTTCCGAAACCGATACGTATCGTCCGGTACGTATCGGTTTTGGGGCTGGACGATACGTATCGAAAATCCGAGATTTTGATCCATGGATGTTGCATTACAGTCATTAAAGGGATACTTCCAATTCTACCGGTTTAATTTATGTCATGTTCCAATGTCTTGCTAGTGTAATATCAAAACCAGAAAGGTCATAAAGGGATTTTCTATAGGGCGGTACCAAGTGTAAAAAACAAACAAGCCAAACAAAACACCAAAATAGTTAGTTCATTGGGATGTGGTTTGAATACTAAAAGTTGTTGGAGACTAGGAATACAACCTCTATAAGAAAGGAATATAGCATTACTTGAGTGACAGGGGCACGTGCTTTGGGAAGAGAAAAATGCACTTTAGGGACATGCCTAGCGTTCCAAGAATGTAATTGGGTAGAGAAGGTGTGTGGTAAGATTGGGTTGTAGGGTTAGGGTGTTGGGTTAGTGGAGAGCAATTTGTGGGACCAAGGAATTTCTCACAAGTGTGGTAGGTGTAAGGTCAGGGAAAGGTGTCATGTTAAGCTTTTTCAGGAAGATTGTTGGGATGGTGTATCCTGTCTCAAGTTTCCAATTTGTATTGTATCATGGCGTCTAAAGGGGTTGCAATGTGTGTTCTTTACAAAGGACGTTACTATGTCAGTAACAAAAAAAATTATTTTTGATTGTGTAGGCAGTTGAGGGATGGGGGGAATAATGAATTTGTTGTCCCTTAATGGTAGATTAGAGATTTTGTACATCTGCCAAAGGTAAGTTAATTTAAAGGGTATGGGTAAACAAGTGTCATAGGTGTTTTTCAGTAAGGTCCCTATAACACTTCATTTGTTGACAACCCCATTTCGACAATCCAAACAAGACTTAAACATAATCTAGCATCACCTAGAGTGCATGGATTCTGTTGGATAGTGGCTAGATATAAAATCCTTACAATAAATTATTTACAAAGTAGGGGGGTCTCTATATGGCTAATATGAGTGCAACGTGCCGGTAATGTGAAGAGACAATGGATCTCCCACTAATACATTGCACGACAACTTACAAACTATGGAGTTTCCTTTTAACATTATTTGGCACACATTGATGTTTTTCAAATTTTGTGGTAGAATTCTTACAAAATAGGGCTTGGGTTTTTTTTTATAAATCATGTTGATAGCTATGAAGGTTGATACCATTTGATAGAGCATCAACTCGGCGTTTATATTAGGTTCTGGTAGGATTGGGTTGACGTGGAAAAGGAAAAAAGAGAAAAGATGACAGAAAAAAAGAAAGAAAGACAAAAAGAGAGTTGGACACCAAAATGACTTAGCAAGGATTAGGAGTCCTAAGTCCTAACTAATCTTTATATTCATATCGAAAGACTTAAATACTCTTACAATACATACACACTCAAATATTACATTTAACACACTACACACTATCTCCATGCATATATCCCAATACCTCAAGTTGGTGCATAGATATATCTATCATGCCCAGCTTGACAAGAATACTTTGAACTTGTGAGGGACCAAGGCATGGTTGTCAAGGCGAGGCTACCATGGCGAATGGTGGTGAGAAACGTCATATAGAACCAAATAACAGGGATGGCTAAATAGCAGCGCCATAATGTCGCCATAGCGGAATAGCGCTATGGCATCGCTATGCACGCCATTTGGTTATTTTAAATTATAACTTATAATACTTGTAAAATATATAAATTATAAGTATAACATTGTAATAACTTAAAAGATAAGCTATAACACAATTATAACTTATAAGTTACCTAATTTAACTTATAACTTACAAAACCCTCTCTCTCTCTCTCGTCATAGCAGCTACCAACACCATTGTCGACGACACGGGCTACAGATTGACGACACCTCAAAGTCGGAGACACCTACCGGTCGACAACACCTCACGTTGACAGTGACAACAACACATCACGTTAATGGTATCTCATCTTGACGACACGTCAAGTAGGTTTTTATCATATCTCTATTTTTTCGAGAACCTTTATTTGCGCCCACATGTTTACTGAAAGCACCCACTTAATGGTGGGATGAGCCTATGATGATGATAATGATGATGATTGTAATGGATTTTCCCAAACCGATTTTGCATTATTTAAAGAAGATCTTGCCCTCATTGTAATGGGCATTCTCAAGCTTACTCTGCATTGTTTCAAGACAATTGTGCCCTTGTTGCAAATTGTTCTTCTCAAACTTATGTCTATAGTATTTTAAGACGATTTGCCCTTAGAATTAGTAAGGATTGAGATGTATATATGGTAGGAAAAATTTTAATTGTTGATGGGGCTGGTTTTGTCTTTTCACAATCTTAAGCAACAACTTAACATTAACTATGCTCACAAGTAACGTGGTGTGACAATAGAGGGGTTTCTAAACAAAAAATTGTAAGATCTAGTGTTTTTTAATAAATATATAAATATGAAGTTTGGATGGAGGTATTTGCAAGAAAACTTTAATTATTTATGTTTAGAAACTAACTAGTCATGACCGGGATTAGTGCATTAGTCAAGTGCAGTTATGTTTAAAAAGTAATTAGTCATGAGCAGGACTAGTGTGCTAGTCACAAGTCTCATCAAGTTAGATATTACATTTGAGCAAAAAAATATGTTGATCACATATAGCTACATTACAGTGTCGAGTGTGTTAAGAGTAGGGCTGTGCGGAAAACCGACCGAATTGACCCGACTGACCGAAATTTGGGTTTGGTTTCGGTTTTGGAAAAATGGCTTATCAGGTTATCGGTTCGGTTTTGGTTTTGGTTTTGGCTTTGACGTAAAAAACCTAAAACCGAACCGATAAGAAGCCGATAATAAGGTATTACTTAGGTGCATACAAAAATAGCTTGCAATTAAATTTTTCTCTTTTAAAACCTAAACTTGAAAAGTTAAAATGTAGAAAATAAGGGATAAACCTTATACCTTAAAATAAGCAAAAAGCCATAACCCTTGTTGTCCCATATCCCATTCGTTTCCACTTCCCAGTTCCCACCGACTACCGTCGGCCGTCCTTTCACTCGTCGTCGCCAACGACATCCATCAAAATCCCACACGGCCACACTTCACAGTAGACAACAGCTCTCTCTCTCTCTCTCTCTCTCTCTCTTGTTCCTCTTTATTCTCCACTTTCTCTCTCCTCCTTGCTGTTTTTTTTTTAAATTTTACAAATAAAAAACTGAAGTTTAGAAACCGAAAACAGACAACTATCGGTTCGGTTTCGGTTTGGAGGCTTATCGGTTCGGTTTCGGTTTGAGAAACTATAAACCGATAGTTATCGGTTCGGTTCATCATGAAAACCGACCCGATAACACCCCTAGTTAAGAGTTTGAGTTTTAGTTAACAAGGATAGTCGACTCTCTACCAAACTTCGGACTTTCAATGTTTGTAAAAGCAGTACTCAAGGAGACGTCCACAATGTTTTAATTGATTTAATAAAATGTGCTTTCTTCTCCTTTTGTTTTAGTTCTTCACTTCTTTTGCATATCTTCATCATTTTTGAACTTCCTGCAATCATGCATTGCTCTGCATAATCAAGAAGATTACACTGAAATTATATCATAAAGCATATTATTTTGCTTCAATCAAACAATTCTAATAATAGACTATCTATCAATATTTGAGGACAAAATTAAAACCTGAACTTTAAAACGGAAACCCTTTCACAATTAAAAATTTGTAAGAAAATATTAAAAAGGAATAGAACAGATTGAATGCTAGTAGTTAAGAAACTTCTGGTCACACCATGCCAAAGAGTATACATCAGAAGTAACAAGCAAAAAATAAATGAAGGCCCATAAATTTCCTCAGATCATATAACTATACCAACCGGAGAATATGATCTTCACTATCCCCGAATTCTTTCTTTTCTTCTTCATCTTCAACTACTTCCTCCTCACTATCACTGCAAATAAGAGCCTCTCCCCCAGTTTGATCATAATAAATTCTCCTCCGGCCAACAACAGATTGATCTTCTGCCATTCTTTGATTTCTGTACCAATTTTTGTTTGACGTAATTCAAATTTAGCAAATCAAAATCAATTGGGCATAAAAACACGAATGCGACACCAAATGCTCACACAATAAAATTCCAATATCCATGCAAAAATGGATTCAAATGACAAAGTGAAAATTTAATGCACATACATATGCGGTAATGCAAGTGTACCTATCCAAAAAAATCCAAGTAGTATAAGGAGGTAACTTTTCCACTTCCAGGAGCTTAATAGGACGAATAACATTCTTTAGTCCAAAACTAGAGCCTATAAGAACTGTTGATGAAGAATGCTGACTGTCTTCTTGTAAGCCACTGTTATCTTTTTCTCCATTTGTAAGATCAAGACCATTTAGCATACAAAGTGCATCTTCTTGTCTTCTTGATAACAGATCTGCAGCAGCATCATTATCACTCACTGTCCCG
This sequence comes from Chloranthus sessilifolius, assembly GCA_021018995.1. Classification (NCBI taxonomy): domain Eukaryota; kingdom Viridiplantae; phylum Streptophyta; class Magnoliopsida; order Chloranthales; family Chloranthaceae; genus Chloranthus; species Chloranthus sessilifolius. Next base: position 23,099,449 of record CM037584.1, on the reverse strand, counting down.
TTCCTTCTTACCTTGGACAGGTTCAAAATATGATTCGTAATTCCATTCAGCTTCTGCCTGTTTTCTTCAATTCTCTTCTGCGAAAGGAATTAAACAAGTTAATTGTTAAGGGAAATGTTTCCCTAAGCATGCTAGCTACCATAAGAGAGCACCTTTATAAGAATGCACCGGTCAGAAGCAACTTGCTTCTTCGCAGAATCAATTACTGATATAATGTCCCCAGATATTTGACCTGCTTCATGCACTCCAGTAATCTGTGGAAAATTAACAAGATGCCAACCTACTGTCAGTAACAAATTTCCTTGAAGGACTGTATTTGGTATACTGTTATAAAAATTATTATAAGGATTCATTTAATTATTCTCAAAGCTTCCTTAGGGAATCCAGAATAAGAAAGATACATGTAAATATCTTTGAGATGTATAATGACAAGGAGGCTATGCCAACAAATGAGATTGTTCCAAAAGAAGTATATCATGTTGTCCAATCTTTCCACGAAAATCTACTGGAATAAGAACTTTTAGAATGATGATACAACCTGGCCAGTTAGCTATTATATCATCTTCATTGCTCAACATAATGTTCAAGCACTCCACCTATATATTAAAACGCTAAAGAAGGTGCAGGCATATGCCTCAAGGTGCAGTCAAAAGGCATAACCTATTTGAGATGTGCATCAGCCCCGAGGTCAGCCACAAGAAACCCAAAACTCTCCTTTCCTTCTTTTCACCTTTTTTCCCTCTAAAAGGGATACTACTGCAAGTTTGATGCAGAAAGGTCGTGAAAGCTTATAGTAAAAGAAAAAAGAAAGAAATATGAGTATTCATAAACATGTGGGGCAAAAAGGAAGATGGTGGCAAACAAGTCACTATCAACCAAATATGGGAAAAAGAGATTGGGATCATATATATGAAGCTATTTTTTTATGTGCACGCACTTGCATTCAATCTTATCAATAGCCCTTTTTCCAGACAATCATCAATCTCATTTGTAGCTTTGGACTGGGATTAAAGAAATAGGTCAATAAATAATTTTTTCCTTAATGGCCCAAAAAGATCATTTTTCGAAAGTCAGTTGAACTTCAAATATTTTCAAATTTGCTGAAAATTTGTTTCAACTACCTGAGGAGAAAAGCATGTAGACTAAGTGGTGCGATAGTGCAGCCACCTATGTAAAGGCGGAGAAATGTTAATGGAGAAGCGAAAGATATTGTTTTGGTCCCATTGTGTGGCACATTAATTACACCTAATGCCTCATGAAATTAGAAAACTACCAATCCAAGCCGAAACAGTTAGAAAATCAAGAGCTATTAGAGTTTATATTTGTAACCATTGTTGGGTGGTAAATCTGATGAGAAAGCCTACCAAGGGAAGAGAGCAAACCCTATTGGGTTATATGTAGGTATATAAGTGTAATAGTCGTGTATTGGTTTTAATATTGGAGTGTGCGAGTGTTGTATGGGTAGTCTCATCTGTTGGTAATAATATTGGGGTCTCTCCCTCTCTCTCCGTCATCCTAACCCTAATTAACCTCCTAAACCTAAAAGACATCCATTAAAGTTGAGTTGGTATGAGAACAACTCCCCAGCCCCAGGTCTTCACAGTTATTGAAGTCACCCATCCTCTGCTGATGTCAGGGTGGTCAACCCATTGACCTTGAATTGAGAAACTAACCACACAATTTGGATCATACCTCTTTGCTAATCTTTTTCTATAAGAGGATCGATTGTGTTTGAGCACTATAGAAGAGTTTTTCGGACAAATCTTTGTTGATCTCATGATACAGTCTTTTTGGCAAATTAGACAATGTGGAGTGAGAAACGTACATGGTCATGATCGGTTTTCCTTGCTTAACAACTTTTCCTCTTGCACTTTTATGGTTTGAGATCTCTTTTAGTGGCGGCTCGAATGATTCTTTGTGGTATTTGGTGCCTGCCCTTATTTCAAAACCATCATCCAGCCTACTTGCTTGTAATAATGCATCTGGTCAATAATGCATCTGCCATAAATGTTACGTAGTTTGATGGACTTTTTCCACTATTGAAGTATTTCTTGACCTGCTTGACCTCATTGTTGATGGTGTGTACGTAGATTTCATATTAAGCTGGTTATTTTGTGTGTTATATTCTAGTGGTGTCTTAATGTTAGTGGCTGTCATTATCATATGGTATATTGTATAAATATTAATGAAAAATGGAATGAGCTTATCTAACTCATTACCCAAATTTTCTCCATCTCTTCTTTAGCTTCTTCCTTCTTCTCTCCTTCTCTAACCTAACCATAACCCTAATTGTCATACACTTCAACTTCAATATCAGAGCAGAACAATTTGGATCGGCAGCGTTGATGGGGTAACCCAACAAATGCCGACGTCACACCTTAGTTACCGGAAGCGGCTGGAATCATGTAATATGTTGGAATAGCGCCATTAAAATTTTAATATTACACTATTTTATGGTCAAAAGCGGGAGTGAGATTCCGAAGACGGAGTGGCACACTAAGTAAAAGATTCCTGCCACTAGGCATTACACTGACGTCAGCAGTCAATCATTTGACCTTGAAATACTATATTTCAGGCATGGTTGTGATCGGAACTATATGCTGAGCAACACAAATTATGGAATTCAGTTGATTTGAAGCCATCTAAGGCTGCGTTTGGGTTGCCTCTTATACGAGCAGTTGCAGCTCTCTACTTGCTCTATGCCAGAACATATGTTATCTGTTCCGGCAGAAAGCAGTCGGAGAGCAGTTTTATTGCTTAAAATAGCTCTCCGCCAGAGCAAATGGGGAAAGGAGCTGTTTACCAAACGTAAAAGATGTTCTCCATCGGAGCCAAAACGTGAAAGAGCTACTCTTTGCCCTGACAGAGCTAACCCAAACGCAGCCCAAGTGCTTTTTCAAAGAGTTTCTGCAAAGGAGTTGTTTCACGATTTTTTGAAGATCGGACCTCTATGAGACCTGAAATGGGGTTGAATCCAGGTGGGCATTGATTGGTTTTCCTGTTGATTCTATCCATAAAACAGAATATTAGATGCGTTGTCATTTAGTGATTTTTTTATCTTTTTTTCTGAAAACCTTATCACACCTGAATCATGAAAATATGTGCTCTTGTGACCTGTGATGTTGAAGAGTGATGAACAACTGGAATGCATGCATCGCTTTTCCTTTACGAATCATTTGGATGTTGTCGCATTCAATTTTGTGAGGTATCGAGGTGCAATGACGCTTTTAAGCATTCGAGTGCACTATGAACAAGGTGTTTTCTTCTTGCATTTTTGAACTAAGACTAGTGTTGCGGTGGCTGGGTGTATCCCAAGTTGGTTATCAGCAGTGTTGTTGAATCTAAGAAGTTGTCTTCTGTATACAGCAGATTGTGTATCAGCAGTATTGTTGTTGTTGGTCAGTATTGTGAATGTGGAATAATTGGTTGTGTGCCTGGTTTGGTACAAAGTTTATACTCAAGATCGTGGTGATGTTGCTGTGTGGTTGCATGACTCTCTGGTTGTTTTTGGTACAAAGTTTGTACTAAAGATTGTGTAGTAGATGTTCCATTGATAGGTAGAAGTGTAGAGATGAGGTATCTCAACTATGGATGAACTCGAGTTTGAGAATAGTAGTGATCCCTCTGCGGCTAAGTTAAAAAAGAGCATGTATTGCTTCAATCCTTTGGACTATGAAATCATATTTGGTGTCTCTCATTTCTATGTAGCTGAGACTAGTGTTGTCAGGTCTACTCATGCTTCTGTGTCACCTCAGTCCTCATGGATCATTGATTATGAGACAACTAATCATATGTCATAAATATCAACTTTGTTTCAATCTCTTTCTCCTATGCCTGGACCATGTATGTTCGTGTGGCGAATGGATCTCAAGTTCCCCGGGTTTGTAAAGGAACTGCTCATGTTGGTTAGTTGTCCCTAGACTCTACCCTATATGCTCTAAACATGCTAGTGAATCTCCTTTCTGTTAGTAGTATTACTAAATATATCAATTGCAGTGTAACCCTTTTCTCACAAATTGTCTTTCAAGGACTTGTCTACAAGAAGGGTACTTGGTCGAGGTCATCAAGAGAGAGGATTATACTTATATAAAGATCATCATATCAAAGATTAATAGAAGTTGCTACTTCCACTGTCCATGGAGCAGGTTCAGTTATGACATTTTCGTCTTGGGCGTCTTCCCCTACAAAGCTTGTGTGTTCTATTTCCCACAAAAATCCCATTCCTATCATGACTATCATTTTCAATGTGAAGTGAGTCCAGGAACATCGTATCCTCTTAGGGGTAACCGAAGTATTTCTCCGTTCACCTTGTGCACTCCAATGTTTGAGGACCTCCTATTGTTGCTTTTCATGGGTATAGGTATTTTTTCTCATTCATTAATGTTGTACACGGTTCACTGTGATGTATCTATCGAGATCTAAAGATGAAGTTGCAATGATCTTCCTATCTTTCATAAGTTGGTCCAAACTCAATACCATGCGATCATGAAGATTTTGCAATCTGACAATGGTGGAGAGTATGTCTCTCACCATCATGGTTGTCAAGGCGACGCTATAGCCTCACCATGGCCTCGTGATAGTGAATGGAGATGGGAAACGTCATATACAACCAAATAGCCATGATAGATAAATAGCGACGCCATAGCACTAAGACGTCGCTATGCATGTTATTTTATTTTTTTAGATAATAACATATAATACTTATAAAATAGATAAGTCATAAGTATGACATTATTACATTTTTATAATATATAAGTTAACTTTTTTAACTTACAACTTACAAAATCTTTGAATTTCTCTCTCTCTCTCTCTCTCTCTCTCTCTCTCTCTCTCTCTCTCTCTCTCTCTCTCCATACTAACACCAACATCGTGAGACACATCAATGCTACCTCACCTGAAACATCGTCACAAATAAACTATGGTATGTATACTTGATATTTAAATATTTTTTTACTATTCTATATTTGTTGATATTTCATACTTATTTATTTATACTTACCATGTTGCAATTTAGATGTTCCATATTTTATTAATATTGAACATGAAATCTTCAATATTAAAATCAAAATATGATGCTCCAGTAGTTAAACTTTTTTTGTTTTTTCTTCCTATATAAAAAAATTGAATAAAAATAAATAAAAAATACTACAGATTAATAGATAAAATAAAAAAATTTAAATTAATAAATAATCTCGCCATGGCGTACCAAGTGTCTTCGTCATGACCTCACCACACCGCCTTAACTACCTTGCTCACCATCTTCAGTCCTATATCTAGATCCATGGGATTGAGTGACAAGCCACATGCCAATATACTCCACAGCAAAATGGGGTGGCTAAGACAAAGAATAGACATTTACTTGAGGTTTCTTATGCCTGTTAATTGATATAAAGGTCCCAAAATAGTGATGGGTTGATGTTGTTCTCACTGTCGTTCTCACTGACAATTTTCTAATTAATAGGATGCACACTCCTATGCTTGAGGGTGTGTCCTTACAAGTTGTTGTGTCCTCAAAACCATCTCTCTTCTATTCCTCCTAGTATTTTTCGGTTTGTGTGCTTCCTATATGATGCTCACAAATAAATTCTTAAGTACACTTTAAATCGATCTCACCTCAAAAGCCAACGAATGCCTTTAGAAATCTTATTTTTGTAACCAAAACCTACCATAACGCAGTGTAGTCCACAAATTGAAGATAGGATAAAGAAACATTCCCAACCTTGAGGTCCTATCAACCCCAAAATTTTCCTATCAACCTCAAAGTCAACGAACTTGTGAATCTTTGTCAAACAACCAAGCCTCATAAAAAATAGAGAGGAACAAAGAGATCAAATATCAGCCAAACCATGTTTAATATCACAAATGACATCATAGATGAGGTGGGCATAAAGAGATGGCAATATCATATTTTGATTTTTTGGAAAGACAGAACTATTTATAAACCCATTGGGAAAGGAACTAAGGACGTGTGAGAAATATGTTTCTGTAATGAGGCCATGGTGATTTAGGGAAAAGTAATGTTAGAGGGATTTACTCGTAAAGCTGAGGTAAGATCAACAACAACAAATTTTGTTCTTGCTGATCTGACTTCTCTCTATGTAAATAAATGTTGGTTCATCTCTCTTAAAACTCATGTAAAATGAAATGGAAGAATGAAGAAACAACACTAGAGAATGAGAGAACACATATTCTAGTTGATCGTTAGCAATAAAACAACCACCATCTTCCTCCAATGGTTTTAAGGTAACTATTCAAGGATGCTTAAGGAAATCCAATAAATGTTCTATGGCTTATGTTGAATCGACCAGATGATTTATAGGAGTACACAGAAACTTTCGAGCAAGTCTTAAACCCTAATTTCCTAGTTTTCTCTAAAGTAGCCTTCAATCATGAGAACTTGATAGGTGTGGGACTAAATTCCGCCCATCATGCATACATGTTGCCCACCACATAACAGAATATTATAAAGATCCAAAAAAACTTATGCAAATACTTTATGAAATTAATAAATATTCAGAATTCCACTGTAAGTTCCAACATGCCCATTGTACTTTAGAAAAATCACGAACTGCTATATTAGCCCATCAAACTTGACAGATAAGGGCTTATGGGCAAAAGTAGTACAAGAACAAGTGGACTCTTGGAAATTTGAGCTCTTCCCTTTATCTTAGAGCTTGAGATCATTAATGCACTTCTTATTTCATAAAATTCATAATGGAGCTCACCAATTCCAGAGAAATTTTATCCTTCCTCTTGGTAACCTCTCCATTCACGTATTTGGTAAGCTATTAGAAAGAATATGTAAACCCATCATCATTGGGGAATCTTACTATATCCCTTTGTAAATTCACTATACTATCAACAACAATTTTATGCATGTGTTTGTCAACTAGGCATTGTTTTAATTACCATTGTACCTAAAGGAACACAGCGTATTGAGACCTGAGGCATCATCTTCAGCATAGATTTAGGGCTTTGCTACCCCAACTATTCACGAAATTGTAATACTGATTTTTACATAGGATATGAGGTGTTTGAAGTGTGGAGAGACAAGTGAGTTCTCCGTCAGAATTGGGTTACATCAAGGATCTGCCTTGAGCCCTTATTTGTTTGCCTTGGTCATGGATGCATTAACCATAGATATACAAGAATATATTCCGTGGAACATGTTATTTGCACATGACGTAATATTAATTGCCCAAACAAGGAAAGAAATAAATGATAAGCTGGTAATATGGAGAAAAGCTTTGGAGTCGGGGGTTTGAAAATGAGCATAACAAAGATAGAAAATGTGGAGTGCAAATTTAGTGAACATAATAGCATGGAGGATGATTGAGTCAAAATAGAAAATAATTGTCCCACATTACCATAGATTTGATACTTAGACTCTACTTTACAAAGAGATGGTGAACTTGAAGAGGACGTCTCAAATTTGAATAATACAGGTTGGATGAAATGGAGGAAAGCTAGCACCCATCCTTCTCTCCATATAGATGGCGTATATGTTTCCTACAACGAATATGCTTCAATTTAGAGACTAAGATGGGTGTTTCTCCATAAATTTTGGCTCTCGTACCTTTGATTATTTTTTGTAAAATTTGAAGTTGTCATGCCCCAAGGGAAACTTGATAATGGCCATGCATTAATCTGTTATAGCATATGACTACTTTGAATCAGACATTGGAGATGGTTTTCGGTCCCAATCTTCTACTCTAAAGATCTTTGCATCATGGCACACCTATTGGACAGTACGCTACACATACTGATTCCACTTGGCACACATCCCAAAAAAAGATACCCTAGTGCCTAGTCACATGGCGCTCATGCCGCTTACCTAATACTAACTCATTTTCTTTGTCGCTTGCCCCGGTGGAAGAGAATCCTAGTTTCACCCCTGGCTGATCCCATCTATTTAATCATCTGAGAACCAAGCTACTCAGGTTGATGAGGTTCATTTTGGTGCACTGCTGAAGCGATGATTGCAAGCTGCATCCATTCTTAAATTTCATACACTGATTTCCTACTGGTGTAAACCCACAAAATTTAACCTTCCTTTCAATCTTTGAATGACAACATCCTAACACAGGACTCCTTAATACAAACTGGTTAGAGAACTGGATCCCACCTCTCGACCACGCCCTGTAATTGGCTTCCAAGACCTCGACCCCTCAGTTTGATCAATAGGATGCTCAATTGTACACTTGCTTTGTCACATGGCACACATCCTTGACTAATCAACTTCGTCCAAATGGTTAGACACTAAGTTACTTAGTTCGCTAGTTCGCACAGTTCGAATTCGCAAGTTGCAATTCTCCACTATCAAGAAAACCCGATTCACTCCGAATAGGGTGCGTTTTAAAAGTTTTATTAACTTTAGAGTATATACTTACACTCTTTAATAAAAGAAACACAAATGGCCATTTAGTTAGATATAAAATTTAAAAATCATAAGGTCTTAGACTCTTAGTTTAAATCCTCTCTATATGTTGTTAAAACTTTGTTTTAAAATAAAATAATTAGCATTAACCAATAAATTCGCTCATCATATCGAATCGGACCGAATTGAATCATGAACTGATTCGATGTATGCAATTTGCGGTTTGCTGGGTGAATGAGCAAACTAAGTAACATACATTAGACATCCTGGATCAGTACCATCCAATCCAAACACTACTTTACGTTAGCATTGAACAACCGTCGGTATTACAAACCCCGGATTGGATGGTTAGAATACTTTGATTGGCACAAATTTTAATCTAACATCAGCTCGCAGGATGATTTGCAATTTGGACGAATTAGATTGGTCAAGGATGTGTGCCACGTGGAAGAACAAGTGCACTAGTCTATAAATGTAGGCAACACCCCCATTAATCCATAATTTTAAAGAGCAATAAAACTGCTCTACGCAAGACAAATCAAGGAGAAAGCTTTGCTATCAGCTACATTACTACTAAAACAACAATCACATTTTACATAGCTTCACATCGCCATGGGAGGAAACCATGAACTACCAAACCTCTTCAGATCGAGAAGATAACAACAGAGCAAAAAGTCGTAAAGCTAATCGAACATTAAAAAAATTTAAAAACACAAAGTAAGAACAAAATTAGTGATACACGTAAACTAAGAGAAACAAAACAAAAAAAAAGGGGTTTCTCCAAAGTAGCTTACCTGGAGGTCCTTCAATGGCTCCAATCTGTTGGCAGAAGACGACGGCGTAAGCTTCGACGCCATTGATCTGATCTAATGCACCTCCAGATCATGCATACACAATGCAGATCAAGAGAGATGCAGAGAGAGAGAGGCGGGGGTTGAAGGAGGTCTGAAACCCTAATATCACCCAGTCGCCTCGCGAAACGGAGCGGCGCGAGATTTTTAAGAAACGCGTTGAACGAGAGGAGAGCACACGCGATTTGATTAAAATGGTGGGAAGCCCAGCAGCGCCCCTCTTTTTAAAATCTTATACTACCCCTATAATACTCCCTATCCTATTTATAATTCTGATTTGATTTTGGGTCTCCGTATCGAGGAGTATACGGGAGATTTAGATCTCACATAGGGTTAAGCTTGGTATCTCTTGTCCAAAATAAATAGGTAGAAAAAATAACATGTTTGACCTCTTATCCAGCAACTCTCCGAGCTACAGCCTCTTATATTGGACAAGTTTTATTGCACACAAAAAATACGTACCAACACGCAATAAGCGTTTGGTCTGTATTGGTATTAAACATGATAGACTGTTGTTTGATTGGACAAAATATAAAACGCGTACAGCCACATTTTGAAGTGTAACACTTAAACTTATGTATCACTTACACAACAATTTTGTATCTTTTACGTATTTAGTTTTGATCTGGTATTGACCGATGATCCGACTTCGTCCAAAATTTACAAGCGTTTTGTGTATGATTTTTTCAACGGGTTTAAAAACAATGAAGATCGAGATCGTTTTTAAAATCATTTTCAATGAAGATCGCCATTTTTAACGATCTTAAAATCACCTATACTAAAAGTCATTGATCACTTTAAATCAAACGATGGAGATCGTGTTTTGCGCTAATCTTCCATACAAGGGATCTTGAGGCCGTGACTGTACCATAAGCCGATGAGCTTCCGATTCCACATGGTATATATATAGATCCTAAAAACCAAAGAAACAAACTGAAAAAACACCAAATTATAAAAATTGGAAACCATAAAAGAATATGAAGAAAAATCAAAAACCAATCGAAATTGGATCGGTTCGGTTTCGTTTAGGGGTTCAAAAGTTCAATAAATTGAAGCTGAAACCGACCCGAAAACCAAAATTTTGGGTTCCATTCAATGTGGTTAACGGAATCTGCACCCCTAATTTGAGGTAACCCAAAGAGAGTTATTGATGCCTTGCCCATTGGAGTTGAAGAAACTTGTCCAAGGAAGATCACTTTCAGATTCCAAGCTAGGGCAACTGACTTGGCCAAAACGGCCAAGTCACTTCCAGATCCTTCCAGATCACTTCTAATGTTCAATGCTACTTACAGTGAAAGTGGAAGAGTAAAATTTTTGGGAGATGGCATAGGTATAATTTTGTGATCTACCTCTGCCTTTATTGGAGAGGAGGTATTTTGTACTTGTCTAAAGTTTTCAAAGGAGAAATAATGGATAAGGAATGAGAATTGTTGGAATCTTTAGTTAATTTGGGATGTTGAAGCCTGACAGGAAGCAAAGAGCGTACTGAGATTCGACACGAGTGGTTAGCCTCAAAGTCCATTTCGACGACGCTTAACCAATCGTACCAAACGCGTATGGTCAACGCTGCAATCAAACAACGTTTTTGTTATTGACTCATGTAATTGCCTCCCAAAACGCGTCTTTAAAACTCGTTATGTCCAATTAAACAAGCGGGCTGCAACCAAGCTGGGCTGAGCCTGAGCTTCAATCAGCTCTAGCTCAGCTCTACCTTATACGAGCCGAGTTAGAGGTCGGCTCTAAGATCTTTGAGCTTGAAAATTTTAAGCTCTAGCTCTGCTCTCCGAGCTTGAGATGAGCTTCGAGCCAAGTATTTTCTATTATAAAATTTGTTCTCCTAATAATTTTTAAAACTTCAACTCAATTAAACATCCATTTTATGAGAGAGAGAGAGAGAGAAGGTGAGAAAGTTGGCGTAGCCTGTATGTGTGAGGTTGTAACTCTATGAGAGAGCTTCAACAATAAAAGAGAAGTAGGAGTTGAGTACTTGAGTTGCAGGAGGCAGCCGTAAGTAGGAGTAACAGTGAGTACTATAATCTATATAATGTATATAGTAAAAATTAAGTCAAATGGGGGGCAAAAGTTCATATTTTACCTTTTAAAGTAATCATTAGATAAACTTAAATGATTACTTTAAAAGGTAAAATAGACCTCTCAAAGTTAATTACTTATTTTTTATATATATAATTATATACCGAGCCAGCTTTAATTCAAGCTCGACGTTGTTCATTTGTGATACAAACTGTCAAACTTGGCTCAGCTCTCAAGCGGAGTTTTAAAAAGAAAAGCACTTATTTTTTAGGCCGAGCCGAGCCAAGTTATTGAGTTGGCTCGGCTCTGTTTGAGCCCTATCCATATTTGCATCGGATATTAGAGAGGACTGAGGGGTTGTTTTAGGTGAATGGGCCCGTGGACCACTTATCGTCGTAGTTTTGGTAGAGTTGGTATTATTAGGCGACCCACCTGTCCATAGCCGCACAGCATACAGGTGCTTTGTGCGGACTGCGGGATGACTGCAGATCTTCTTGCTATTTAAGATTATACAGAATGTGACGGGACGGCACATAATGTTAATTTATGAGAACCTTTATATACAATTAGATACTCTTTGTCCTTTCCCAAAAAATAAAAAAAATTAGATACTCTTTATTAGAACAACCAAGGTTTGCAAGTGTCAAATCCGTTGAATAAGATCTTAATCTTTCGCACAATGGATCTCAAGATAATGGGCCTATTCTCAAACGGTCAAATGCTGATTTCATATAACACATCTCAAAAGAGACTCAAAAATCATGTTTAATGGTATTGGGAGTACAAACTTAAAGAATTTCTGGTTACAAATAAAATGCTACTCCTAATTTTATTTTAGAAATTTAAGGTGTCCAAGTGGGGCGTGCAACATATTTGCTCGAGAGTTTGACCATTAGGCACGTTGGTGCACCTGTGCGTAGAATCTATGTAGCTCACGATGCAGAGTCTCGGATGTTTTGAGACTTTAGGCATGTCTCAAAAGTCCTTCACACAGTCAGAAAAGGTAGACAATAGTAAAAGCAAAAAAAACAAAAAAATTGTGCACACTTCGCCGGTCCAATGTAGGATATTTGACCGATTACTAGGATGATGGCGTGGTTTTTGGGCTTAATACCAGCCGGAAGGATGACATGTGAGTCATGTTGATGTGAAACACATTGACTGCATTGACTGTATTGAATCAGACGATGTAGATTATTTATCATTCCAATCTTTCACACGATGGATCTTGAGATCATGGACGTACCATCAGACAGTCGTTTTTTAATTTCATATGGTCCACACTCAAAAAAGTGACCTTAAAATCAATTTTGAGCATGCACATAATGTTAAGGTCACTTTTCTGAGATGTGTATCACGTGAAATAAAACACTGACTATTTGATAGTACATTCATGATCTCAAGATCCATCATGTGAAAGAGTGAGAAGATAAACGGTCTCCATTATCTGACTCAATAGAGACAATGTGTTTCAGTCAAAAGATTCAATGGGTGGATTTAAAGTTACTCGATTTGAGTACCATTACTCCAAAGGGCTGCTACATGCAAAACAATTTTTCCTTGGAGCACACCGCTTAGAGTAGGCGTGGTCCAGTTACTCTATATTTAGCTCTTACAGTATTTAGGGGGGCGTACCAGGTTTACAAAACCGATGACCCTAATGTTGTAGCCGTCCAAAGTGATCCCAAAATACTTGCTCATAATTTTATGCATCTTCTTTCATTAAAAAGACAAAGAAAAAAGTGTCCTTTCTTGATTATAGGGTAGCTTTAGGGCTGTATGATGTGCAGTGAAATATGATGATATTTCACCCCTAAAGATCTACATTTAGCTATCCGATGAAAGACATTTAACATGTTTTATATAGCTTTAGTGATTTACAGGCCTGAAGATGTGTTGAGCATGAAATAATCAAAAAGTTCAGAATATAACGTCAAATTCGTGCTACTTTAGATCACGCGAAACTTATCTTGAATTGGAGCTCAATTTTACCCTTCAAGACATCAGATTCAGAAAATTGTTAAAACATAAAAATTGTAGATCTCGTCGTCAGCTTTTCAACGCCACAAGAATCGCCTAAATCCGACTTCGAGATAGAAAGTTATGGCCGAAATATCGAGACAGTGTCTGAATACAAAGTGTAGCGGGAGTTCACGAAAATCTGGGAGGTCGATTGATCAACCTAATCCGGAAGATTTGGAATTTTAAAACAGAATTTGATATGGTTGATCGATCGACCCTCTTTAGTTGATTGATCGACCAAATTTGAATTTGAGTTCGAAATTTTGTTTGGCCGCGAGAATCTTGGTACTCTTTTCACGGAATAAAATCTTGAAGGAAAAAGCGACTTCTGTTTTGGCAATTAAGGAAAAAGATATTCTCGGAGATATATTCATTTCGGGGGGGAGTCCTTGGGAGGATTATTCTATTACTTTTCTGCATTCTTCTTTTCAGAGAGTTCTGTTTTTTAGAGAGTTTTCATTTTTCTGCATTCTTTTAGTTTTAGTTTCTCTGCGTTTTAAGGTGTAAGGGCATTGAGTCCCATTTTCTTGAACTATCTTTATTATTCATTTTGAGAATGAAGATAAGTCTTAGTATTCTGATTTGGATCCACTTTCAAGAAGGAGGTGTACGTACTTTGGATTAAAGCTTTCGTGGATTTTTGTGGATAATTCTTTACGATATTTTAATGGCATTTTTAACTTCTACATTTATTTTATTACTTATTTCAGTTATGTGTGGCTAGTTTCATTAAGGATGGGGATCTAATGAACCCCATCCGAGGTATTCATTTATATTAATATGAATCTGTATGATTGAGATGTCAAATATTTTTTAAGACCCTAATATTCATTGAAAATGGTGAAATCATTATTTCAGTCTGAGATCTAGGAGCTAATCATGCCCTATGATTTCAGATCTGCAATAATGATTTCACCCTAATTATTACCCATCTCGGAGTGAAGTTTTACTGCCATCTTAGGTGTGAGTGTTAATCATACACTCATGGGGTGTTAATCATACATCTCCTTGATCTCGAATTGATAGTATGACTTTATCCCAGTGGTGAGTTCCAATCATGATCTGAGGTGTGGGTGTTAATCATACACTCATGGGGTGCTAATCATATATCTCCTTGATCTTAGATCGTACTTTGGAAATTACCCTAGAGATTGGGTTCTAAATATTGTCCGAGGTGTGAGTGTTAATCATACAATTATGGGATTTTAATCGTACATCTCCGTGATCTCAGATCTATATTTTAGAACTCACGTATTTATAGGGCAGTGCTTCTTTTGAGAAATCTGTTAAGGATCTCATATCTCAATCCACAGATTGGTATTCTGTAAATGATAAATCTACGATGGGAGGATTTAGCATCACAATCCTTATCTTTCATTAATTGTTTAAATCTCTTAGATTTCGTTAGTATTTATCTGTTTTATCAAAAGTTACCAGAATTCTAGGCTGTTAGTTATTGTAAAAGATCTGTAAAAATTCTTTTAGTTAATTGATATTTCTATTTTTACATTTTCTAACCAATCCTCGTGGGAACGATCTCGTACTTTACACCCACTGACTACATCACGATTCGTGCACTTGCGAGTACAAATTTTAGGACACATCACTGTGTAAAAAACAGACCGAAATTTCGATTTGGTTTCGGTTTTGGGACATATTGGTTTAGTTTCAATTTAAAAAAATAAATATCGATAGTTATCGATTCGATTTCGATTTTAACATTAAAAAATTGAAGCCGAACCGCTAAGAAACTGATAGTGGTGTATATATGGATTACAGTATGTCTATGTTTGAGTTTGATAGTGTGTGAAGCTTATTGTAGAAAGCCAACTGCTACTATTTTAATTTGTTAATCACCAAAAGTCAAATCAGTTGATTCATAGGAGTTTGCAAAAACAATTTGTACAAATTGATTCGGTTTGTATAAATTTTGAAAACTCTAGGCCGAAATTAAAAAAATCGATTCGATTTGACTAAATGCTACAAATAAAAAACAATTAAAACAATGAGGCTTAGAAACTGAAAATCGACTGAACCGATAACTATCGTTTCGGTTTCGGTTTTGAACCTTATCGATTTGGTTTCGGCTTCATAAAATAGAAACCGATAGTTATCTGTTCGATTTCAGTTTTGCATGAAAACCGACTCGAACCGACTTGATAAGATGGCTTTTCGCCCAATTCAAGGGATCTTGAAATCATGGCATACCATCAAACGGTTAATTTTTTTATTTTATGGGACACAAATTTCTAAAAAGTAATCTGAAAATCAGCTTTGAACATGAAATATGCCATGTGATTTTTTTATCACTTTTTTTGGGATGTGTACCCAGTGAAATTGAAAACTTGCTGTTTAATGGTGTCTCCATGATCTCAAGATCCCTTGTGTGAAAGATTGGGGTAAAAAATGGTCTCCATCATCTTTTTCAAAGCAGTCAACGCTTTTTGGCGTAGGTGCCCTCCAAGATTTTATGGGTGTTAATCATGGCATAAAAAATCGCCCGATACCTCTATTTTCTTTCTCTTAAAAAAAAAAAAAAAAAAAAAAAAAAAAAGGCTGATACGTATCGGTATCGGCCGATACGTATCAGCCGAGTCGTATCAATCCTCCATGAACCAATACCAGAGTCCGATACCCATTTTGACACCTTGGTGTTAATAAAGCTACCTTATAATATGACTTGAAGGGGTCTCACCAAGTCCCGAGTTTAGACAACCATGTTTGTTTTGATGTATAAAGAGTAAAAGAGCTTGTATTGGAAATTAGGTGGCTCCAAAAATTTATTGGTATAAAAGCAATGGTCAGGTTCCACTAGGTAGAATCGGATTTTCAGTCCTATTTCATTTGTTGCCCTTGGACATAGGAAAATTTGAGCTGCATGTCAAGTGAAAACTAAGAAAGTCAAGATTCTCCGATTTTCAAGGACAACAGATGGGGTGGGACTAGAAATCCGATTCTACCTAGTAGGACCTGACCATTCCTGTTCTTCGAATTAGGGCAACGTATGTCTGATAGAGAAAATGAGTTAGTATTGACTATTACGCATGAGTTGTACTAGGCAAGCGGCATGGCAAGGGGATATTCAGAGCACTTTTGAACGTGTGCCATCTAGAATTAACATGTGTACCGTTTAGTAGCGTCATGTTCTAAAAGTCTCTGTGACGAAAAATGATCTCAAGTGTTTGATTTAAAGCCATCAAACTCCATCTAAAATTATAGCTACAGTATATATCGAGCCTGCCATTAATTTTAGTTTTTTTTTTTGAAAGGAATTTTAGTTGGTACTTATCATAGCAAGTTTAGATGATTTTGACAAGGGAGATCATTCTTGGTTCTAATATTTTATAAATAGATGTTGAGATTATAAGTATTGTGATTTATTTATCAGTGGCAGAGATAAACAACAACTTTGCATAGGTTTGGTTTTTAATACGATTTGTAGAGATTTGTAGAGATTTGCAAAGTTTTTAAAATGCACCTCATTAGTGCCGTATCATAGCAGTGGATAGCAGTTACCTTGTTAGATTTTCTTAAATCTATCTCCATTATCTTTTCTTTAATTACTGACTATCTTACTATTTCTTTAATAAATTATTATTTTTAGATGATTATTCTTAGCAAGTTATAATCATGATAATCTTTTATAGTTAGTAGGAGATTAATTATATAAAGTCATGTTGCTGGAATTTTCTCATATCGTTTGTAGGTAGGCCCTTTTTGGGCTCTTTATATATTGGGCAAATATTACCTTCCAAGCCGGTTTTGTGAGGTTGAATTAGACCTCTTGAATTTTTACATAGTATCAAAGTCATTCTTTCTCCTAATATCTCATTTTTATTTATTTTATTTTATATTTTATTATTACGATACATGCAGAATCAAAATAGTTTTGACAGGTCTTTTGGATTTACTTGGTGCTGACTTGTTAGAGATGGCTCCGATCGGTAGAGGGAAGTATCGGCTCACTGTACATGGCTCATTTGAGTCAGAGAGGAGAGAGAGAGAGAGAGAGAGAGAGAGAGAGAGATATGTAAGGAGAAAGGATCCCAGTTTAGTCCTCCACTGTAAGACCCTCAAGCGTCCTCTAGGTCCACTAGCTCTACCTAGCATCTAAAATACTGTTTTGGTGTCATATGGACCATAAGTGCATTGTTTAGATCATTTTAAAAAGTACGAGTGAAACATTATTTGATTTTGATAGTTCAGATTTTAAGGCTAAAAAACATGGTGCAGATAAGTTTCTAGTTTTTTTGGTTTTGAAAGATGACTTAACCAATCCAACCTAACTAAAGGAAGCATCATTTGCTGCTCATCAGTTCTGTAGATAGCCGAGTTTTAACACCACAAAAAATTTGTGAAAGTCGATCAATAATAGGATGTTATGGCTTAAAAGGCTATTCATTCTTAAGCTTGACCATCTTATGCCGTAGGAGAGAATCAATGCAGTGTCAATCGATCGTGCTTGTGATTTCTCAGTAGGCCCGGTGCAACACTGGCCCATTGAAGAGAGGTTTCCGAAATCCGAACCATTGCTACCCCCGACCCAACATAGAGTAATCAGGCATCACCCACATCATAAGATCATCAATCGGATGAAACGTAGTATGTACCATCAAAAAACTGCATTTCACAAATATCAAGGTCCCCCAAAATACAGGAAAACCAACCTTTCAATGGAATTAGATGACTTTCACCTTGTAAATTAGGGGAGGAGAGTGAATCCCTTGAAAACTTTTCAGTATCTTAACCAAGGTATCAAAAATGGTATCGGTCTCGGGTATCAGTTTGCCCGAGCCTGATACAAATTGGCCGATACGTATTGCCCGATACCAAAACAAATCGGCCATTAAAAATAAAGGAGTAGAAGTCTCGATCGAAACCAAGATGTATCGGCCGATACGGGCCAGTGTCGGCCGATATGTATCGACGATACCAATATGTATTGGTATCGGCCAATTTTTAATACCTTGATCTCAACTCTTAAGGACTCAAACGTGAATCTACCATAGTCACCAAGTCGCAAGTCAGCAATAAATTGGCAATGGTCTAAATGGGGAAAAATCGGCAAAAATCAATCAAAGTGGGAAAAAATTGAGAAAAATAAAAAAATTCAAAACAATATAAAAAGTATGTCATAATTTATTTCAAGTTAAAACTAATAGTTTTAATGAACAAAATAGTATAAAACTGATAAAACATAAAAGTTTTTTATGAACAAACTGAACAAAATAGTACAAAACCTAAAGATTTTTTTTCTCTAAGTATAAGTTAAAAAAATAAAAATTAAAATCGGATCAGTTCACAAACATCGCTAATTATTCGGCCAAGTCACAACTTGACCAATCAATCAGCGATAAAGTTGGAATGACTGCAAGTTAAAGTCGGAAATTTTTATGACTATGAAATCTACAACAGAAATACATACAAAACACGTACTCCTCATTAGTAGAATCTCAACCCAACTGCACATTCACACAAATTACACATGACCTCTCTCTCTCTCTCTCCCTCCAACAAGAAGCCACCTAAATTATTTCCTATTCCAAGGATGCAACAACCAAACACCAAACTCCACAAACAAATCAAACCCCAGCTGTGTTAGTAGTCGATGCGTTAGGTGGCGACAATGGGGATCATTGGTTTCTTGCTTTTCTCTCTCTTCTTTCTCAACAGTAGCTTCCTCAGCAAACCGCCGCCCCCTCCCTGTCTCTTAGGCACAATAGCAAGAGCCCCCGTAACATTGTCCAATCCATGTCTACTTTCATTCAAACCGTAAAAACTTCCTGGGTGCTTCACCGGGGACGCTTGATAATTGGTCAGGATCGAGTTGTTAGTTGTGAACCCTCTTCTAGGGTCTGTGGTGCATATAATTTCCTTTGTCTTCGGGGATTTCAGCATGCCAGTTTTGGAGTCATCCTCCGCTAGCATTTGATCGAGGAGAGAGAAACGATGGGTGGTCTTGGTAGCGGTAGATGTAGGAGTAGTAGCGATCACCTTGTCAATGAGGGCTGCATCCCTTGGTGAAGCCAAGGCCTTCAACTGTTTCCCAAGGTTTAGAATGGTTTCCTGGCACTCTGCCAGCTTTTCCGAAGCCGCCGAGATCTCCCAATCCTGCAAAGTTGACAATGTTATACATTACACAATTATATCCCTTGGGCATTATTTTTATTCTTATGTAGAGATATGGCTACAAATGAACCATTCTAGTTTATAATTTTACCCTAATAAATGGAGTGACAGAAGGTTATTTTATGTAACAGTTCCCTTAGTCCGGATAAAGCTTTGAAGCACGGAAGATTAGTAGCAGAATATGCTAAAAACTCCTTACTGAGTTCTGGGTTTGAACTTTGAAGTTTGACCTATTTTATGTGATAATCCGTTGTTTTCTTTTTCACTATTGGAAGATTATCCTTGATATTCAATACACGATATGTTTTTCCATCTCAGTTGGTATTAAATTTGTGGTCAACAGTCTGAGGTCCACAATGGGACCTCATTGTTTCTTCAATAGCATTTGTAGTCCACTGATTAGATCTTTCTAAACATCAGAACCAGGTTCAAGCTCTGGACAAGACGAACTTTGATACCGATGAAAAAAAGAGACAAACTTTGATCCGAGGTTAGTGCCAGGATGGCATCTGGCTGTTGAAATCTCATTAAATCCTTCTTATTCAACAAAGCCAAAAATACCTACGTGTCCTGTTCTGCAACCCAATTATATTAGAGAGAAGGTATTAAACTAAGAAAAGTCCTACCCTATGTATTGTCTGCTATCATCCATCCTATTCTTCATGGGAAGCCATTAGAGCATGAAGCAAGGTATAAAACTCGGTATGGATCTTGAGCATTGGTCAACTCTTTGGACTGATACGTATCGGCAGAAACATAT
The DNA here is from genome assembly GCA_021018995.1 of Chloranthus sessilifolius. NCBI lineage: Eukaryota > Viridiplantae > Streptophyta > Magnoliopsida > Chloranthales > Chloranthaceae > Chloranthus > Chloranthus sessilifolius. The sequence goes on along the minus strand of CM037584.1, from coordinate 23,079,279 downwards.
ATCGGCCAATACGACCAATACAATAATTTTGTAACGAAAAAAATGAAAAAGTAAAAAAAAGAAAGTATCAGCCAATATTGTGAAACGTAACGACTGATACTGCCTGGTATCAGCCAATACATATCGATGTATAGCAATATTTGTATCAGTATCTCTATCGGTTTGGCCAGAAACCGAAAAGTATCGCCAATGCACATTAGTATCGGCCGAGAATGATACCATGGTGTATAGTTATATCCATCCACCTGTAATGTTGCTACTGTCTGCTCCCGTCCAGTTTGTACAGTCAAGTAATCAAGTCAGAATGATGTATACAACTTGTCCCTTCTGTAATATCATTTTTTTTTTACGAAAAAAATTGGTTATGATATGATATGTCCAGGCTGTAGAGTCTGAAATCAAAGTCGCGAAAAGCTCCCAACATTTCTATGATGATAAGTGGGTTGGCAGCCACAACATATTTCCAGCTGCAGCAGCACTTGCTAAGAAATGACCACTGACACCTCCACCATCCACAGTGAACAGAATAAAGTAGTAGTCTTTAATAAAGAGCATTGTTACTGCCACACCACTTAAACAAAGAAAATACCATTAACTACTTTGGATTAGACGATGTAGATTGTTTTTTGTCCCAGTCTTCCACACAATAGATATTGAGATCATCAGCCTACCATCGGACGGTCACATATTGATTCCACGTGTCACACATCCCAAAAAGTATATATGAATAGTTTTTTATGGCATGCCGTGATCGTCCACTTTTTGGGATGTGTACCACAAGGAATCAACATGTGACCGTCTGATGGTAGCCCATTATCTCAAGATCTATTGTGTGGAAGACTGGAACCAAAAAAGATCGCTATCGTCTGATTCAAAGCAGTCAATCGTATTTCCTTTGTTTAAGTGGTGTGGCAGTAACACTACTCTTAATAAAATGATGAGGAAGGTCCTAACATTCAGATATTTCAGTATCCATTGCAGAAAGTTGTCATTTACGCAAATTGAGTTTTAGAACATGATGCGAAGGCATATGTTGTAGGAAAGATAATGAACTGGCAGATTTTGAGAATAAATTTTATTTTTGGGTAAAGGTAGCCTGGTACCATGGACCATGTAACTTACCTGGTCGCACACAATTTTCAGCCACGTGGCACCAATCCCATGAGCAGATGCCATCGATAGGACCGGCTCGATTATCACAATTATTTTGTGAAAAAATAAATAAATCATGCGGTCAATAGAATTGCACA